>AP025050.1:598635-732137 GCA_036186865.1 Eustoma russellianum | reverse complement strand
AAAAAAAGGAACGGGAAGAATACAACCGTCTAAAAATAACTGCAAGCCTCGGCAGTTATTTAAAGATGAAGATGACGAAATTACTAAAATAACCCTAACTAACTTCCTATTACAACATCTCATTTAAGGACATAAAGGTAATTTCAATTCCCTTTTAAATTTGAGCGCGCAACACTGCTCTCCTTCTTCTTCTTCCTCCTGCCCATCCGTTCTTCTGCACCCCTTCGCTCTACAACGATCTCAGTCACTCTCTCCAACCGATTGGCAACCTTCCACCCATACATCTCTATTCAGTCATCCCAATTTTCAATTGCATGAGTTATCTGCCACAATGCTGCAGCCTCTTCTTCCCAAGCTTATTGGCTGCTCCATCATCATCATCTTCAGGTTCTCCAGCTAATGTTGCAACATCTTCAACACCCCCCCTCAAGCCTTGCTTGGAGTAGATGTTGCACACTCCCAACGCATTAATCAGAGTGTTCATCCTCTTTGCATCAAGGGCCTTTGTAAACAAGTCTGCAAGCTGCATCTCGGTCCTTATTGGCATAAGCTTAATAATCCCATCTTGTAACTTGTCACGGACTACATGGTAGTCAATCTCGATGTGCTTTGTACGTTCATGGAACACAGGATTTTCGGCTATGTATATGGCACTCTTACAGTCACAAAAAATCTCAACAGGCTTCTGATTGTCGAGGCCAATGTCCTTCATCAAATATCTAATCCATTGCACCTCACAAGTGACCATGGCCATAGCCCTGTATTCAGCCTCAGCTGAAGATCTTGACACTGTCGTCTGTTTCTTGGCTCTCCAGGAAATTAGCGCATTTCCCAGAAATACGCAATACCCTGTAATAGACCTCCTCGTCTCATTGCAGCCACCCCAGTCCGCATCTACAAACGCCTTCAATTGAAGATCTCCTCCTCTTGGAAACAACAAACCTTGCCCTATAGTTCCTTTGACGTACCTCAACACCCTGTGTGCGGCTTTCAAGTGGTACTCCGTGGGACAATCTAGGAATTGGCTCAACTGCTGTATAGGGAACGCTATATCCGGCCTAGTGATGGTTAGATATATGAGTTTTCCAATGAGTTTCCTGTACTGTGTCACATCTGTCAACCTAGGTGAGTCATCATGGGTCAAACTGTTGTGCATCTGCATGGGACTTCTCGCAGGTTTTGCTTCTAAGAAACCTGTTTGTTCTAGTAATTCTGTGGTGTATTTCCTCTGATTAATACACACCCCCCCTTGAGCCTTGGCTACCTCAATGCCAAGGAAAAACCTTAAGTCTCCAATGTCTTTGATTTTGAACTTGTTGTGTAGTGAATCCTTGACCTGTTGAATGGACCTGGCATTCGCACATGTCACGATTATGTCATCAACGTAGACGAGTAAAATGACTAGATCAGACCCTGCTGCCTTGGTGAAGAGAGTATAATCTGCCTTGGATTGAACAAAGCCAATGCTGAGAATATGTGATGTGAGGGTAGCATTCCATTCCCGGCTGGCCTGCTTGAGGCCATATAAAGATTTTCGAAGCTTGCAGACAGTTTGAGAGTTGGGTACCGTCAATCCCGGAGGAGGAGTCATGTAGATTTCTTCATGGAGATCTCCATGAAGAAAGGCATTATTCACGTCTAGTTGATGTATGGGCCAATTGTTACTAGATGCAAGTGCAAGTATCAACCGTACTGTAGTCATTTTCGCAACGGGGGAGAACGTGTCTTGATAGTCAATGCCAAACTGTTGGTTGTACCCTTTTGCCACTAAACGGGCCTTGTATCTTTCCACAATTCCATCCGAATTGAGCTTGACTTTGTACACCCATTTGCAACCAATGGGGTGTTTGCCATGGGGTAGCTCAACCAGCGTCCAGGTTTTATTAGCCTCCAAGGCTGCAAGCTTTGTGGCCATTGCATCCTGCCAAACAGCAGAACTGGCTGCCTCCAAGTAAGAATTAGGCTATGTATTAACGCATAAACTTAAGACATATGCTTTGTACTTTGGAGCTAATGATGCAAATGTAAAATACTTATCTAACGAATGAGGTGAAGTACGACTGACATATGACTCAGAATTAGTGCTAGTAGATGCAAGAATGCAATGATAATCTTGTAAATATGAGGGTGCTCTCCTTGTACGTTGAGGTCTTTTATGCTCATCAAGTTCAGGAAGATGCTGGTCACTGGGGATCATTTGAGGTGTGGTATGCAAATCAGCAATGATAGGACTTGTAGGCTGAGTATCAGAAGATGGATTGGTTGTTGCTGCTGGGCTTGTGGTTAAGTTTGGAGAGATAGGAATTTGAGCACAGGATGTAGAATTTGGTAAGGCTGATTGTTGGACCAAAGGTTCAAACGTTGGACAGCCTGGAGGAAAAGACATATATGGCTGAGGGTCTGGCCTCATTGTCAGAAACACATGTTTCAGTCTGAAAAGGGAAGGTATGTTCATGGAATATTACGTCTCTGGATATATATACAGCTTTGGTGCTAAGGTCCTGAAGTATATATCCCTTTGTAGTGTAGGACATCCCAAGGTAAATGCTTCTTCTGGATCTGGGTTCAAACTTCTGCTTATGTGGTTGGGTGCAGGCACCAAATGCCAAGCAACCAAAAATTCTGAGTTGATCATAGCACGGTTGTTTCTGGTGTAGTACTTGGTAAGGAGTATTATTGTTGAGGATGGGAGATGGGGTGATGTTGATCAAGAAGACTGCGTGTTGGACGCAAAAGCCCCAGTAAGAGGATGGAACATGGGATTGAAACTTGAGAGCTCGTGCCACCGCTAGTATGTGTTGGTGCTTCCTCTCAACAATCCCATTTTGCTGAGGTGTGTAAGCACAACTTGTTTGATGAACTATTCCTTTCGAAGCATAAAACTGATCCATATGAAACTCTTGGCCATTATCCGTCCTAATTGTTTTGATATGGGCATCAAACTGAACAACCACATACTCATAGAAGCTGTATATAATAGGCCTAGTTTCAGTCTTTGATTTCATCAGATAAACCCAACAAAATCTACTGTGGTCATCTACAATAGTAACGAAGTATTGTTGTTTATACATTGTGGGGTGCTTATATGGTCCCCAGATATCAATATGAACAATATCAAACGGTTTGGAGGTCACAGAAGAGGATATGGGAAAGGAGTTTCTCTTTTGTCTGGCTAACGGGCACACTGTACACTTACTCAACCAATCTGGAGACACTTCTATTTTTGGATTCACCTTCTGCACTTCTTTCATTCTTGCAGAAGACATATGCCCAAGCCTGGCATGCCACAAGTGTGATGGTGTGGATGTTACAGAGCATGCCATTGGCAGCTTTGGTTCTCCTTGCAAACAGTATAATCCACGATTCACTTCAGCTGAACCAATCGTCCTCCTGCTCCTTATGTCCTGAATATAACACATATTGTTTGCAAATGAAACAATTATATTTGAAGATTGGTTCAACTTGCTCAACGATAGGAGGTTAAAGGCAAATACTGGTACATGAAATACGTCTGTAAGAAAGAGCTCAGAAGAAACTCTGATGGAACCAACATGAGTGACTCTAGCTAGCGTTTTATCAGACAGTTTGACAAACAGAGAGGTAACTGAATGGTAAGAATCAAATAGATCAAGACAAGCGCACACATGATCACTAGCTCCAGAGTCCAAAATCCATACGTTTGAGTTATGCTTTAATACATTACCTGGATCCTTACCTGAATCAGTAGCCTGCTGCGCTGACATGATGGAGTGATGAGTCATCACCGCGTTTGAGGAATCAACATTCAACCTTCCTCCCTTCGTTTGATGATCTTGTAACAGACCAATTAGTTGGTTATACTGCTCCACAGTCAAAGCAGGAACCGTTCCCATCTCATTCTGAGTACTCACCTCATGGTTCTCAAATGACTCACACGCGTCATGAATTGCTGTGTCTCCTTCTTGAAAGGACATTTGGTCTCCACACACCATGTTCACCTGTCCCTTGGGCTTATATCCAGGAGGATATCCGTGCTTTCTATAGCACCTATCTACTGTATGTCCAACATTGTTACAGAATGTACAGTACGGGGCTCTAGATTTATTCTGATTAGACTTGTAATTTCCTCTACCAGCACCTCTGCCAACTGACTTCTGCCATAAACTATCCCCTTCTTGATATGGTTTGGGGGCATATGAGCCAAACCTGGACTGGTTGCTGTTGGAACTCACACTCAACACTGATGTAGGATTATTAAGAAATTGGTTATGACAACTAGAGTACCTCAACTTTCTCTCAAGCTTAACCGCCATAGCGAAAGCTGTCTTGAGATCTGGAAGCGGTGTGGACAGAAGTATTTGGGATTTTACAGCTTCGAATTCATCATTTAAGCCTTTCAAAAATTTGATAACACAATCATCTTCGACAAACTTATTGATTTGAGACGCAAGGTTACATGTGCATCTATTACAGGTGCAAGTAGGAATGTTCCTCAAAACCGAGAGTTCTTCCCAGATTCCTTTAAGTTTGGTATAGTATTCTATCACAGAACTATTATCCTGTCTAATTGCATAAAATTCTTCTTGTAAATCAGAGAGCCTAAACGAATCAACATTACCATACCTAAATTTCAAATCGTTCCAAATTTCTACTGCAGTATCAAGCCACATTACACTTTGCGCGATAGTAGGTGTTAAGGAATTAACTAACCATGATGCTACCATATTATTAGCCTTGGTCCAGGCATTGAATCTTCTTGTTGTCTCCGCAGGCTTCGCAAGCACGCCATTGATGAATCCAATTTTGTTCTTGGATTCCAGCGCTCGTCTAACAGAGCGACTCCATCCATGAAAGTTATTACCATCCAATAGCGGTTGAACTAGTATCATCGAAGGATTATCGCTTGGATGAATGTAATACGGATCCTCACTAGGATCATTGGACATATGAAGTGAGTGAGATGAGGAGGGAGAATCATTTGCAGCGGCAAAGTTGCTAGACGCCATAAAGCTACCAAAATTCATCAATCAAGCTCTGATACCATGTGAAAAATTGAACAAATTCTTGATCAAAACTGACAAACAAACAAATGGCATTGAATTCGAGAAATAGAGGATCTGAGAATTTTGCATAAAGAGAGAGAATCAAGAAGAATTGATAAAAGCTCTCATTCGAAAAAAAAGGAACGGGAAGAATACAACCGTCTAAAAATAACTGCAAGCCTCGGCAGTTATTTAAAGATGAAGATGACGAAATTACTAAAATAACCCTAACTAACTTCCTATTACAACATCTCATTTAAGGACATAAAGGTAATTTCAATTCCCTTTTAAATTTGAGCGCGCAACACTGCTCTCCTTCTTCTTCTTCCTCCTGCCCATCCGTTCTTCTGCACCCCTTCGCTCTACAACGATCTCAGTCACTCTCTCCAACCGATTGGCAACCTTCCACCCATACATCTCTATTCAGTCATCCCAATTTTCAATTGCATGAGTTATCTGCCACAATGCTGCAGCCTCTTCTTCCCAAGCTTATTGGCTGCTCCATCATCATCATCTTCAGGTTCTCCAGCTAATGTTGCAACATCTTCAACAAGGTTTATGTAAAAGTTGAAGTCTTTTGGTAATTTTAATGTGTTAGTTTTCTATTTTTCATTTATCATTTCAATCATCAATTATTGTTGATGTTCTTGTTGCGTCATTAGTTTGATCACCTATTGATGAACTATATAACTAATTTCGACAAATTGGGATGTGAAGAGTTTCATTAAGATCATGTCAACAATAAAGTTATGGCAAAATTGACTAAGAGTAGATTCGATTTTGACATGTGAATTTCTAGTATTAAATAATCAAAGATTGTCGAAACTAGAAAACTATATAGATTTTAATGTAATCCGGTTTGATTAAAGTCCATATAGAGATATAAAGTTTTTCTAACTGAATTAAGTTCTTACGTCAGTGGATTAGGTAAAAACTAAAATATGAAATTTCATCTTTAAAGATTCGGAAAAGAAAACTACCTAATTGTTTTGGTTAAAGATCGTAAGTAATTTTTATAAAAGATTTCAATTAGATTGTAGGACTAGTCAAGAAAATATATAAAAAAGTTAAAAATTAGCTTTTGATTATTTTATTAATTCGATATTTAGATATTAGCTATTTAAATTTTGTTTTATATTATAAATGAATTTTAGGTTTAGATTAAGGTAAGAAAATAATTTTGATACTTAAAAATAATCTTCATATAAACTATCTTAATTCGTTACTGTACTACGAGTTGTCTTAGTATACGTATTACTAAAATATTATATAGTTTATAGTCTGAAATAATGTCTTTCAGAAATCAGTTCTTAAATTTTGTATTTCTAGAATTTGTTTTATCAAACTTAGAAATAATCTTCATATAAACACCGTTGGAACCTTCTTGAGCCTGAGTATGCTACTTTACGAATTTTCTTCAAAAATGATGCCTCCGGTGGATTATTGGTCTTTTGAATAGGGCTGGGCAGCATTGCAGGTGGCAAAGGTGTCTGTGCCCTTTGAATTCATCTTCCCGGAACAATGTAGCTTTTTGAGGATTCTAACAAACCTCTTTGCAAAAATTCACAAAACCTTCCTTTTCTCTACTTGAAATGTCTCCCGAGGACTTGGATGACGTGAAAGACCTATCATCGGAGCCTGGGTTGTGAAATTTACCGCAAGCTCCAAGCAAACAGCGATAAAACAACGATTAAACCTCCATGCGCAAAAACTAAAGCACGAAGAACGAATGTGCTCGAGAAATAGCACGGAATGGCAGAACAAAAAAGAGAAAAAACTCAGAAAATTTTCTTGATTGATTGAATAACCGTTTTTGGTACAGAACATTCGGTTATATAGCTGAAATCTACAAGACAATATGCAAATAGACTAAAGTGCCCCTCAGATCAATACAACCATAGAACTTAAGTGAGGGTAAAAACGTCATTTCACACTATTTAAACTCTCCCGCCATCGTCCTTCTTCTTCTTCCTCCTCACGCACCTTTGCACCTCCTGCACTCCTGTGCACCTCGTTGCTTAGCCATCAACGCACGCATCTTCTTCACCTCACAACTCAACCAACTGATCACTAAGCTCCTTAATTGAAGATTGACATTGCAATTTCACAACACCTGCACCCAACGCATTACAGATCACTGATCAACAACCTCATCTTTGACATCCCCCCTCAAGCACAGCTTGCCATAGAGATTGTGTAAGCCAAGCAACGTTGTTAATTGTGTCATCCTTTTAGAGTCTAGGGCCTTAGTAAATATATCCGCCAGCTGCATCTCCGTACGAACTGGCATCAACTTTATTACACCTTCCTGCACCTTATCTCTAACCACATGGCAATCTATCTCGATATGCTTCGTTCTTTCATGGAAAACAGGATTTTCAGCAATGTAAATTGCACTTTTACTATCACAAAAAAGCTCTACTGACACTTGATCACTCAGTCCCAAATCACTCATAAGATACAGAAGCCACTGTATCTCGCAGGTAACCATAGCCATCGCCCTGTACTCTGCTTCAGCTGATGAACGGGACACCGTTGTCTGTTTCTTTGCTTTCCATGAAACTAGAGCATTCCCAAAGAAAACACAATACCCCGTGACTGACCTTCTAGTTTCATGACACCCTCCCCAATCAGCATCCACAAAGGCCTTTAATTTCAGATTCCCACTTCTAGGGAACAACAGATCTTGTCCTACCGACCTTTAATATATCTGAGGAGTCTATGTGCAGCCTTGAGATGATTTTCTGTGGGGCAATCAAGAAACTGACTCAATTGCTGGACTGTAAAAGCAATGTCAGGTCTTGTAATGGTGAGATAGATAAGTTTCCCAATCAACTTCCTGTAATGTGTAACATCCTCCAACTGTGGTGAATCTTGATGTGTCAGGCTAAGATGGCTCTCCATTGGACTCCTGGCTGGTTTGGCCTCCAAAAAACCAGCCTGCTCCAGATGCTCTAAAGTGTATTTCCGTTGGTTCACACTAATCCCCCCCTTAGCCTGAGCCACTTCAATGCCTAAGAAGAATTTCAGCAATCCCAAATCCTTAATTTGAAATGCCTAGTGCAAGGCACTTTTGATCTCCGTGATGAGGCCGGCATCACTTGACGCTACTATAATATCATCAACGTATACCAAGAGCAAGATAAAATCTGTACCAAAGGTCTTAGTAAACAAAGTGTAATCACACTTAGACTGACAGAAACCCATGGACAACAAGAATCTAGTGAGGGTAGCATTCCACTCCCGGCTAGCCTGCTTCAACCCATACAGAGACTTGTTAAGCTTGCAGACCATGTTTGGACCTCCTACTGACATACCAGGTGGGGGTAACATGTAGATATCTTCATGCAAATCACCATGTAGAAAGGCATTGTTGACATCTAGTTGATGAAGATGCCACTGAAATCTAGCTGCCAAGGCCAGTACCACCCTAACAGTTGTCATCTTGGCAACTGGAGAAAAGGTATCCATGTAATCAATGCCATACTGTTGGGTATAACCCTTTGCAACCAATCTGGCCTTGTGTCTCTCCACAGTCCCATCTGCTTTCAGCTTCACCTTATACACCCACCTACACCCAATAGCCTTCTTGTCTTTAGGCAAGGGCACCACAGTCCAGGTATTATTGGCCTCCAACGCTGCTAACTCCACAGCCATAGCATCCTGCCACACAGACATACTAGAAGCTTCTGCATAGTTATGAGGCTCAACATGTGCATTTAAACTAAAAATATATGACTTGTACTTTGGGGCTAGAGATGCATAAGTCATGACCTTACTGAGTGAATGAGGTGATGTATGTTTATGAAGATTAGCAGAAGAAACAACATTATTGCAATGATAATCTTGGAGATAGAGAGGTGCTCGTTTGTTTCTAACAGGTCTATTCTGAGGCACTGGTTCTTGAATGGGGGGGCATCTCTATACTGATATGCCCACCCTCCATTGGTACATCATGGTCATTAGGCTGAGCATACGAGCTCGTACCATGTCCTGCAGACTGATTGAAAGATGAAGGGAACTGAGAGTTTGAGGAAAAAGGACTAGGCATATGTTGAGAATTTGGGGATGTCTCATGAATATTTGTCTGGAATGGGGATAGACTGGATGACTGAGCACTGCATTCAGGGGTAGAAGGACTTGCAGGATGGACAGGCTCATTAATAAAATGAGGAATGAAGGAAGGCATGTGACTTGGCATGGCAGATGTGGAAAAATCATGAAGACTAAATGGAAAAATGGTTTCAAAGAAGGTAACATCTCTAGAGACATAAACGCATTTAGTATCAAGACCTTGCAAAATGAATCCCTTCGTATTGTGAGGCAACCCCAGGAATACACTCCTCTTGGCTCTTGCAGCAAACTTTTCTTTGTGTCTTTGGGTGTTGGTTCCAAATGCTAGGCAACCAAACACTTTCAAATCTTTGTACGCGGGAACTTGATTGAACAACATTTCATAAGGGGTTTTCTGGCCAAGGACAGGTGTGGGTGTTATGTTTATGAGGTAAACGGAATGTTGAATGCAAAAGCCCCAATATGGGGAAGGGAGAGAGGATTGAAATCTGAGTGCTCTTGCTATGGTGAGGATATGATGGTGTTTATGTTCAACCACCCCGTTCTGTTGAGGTGTGTTCACACAACTGGTCTGATGAACCACACCATTGTCTGCAAAAAACTGATTCATCATGAATTCAGACCCATTGTCAGTCCTGATCTTCTTAATTTTTACATCAAACTGCACAGATACATAGTGATAGAAACTTTGCACAATGGATCTAGTTTCACCTTTGGACTTCATCAAATACACCCAACAGTATCTGCTGTAATCATCTATAACAGTAAGAAAGTAATGCTGCTTATACATTGTGGGAAACTTGTATGGTCCCCAGATATCCATATGAACAAGAGAAAACAAGCTTGAAGACACAGACTCAGAAACAGGGAAGGGTGCTCTTTTTTGTTTGGCAAGAGGACACACTGTACAACGGAAAGACGGATCAGACGTTACAATGGACTCTATTTTATGGACTTCTTTTATTCTTGGACTGGACATGTGGCCTAGTCTTGAATGCCACAACCATGCGTCTGAAGAAGTGACAGCATGTGCCAAAACAGGAAGGTGGCAAGATGGATGTCTGACCCCTGGTTTGACGGTCCCATGGAGATAGTACAGGCCTTGATCTACCTCAGCTAAACCAATCCTCTTCTTGGTTCTGAGGTCCTGAATCAAGCATGAATTAGATCTGAACAGCACTTCGAATTTGTTTGAATGAGTAAGTTTGCTCAAGGATATCAGATTGAATGCAAATGCAGGGACATAGAAGACATTGGTAAGGACTAACTGCGGGTTTACCTTTACTGTTCCTACATGTGTGACCTCTGTCAAGGATTTATTAGGCAATTCGACAGATAAAGAATTAACAGATGTATAAGACTCAAATAGGCTGAAGCAAGAACAGACATGATCACTAGCCCCAGAGTCCAATACCCATATATTTGAGTTTAGATGCAATGTCTTACCTGATTCCTTTGCAGAAGTTATAGTCTGCTGTGCAGACATGACGGCATGACGTCCACCTGCATTGCTTGACATCACAGGAACACCTTTCTTATTGTTTTCTTGACGTTCCTCCAACAAGTTCATCAGCTGAGCATATTGATCTTGAGTCAGTGCAGGTGACTTCACTGCACCTTGGATTTGATCTTCCTCCCATTCTCCCTGACTGACTCTATCACCATGCTGGCCTGCTCCACCATCACTACTCACCATGTTAATTTGCCCCTTGAACTTAAACCCCGGGGGATACCCATGTTTCTTATAACATTTATCAACAATATGTCCCAACTTATTACAAAAGCTGCATACAGGCACTTTGGAATTATTCTGATAAGTCTTGGATCCACCTCTTCTTTGTCCTCTACCAGCACCTTTGTTATTACCATTACCAGAACCAAAGACATTGTTTCTAGATGCATTGCTCACATTCATAATACACGAAGGATTATTACTAAACTGTCCTTGTGCACCAGAATAATTCAACTTCCTTTTCCAGCTTTATGGCCATTGCAAACGCAGATTTTAGATTAGGCAATGGATTGGACAACAAGACCTATGACTTCACAGCCTCGAATTCATCATTTAATCCTTTCAGAAATTTTATCACACAATCATTTTCAACAAACTTGTTGATCTCAACTGTTAGGTTACAAGTACATCTACGACAAGAACAGGCTGGTATGGACCTGAGAACTAGCCATTCTTCCCAAACACTCTTAAGCCTAGTGTAATACTCCGTTACCGTGTTATTTTCTTGCCTAATGGCATAAAATTCTTCCTGTAAATCAGAAAGCATAAATGAATCAGCATTTCCATATCTAGACTTCAAATCATTCCAAATCTCGAATGCAGAGTCCAACCACACAACACTCTGCCCAATGTTTGGGATCAAGGAGTTTATCAACCAAGAACCTACCATATTATTAGCCTTGAGCCAAGCATGATACCTGCGTGCGTTCTCTGCTGGTTTCTCAATCGAACCGTCCACAAACGCAACCTTATTCTTCGACTCCAGAGCTCTTCTCGCAGATCTGCTCCAGCTGTGGTAATTGTTTCCATCAAGTAATGGCTGAACCAGCACCATTGATGGATTGTCACTTGGATGAATGAAATACGGATCATCCAAGGGATCAACGATTGAATTCGATGTGGAGGCTAACATCGGACTGTTGTTGTTCGCATTGGACGCTATAAAAGTCCCAAAGTTCATGGGCGTATGCTCTGATACCATGTGGAATTTACCGCAAGCTCCAAGCAAACAGCGATAAAACAACGATTAAACCTCCATGCGCAAAAACTAAAGCACGAAGAACGAATGTGCTCGAGAAATAGCACGGAATGGCAGAGCAAAAAAGAGAGAAAACTCAGAAAATTTTCTTGATTGATTGAATAACCGTTTTTGGTACAGCACATTCGGTTATATAGCTGAAATGTACAAGACAATATGCAAATAGACTAAAGTGCCCCTCAGATCAATACAACCATAGAACTTAAGTGAGGGTAAAAACGTCATTTCACACTATTTAAACTCTCCCGCCATCGTCCTTCTTCTTCTTCCTCCTCACGCACCTTTGCACCTCCTGCACTCCTGTGCACCTCGTTGCTTAGCCATCAACGCACGCATCTTCTTCACCTCACAACTCAACCAACTGATCACTAAGCTCCTTAATTGAAGATTGACATTGCAATTTCACAACACCTGCACCCAACGCATTACAGATCACTGATCAACAACCTCATCTTTGACATGTGTCTTCATTTTCCGTGTGGGCTGAACCAAAACATCCCCAATTTCAACATTTTCATCATCTACCTTGGAGAATTTAGTCATCTTGATTTCGTTCCTCTTGTGCTTTCTCCTTACTAGCACCGAGTGATTTCTCATTCTTTCCAACTGTTTTTGCATCAGTCTTCCTTTTGCTTCGGTTGTTCGAAATAAATTTGGTGGAACCCAGTTTCATATATCTGAATTTAGGGGACATACTGAAGTTCAAAGGAAAGAGGTTAGTAGCTTAAAAGACGCAGGATATTGAGAGGAAGAGGGGGCAGAAACGTGGTGGTGATCGGAGTGAAGGTGCGGCGGTGGTGGTCGGAGTGCAGTGGAGGCAGTGGTGAAGGTGTGGTGGTGGTGCTGGCTCTTGCCAAGATTAGTAGAAAAGTTTAAGGTCCTTTTAGGAAGGCCCTAGAAAGCATCTCTCTCTAGCTTCTCTCTCATCTCTTGGTGCGAAGGTGCTACGGATGGTGGTGGTGGTGTTTCGGGGTGGTGCTGTTCAGGGAAGGCAAGGGGTGGTGGAGGCGGTGGGGAAGCGGTTGCGGCAGAAAAGGAAGTGTGATTTAACAGCAGATAAACTGAAAAAAAATCTGCATATGAAGCCGTCTTTTAGGAATGATCCACTGGAAATTGGAAATCAAGTGTTTAGTCCACCGGCTGAGGAAAAGACGAATAGAGACTGAATAGGTGGAGACTCTCTTCTCTTGGTTGCGAATGAAGAAGATGCTAAAACGGATATTAATTATGTTACTCTGTACGAAAATCATTAACTTCTATATGACGGCCATTCCTACAATCGGTTAAGTTTGTTGCTTAGTAGTAAATTTGGGATCTAAAACCGCAAAGTGATTGAAAACAGGAGCGACGCTTTCTTGACACACACAGTGTTCCTATAAGGTCTCAACATGGGCTAGTTTTAAAATACTCATTACACTAACTACATACTGCTAACATTAACCAAGGACATTGCTCAAAGGAAAGCTTACAACAGAAGCTAGCAACACCAGATCATAAAGTCTCTACTAACAAGTCCCTATTAAATACAACAAAGACAACTCCTCCATGGTGTGTCATCAATCCACCAAAGCTGCTTACGTGTGCTGCAATATGGCAAAGGGCTTCCCACAAGGGGATGCATGCTTTCACAAGTCAGCTAAGGTCTTCATAAGAACGAACAGCTTCTGAGACGGAGTTCAAAAGTTGCATGCCCTCTTCACCCATCTGTTTGACCTCAGAGGGTGACAGGATTCTGATGCATCGAACGCAGCCCACAAATTCCCTGCACCATCCCAATTTATAAGCACAATCACCGACTTTCTTTCTTTTCTTAAGGGGAAACAAATGATTTTCAATTCCTGTATCAACCGTTAGACATTAGAGCAGTGATCAAAACGGAGATACGTCCTCTGTTATGGGTCCAGAACATGGCATAAAAACTGCTAGTGCAGCAATTTTGAGGCTGAGAAAAAGTCTCACAAGTAAAGCCTAATCATAGAATAGATCCTAATGATACTTTTGTTAAACGTTTCCTTTCATGAATAAACAAAACTTACTCCCATGGATCATCTCCGACGAGCAGAACATCATTCTCGTAATCCACATACACCAGTTTCCACCCAGAACCTTTTGAATCGTTTAAGAGTCCCTCAAGTCCAAACATCCGTTCAATAGCGGAACATAGTTCCTCATAATTCTTGAAAGTTGAGACATCGATTGACCTTCCTACAGATCCTGCTCTTTGGATCTATCAACAAATGGATGAATCATCACTAGATGAAAAATACATAACTATCATATGTTTCACTGGAAATAGTATATGAAGTACACTCATGGCGCTAAGGCATTTCAAGTGATCACATAAGCTGTTAAAAGTGAAATATGCATTTGCTAAAAACGATCCAAGCTTTTACTCAAATCTATCAATCGCAAATTACCCCCAAAAAAAAAAATTTATCTGTCAGTTGCTTTCCCACATTTAAAGCTGTCCACATTATGAAATGTGTACTCCTTACCTTTGTATATGTCCGTACACGTGGAGTGTTTTGTTGCCGCACCTTATTTGGCATAGGATTGCTCTCATCAAACTCCGTATAGCTAGAAGCACCACCTGAGTTATCGACAAGTTCTTGAAATGAGAATGCTTGAGAATCAGCTAAGCTAGCTGAAGTAATCTGCGACTGAACATCCTGGGTTGAGCTAAAGTTGGTGACAAGAAAATTAGAATGCTTATGGAAATCAGTATTCTTCAATGTGTTGTATTCATCTAATGTTGTACTTGAAACAGAAGGATCAACCACTGTGCTACCACTGTTACTTCCATCAAAGTTTAGGCAACTGTATATGTCACTGTTATTGGGACTCTCCTCTTGCAAATTTTTTAACCCAAATGAGTTAGTTAAAGGATGAAGGTTGGATATGTCTTCGTGAGGCGAGGATAAAAAGTTACTCCGCTGCGGTGAAAATTTTACATCACTTAATTGGTTCATACCCATCTCTTCTGTCACAGAAATGTTAGGACCAGTCGTTACTGATAACACACTCGGATTCTCATGATTCCCAAGAATAGACGAAGACCCAGACGACCTAATAAACCCAGCAAAAGATTGGCAAGTGGAAGGATACAGATTCCACTCGTCATTATCAGGATGTGTAACCAACCCATCTGCACTCCAATGCCCTAATTCGTGGGTGTCAATCTGTTGACAGAGAAGATGAGTATCCAACTGTGTTTGCATGATCCTTGGAGTGCCTTGCATCGGTAATTGACCATTATTCTGGTTCATAAACTTCATTTCGCCAGCAAGATTATGAGATCTTGGGTTCTTAGCTATCAATCCACTGTCACTACACTGCAACAAAGCTGGACATACGTTAAACTGATTAGATTGCAACGCAGGTTCTAATTTGGTAACTTCAGCCCCAGTATCAGCAGGAAGTTTGCTAGGGTCAGGAGGAATCTGGTTCCCGAGCTTCTCAAGTGGTTGTAGAATTCCAGGTAAACTTGATTGTGAAATGCTTGGCATTTGGCCATAAGTTTGGCAGTGGCGGCTCTGGAGTTGGTTTTCGCTTTGAGAAGATAAGTGATGTGGATGAATAACCTCAGCTCTTTGAGTAAATACTCCCTGAGGAGCAAGCTTTGCATTGGTGTCAAAAGGAGACACAGCGCTTGCTATTTGGTCAACACCGTCGGGTCTGATCAACATCTTCACTAAATGTTCAGCAGACAGATCAGGAACTGGGGAACTAAGAAGACCGCCATTAACATTTCCTGGAACTCGGTAGAAAGGTTTGTTAACCAGATGTTCCCATTCAGTTTGTGCCCCTGGAATATAAACACGAAGTCAGTAATACATTTTGAAGGAAGGCAAAAAAGGACAGCACGGTAATCAACCTACCCCAAAGTGTAGACTGGAAAGGTCGTTTGAGACCTGCTGTTAGAGAAGGAAAAATGAAAATACTTTCAGGGGTCTCAATTTCCCAAGGACTAACCCTGTTACGCTTATCTCCGCAGCCAGGTTCATCCCACTCAACCTGCAGCAGGACAGGTGAAGTCAGTAGACATAAAAGATCCAAAATAAACGGTTAGTCAATTTGATGCTTCACAAAATCCAACTCAAGTTTTATAGAATGTTATCACCTGAAGGCTCCTCCACTTAGAGCCAGGCCATCTCACTGGGTCCAAATAACTTACACCAACAATTGTTCCCATGTACCTGTTAGATGTGGAATGGTGAAGTCCTAGCTTTAAGGGAGCATGCAGGTATACGAACTAGCAATTAGAAGGAAATTTACCTGCGCTTGCCTGATTCCTCTGTTTCAAACATCATTCCGAACCGCATACCAGCAGACAGCTGTGTGCTGTATAAAGACTTGCGATATTTTGCCAAAGGAATGACAAATTCTGAAGGGCATGCTCTGGGGAAGCATAATTAATCAAGAATAAGTTAAATCAAAATAATTAATGAACGAAGCTTTTAGTCCTGCTTATCTGGTGACAGAAAAACTACCTAGGATTGTAGAATATAGAAAATGAACTTCTATTAGCAGCAGCATGAGCTGCCGCGGCAAATACTCCTATATGCATGCTATCAGCTGAAAGCACTGATGATGGCAAAGTTGCTTGCTGACGGTTTGCTCGCCTAACTCCAACCATAAGTTGCGACTTCTCATCCCTGCCAGAAATGGAGCGAGTAAAATCCATAAAAAAGATACCAAGATGAATTCTAAAACATATTGATATGAAAAATAACAAATCTAGATGAGGAATAACTCACACATACAGCATTTGTACTGAAATGATTCCTCTATTTAAAATCAGCATTCTATAATAATATTTATATTCCCTTTTCAATATCCCGCAGGATGTTACTTAAAAATCAGGTATTATATCAATAATATGATGCATATCCCTTTCCTTGAGAAGAGCTGGTTACACGCGATTCGGTCAGTAGTACTTTAAATGTTGAGACTGTTAACGTTGGAGCACTCAATAAAGAACAAAAGAATTTCAGTAATAGAGGCACGCGAAAAACAAAGCAGTAAGAATATTGTTTAAGAAATGCAGACAAAGGAAAAAGAATCTCACGGAAGTTGATGCACAAAATTTGAGAATGCTAATTGTTCTCTATTTTCTGACTTCAACGTAAAACAAGAATATTAATCGTGCATGGTAGCACGTACTCAAACTGATCGGAATCAACTAACAACTAAGTCAAGCACACGTCTCCACTTCCTAAAAACTAGGAACCATAACCTCAACTTCCTACACTACTTCCCACTACATTCACAATCATAGGAATTTTATTTGGCTAGATAATGACAAAACTAACTAGAGATAAACTCTAACCAAACTAAAGATAATACTTAACTAAACCACACACTAGTTAGGTGTTGAACAAGTCTTCAATTCTCCCCCTCAACACCTACTCGCTGCATCCGATTCAAGGCACGTCTCTCATGCCTAGTCGACGACGAAACTCCACCAACTTGTTGCCATTGAAACCTTTCGTGAACACATCCGCAACTTGATCATGAGTATCAATATGCTGCAATTCAATTTCACCTTGCAACACTTTTTCTCTAATGAAATGATAATGTACCTCAACATGTTTAGTTCTTGCATGAAAAACTGGATTGCACGCTAACTGAATTGAAGAGAGGTTGTCACAGTACAAACGCACGCCATCCGTACGCTTTTGACATATTTCATCCAAAACTTGTACAAGCCATACGCACTCTTGAGCTGCCATAGCTGCTGCTCTATATTCAGCTTCAGTTGTTGATAAAGACAGTAGGTTGAAGCTTACTACACCAAGATACTGCCCCTGATCCCAACATGAAAACAAATCCAGTAGTTGACCTTCGTGTATCATAGTCCCCAGAATAATCAGCATCACAAAACCCTCTCAGTTTAAGCTCGGCGTCTTTTCCATACCACACGCCCCAACTGCTGGTTCCTTTGATATACCGCAATATCCGATTAACTGCTTCCAAGTGAGGTTTCTTTGGACTCTGCATAAAACGACTAATTATGCCAATTGCACATGAAATATCTGGCCTAGTTAGTGTCAAATAAATTAAACTGCCAACCAGTTTTCGGTACAACACGGCATCCTCAAGACTTTCTCCTTCATGAGCGCTTAACTTAACATTTGGTTCCAAACAAGTATTCACTGGTTTACAAGCCAACATCCCAAATTTGTTCAACAAATCCATGACATACTTTCGTTGATGCAACAAAATTCCATTATTCAAATGTTCAACTTGTAACCCAAGAAAATGTTTAAGTAGTCCAAGTTCCTTCATATGAAACCGTATGGATAAATTTTTCTTAACTTGCAACACTTCATCATTAGCATCTCCAGTGATAATTAAGTCATCAACATACACCAATACTATGGCTATTCTTGACTCAAACTTCTTAGCAAATAAACTTGAATCCGGATTTGTCATTTTATAGCCACAATAAACAAGAAATTCAGCAATCTTACCATACCAAGCTCTTGGTGCCTGTTTCAATTCATAAAGCGCCTTCTTTAACTTGTATACATGATGCACACGTTCATGGTCTTCGAACCCCACTGGTTGCATCATGTATATGTCATGATCCAACTCACCGTACAAGAAGGCATTTTTAACATCCATTTGAAATAGTCTCCAACCTTTGTTAGCTACTATTGCTAAAAACACTCGTACAGCTGTTATTTTCAACACAGGACTAAATGTTTCTTCATAGTCCAAGCCATACTGTTGTGAAAATCCACGAGCAACTAAACGTGCTTTGTACCTTTCAATTGAACCATCAGTTCTTTTCTTTAATTTGTAAACCCACTTACATGAAATAGGACTTACATCTTTTGGCCTTGGTACAAGCTCCCATGTTTGATTGTGCTCAAGTGCTGAAATTTCCTCCTTCATAGCCTTAATCCACTCTTCATTTTTCACCGCCTCTTCATAACTTTCTGGCTCTGGCACTTCTTCAACAATAGCCGCATTAGCATATTTAGGATTTGGCCTCCTGAATCTTTCGGACCTTCTAGGTGCTGAATTGGTTTCGCCTACTTTAGCTTGTTGTGGTACATCAATATGCTCATCACGGTCATCTGGAGTAGGCTGCTCTTGTTGCTCCACTTCTTCTTCGGTCACATCATTTCCAAGTTGGATATGCGCTGCATTTTGTCTACTTTCATGCACAGCCGAAGCACCTTGATCACCATAGTGCTGATTTTCTGTAGACCACCATGCAGTTGCTTCATCAAACACAACATTTCTTGAGACAACATCGTCCAGTTAAGGGATCACAGCATCTCCAACCTTTTCTGTATTCATCATACCCTACAAATATGCACTTGACTGCTTTCTTTTCCATCTTACTTCGTAAATGGTTAGGTATGAAAACATAGCATACACTACCAAACACAAGAAAGTAACTTACAGTAGGAATTTCATTCATTACAAGTTCATAGGGAGAATGAAAATTAAGTTTCTGTTGAGGCAACCTGTTTGTCACATAAACTGCAGTTCTCATAGCCTCACCCCAAAACCTGCCAGGTACAGATTTGGCATGGAGCATACTGCGACATACCTCCGCTAGGTGCCTATTCTTGCGTTCTGCAATTCCATTCTGCTGAGGTGTGTTGGCACACGTTAACTGCCTTTAGATCCCGTTTTGACGCAGAAACTTATGAAACTCATCTGAAGTATATTCTCCACCATTGTCAGTGCGAAGACATAAAATCTTCTTGCTATGCCTTGCTTCTACCTCTTCTTTGTATTCTTTAAATTTTGCAATAGCTTCTGACTTTTCCTTCATAAAATACACCCACACATATCTTGAACAATCATCAATAAATGTGATCATGTATTTCATACCTTTGATTGAAGGTTGTTTCACGGGTCCAAATACATCCGAATGCACACGCTCCAAGATGGCCGAAGCTTGGTGTTTTGATTCTCCATATGGCAATTGATGTGCCTTGCCATATTGACATCCAGCACACACAACATCTTTTCTTACCTCAAGATTAGGTAATCCTCTCAACATAGACTTCTTCATCATGATGTCAAGCTTGGTGTAACTTACATGGCTCAATCTTGCATGCCACAAGTCTGCAGATTCGGTCCTCCTTGTTTTATCAACATACACTGCTTCTGCTGACATTATATATACGGAGTCCACATTCTTTCCTTCCATCACTGGATCTTCTTTTATTTCAAGGTGTTGAAACACCTTCACATCCTTTGGACCAAACACAACATAACGTCCCGCAGCTGTTAGTTGAGCAACAGAAAGCAAATTCTTTGTCATACCTAGCACATGATAAACATCTTGAAGAGGTACTCCAATTTTGGCTTGCTGGAGTGGTATGACTGACTTTCCTATGTGCGCAATAGGCAACTTCGTGTTGTTAGCAGTCACAACAACACGATTACCTTTATATTCTGCTACATCCTCAAGCTTTTCTTTGTCACCCGTCATGTGGTTTGAGCACCCAGAATCTACAATCCAATCCTTCTCGTAATTAACATGCCTGGACGTAGCCATGAAGGCACGTTCTTTGTCAACAGTCGAACCCTTCTCCTCTTCTATGGCTACCATTGCTTCAACATCCCACTCCTCTTCTTCTTCGGATGCTGCTACATTGCTCTCCACTGTTCTTTTTCTTGACCAGCAATCACGGGATCTATGCCCCTTCTTTCCGCAATTGTAACATTTGCCTCCAAACTTCCTTTTTAAAGCCTCGGTTCGTAAGCCTTGTGAATCGGACAATTGAGGATCCGATTCATTTGGCCCCTTTTTCCTTTGATTCACGAACCTTTGCTTGTTATTCCACTTGCTTTTGCCAGCATACATTGCTTGCTCATCACTCCTCATGGTCATTCCTCCCATCTGTTTGGCCAATGCCTCCTGCCCAGCCAACAAATTCTCGAATTCTACAAGTGATGGTTGCACAGGCCATCCTTGTACAGCAGCTACAAACCCTCTAAACTCTGGCTTGAGACCATGGATAATAATTCTTTTTGTCCTGGTATCTCCAATTTTAGCCTCAGGATCCAACTCAGAAATCTCACGGCACAGTGATTTCACCTTATGAAAGTATTGAGCAATGGATAAATCACCTTGAGAAATTGACAGCAACTCACTTTCAAGTAGCTGCAACCGTGTGTCATTTCTCTTCGAGAATAGCTTTGCAAGTGTATCCCACGCCTCCTTTGGCGTGCTCAGATCTCGGATGTGCTCTAACACATCTTCTTCAACAGTTGTCTTTAACACGAACATAGCTTTCCCAGCTTTGATCTTCCATTTTCGTAACACTCCTGTGGTGTCTTCTGCAACTGGTGATGTAGTCTCACTGCCATTAACCACCTCCCACAGATCTTGTCCTTGCAGATATGAAATCATGCAAGTTGACCATGTGTTATAATTTTGATTGTTCAATTTCTTAATTCCACCAACAACTTGCAATTCACTCATTTTGGGGTAGAAACAAATTTGAGATTGTTTGAGTTTGATAGCTCTGATACCACTTGTTAACGTTGGAGCACTCAATAAAGAACAAAAGAATTTCAGTAATAGAGGCACGCGAAAAACAAAGCAGTAAGAATATTGTTTAAGAAATGCAGACAAAGGAAAAAGAATCTCACGGAAGTTAATGCACAAAATTTGAGAATGCTAATTGTTCTCTATTTTCTGACTTCAATATAAAACAAGAATATTAATCGTGCATGGTAGCACGTACTCAAACTGATCGGAATCAACTAACAACTAAGTCAAGCACACGTCTCCACTTCCTAAAAACTAGGAACCACAACCTCAACTTCCTACACTACTTCCCACTACATTCACAATCATAGGAATTTTATTTGACTAGATAATGACAAAACTAACTAGAGATAAACTCTAACCAAACTAAAGATAATACTTAACTAAACCACACACTAGTTAGGTGTTGAACAAGTCTTCAGAGACTGCAGAATATAACCTGACATCAAAGCTCCTAGGCCGCGCGGTCGAAACAAAAGAAGTCTTATTTGAACAGCTACATACAGCTTTTAGCAATGCTTTTTGAGTTACTGACAATTCAAGTCTTTGGGCCTTACGTCAATTTCCTGTTTAGTAGAGTTGCTTTCGTAATTTGACATAATCCAGTTAGAACTCGATTTTCCAGTAAATATGTCCTTAAGTTTGCTTTAGTTTCCTTTTATAAGTTCTCGGGCTTTGCCTTCAGAACACTTTCTTGGACATTCTTGGATAAACCTAATCTTCAGATTGTATATTCTCACATCGTTTCATAACCTAAATACCTGGGTATCGAAGCAATTCCTTGTTTACTTAATCCAAATATCACGCTCCTACTTTTATTGCATCACATCACATTTAGCAAAAACTTGACAGATAAGAAGACCAAATTCGCATGCCACACAAACAGAGAAAAAACTTATCAAGACACGGTACAAGATTTTTTATGGCTTGAATCACAATATATTCTTAGGCTCTGAGTTTACTTTGTAAAAGAACGCACATGACCCAAAAGAATAAGCAAACAGAGCAGAAAATACATTTACACAAGGGAGCTGCATACATTTAAAATGTCCCAGATATAATATTCCATGTTCTGAGAAAAGCCCCAAATTACCTTATAAACAGAACAGAATCACCTGCTTTAAGTCGCTTAGAACCAACAAACATGCTCCATCCAGTAGTGAGCAGGTGTCGTTTCGGCTGCCCTGAATATAAAAGAAAGTTCAAGGAAAGAAATCTAAAGAAGGAAACATAAGACAGACATGAAGGTGATTTATAGCAAGCAATTAAGCCAAGCAAACAAAGCCTTAACAACTCTACAGTCCAAACTTAATTTAAGTGTGTAAAAAGGAAAGACTGAAGCTATCTTAGACAATCAATATACTAAACGAAATTGTGAGATCCATTCTCAGAAAACAACAGGAGAAAAAATCTAGCGTCATTAGAGCACAAGGAGGAGGTTTAACGTCAAGAGCAACCCGGAAGAATTATGAGTTGACTAATGGCAAGGAGCAATTACATTGAGAAAGCATGAAATCCTTGATTTTAAATAAAATTAATGATAACAATTGCCTACAACAGAATAAGAAAACAACAGCAAGCTGACCTCGGTAGATATGACGAAAAGTCCAGGTATTGTCATGCAAGTCTCGAACAATAAGCTCTTGGGTAGGCGGTTGCATAGAATAATCCTGCAATGGAATCTAAGTTAACAAAAGGATATTAAAAGAATGCAGTAGACTACAGTCTACTGTAAGCGAAAGAAAAGAAGCATAAAGCTGTCCCATGCAATGGAATTTTACCAACTGCGGAAAAAGTTTCTCGGCTGCCCTCCGCGGCACAGAGAAGCCACCATGAGTGCTGGTATCACTTGCAGTCAATGTCTTGCAGAAGAACTCAGTAGGGTGTATGTTATGCTTTGATCCAAAATCCGGCATGGGAAGAACATCTTTTTCCTGATCCAGAAACAGATTATTATATGGTCAATAGAGCTTGAGCGGAATGAAAAGTGCTAACTGTTATTCTCTTTTATATACCGTCTTAGCTTAGTTGTTACAAAAGAGGGAAGAGGAAATCTAAAGTAGTTTCAAGATATATCGAACTTACAGAGTTCACAGGTTGAAGGCTCATTTGGGCAAATATCTCATCAGTATCTTTATCTGCCTAAATCCCACAAAACATTTCAAGATTAACAAAAAATGCTTGGATTTGCATTCATAAATTTGATTAAGAGAATTTAAAAAAAAATTTTAAAAAACTCCCTAGGTATGTACATGAAGTGTAACATTGTGAACTTGACATAAGAGCTGAGAGGGGAGATTCGGATAGTTTGGTATTTGAGACGTCGTTGCCCTATTCGTTGAAGCCGCCACCTGTTGCATGGGATTGAGAAAGTTGTTAACTCTCGTAAACAATGATAGAACCTAGGCACACGTTCAGTGAGAAGATAAATACAAATCAATGCTAGTGCTCGATCTAACCACCACAATGAATGGTGAAATCTTGAACAAGGGAAGATGGAAAGGAATTTCTGGGGGGGGGGGGGGGCAAAAAAAAGAGCATAAGCACTGTTCCACGGAGGTCAATAAGACGGATTCACAATAATTTCAGATAAAGCACTGGCGTTTTCGTGCTTGTTAATAAACTAAAGTTTCCACTAGCGTTATTACACTACGCATAATAAAATTATGACCCCAGCAGTCTGGATTTGGATAAGGCAGACCACATCGTCTTTCGGTCATGTTGTAATTGAAGATGGTAGTGTGCACGAGTTGCACCTCCCTGTTTGTGTTCTCCATGGGAAATGTTGTTGAACTTTGTGTTCAGGCTACATAAGACTGTGTAAATAATATAGGTGGAGAGTCGCAGTAAAATGTTCAAATATATAGAACATATTATCTTATCGACCTATCGTTGAGAGATACCACATTCAGGTGCGCAGCATCACATTATTGGCCTATTGATCTCGAAATTACAATTATTACCATATTTATCAAAACTTCTAGTGCAGCGTAGAAACATGTCAATTCAGAAAGCAGCAAGCTTTAAACCTCATTGAAGCAATTATGACATAAAAACAATTCCATTCTGAAGAATTACTAATAGGCTTTGTATCGAAATTTAACATTGAGAAGACGACTAAACAGAACAAGTAATTTCAAACTATTCAAATGGACTGACCTGCTCACTATGTCCTTGTGGAAAATAATATACAAGGCTTCCCACCTGAGGCAGTGTCACCAATGGTCCAGCGCATGCATGCCATAGCTCTGAATGTATTGGCTTTTTAACTGCTGCCAAGTGCAAAACAGGGCATGAGCAAAATAATAATTATGAACAATAATAATACCGGAAACCATTCTTGTTTCTTCCACTGCATGGACAATCTAGTCTTTCTTAATTCCAGCCGTATATGAGCTAATACTACATTGTTTTTTAACTCATATTATATGCTAACCAATGCCAAGTTAAATGTAAAAATCAACTCACTGTTCTGATCCTGCATTTCCTTCAATAGTTTCATCTCCTCAAGAAGAATATGAGCTCCAGCTACCAAACCTCCTGGTTTGACCCTTTCTTCAACCGCCCCCATTTTACCGGTTTTTTCTCCCTCAGAAAAAAACAAAAAGACCCATCTTTACAGGCCCAACTCACTTCAATTCAGAATTTCATACCATCTCGTCAAAATAGACATGCAGGGGAAAGCATCCAAACAGTTCTGGTCAATCAGTCCAACATATTCCCTATGAGAGAAAAGAACAGCAAAGACCACTTCAAAGGATTTCTACAAGGGAACCTTCAGCTCACTTCATAAGATCAATATATTCCCTATGAGAGAAAATTGGAGACAAAAGCGAAAATAACAGGAGACCAATGCTCAGAGAGAATCTAGCTGTATGAGAAAAAACAATCTGATTGGACATATTCCAAAGAGAGCACGCGGGAATAATCCAAAATCATGGAACATAACCTGCAAAAAGGTGACTGAAATCTAGGTGGGGTTTATCTCGGCTCCCTCTCTTCTATCAATATACCCCATCTCAACAATGAAAAGGAAAAACCAATAAAAGATGAGGGCCCGCTCAGTTTCCGTCAAAGCACGCGGAACAAAGCATGAAGTGTTGTGAGTGGTCGGATTATCAAGTGCCTTACTTTCCCTTTTTTGTTCCTTTGCCCCTTCTCTTTCTCTTATTTTTCTTCAAAAGAAATTGACCTTTCAGTGAAAATGATCATAATCTCGATTCCCTCTACCAAGCTTTGAAAAAGTAAAGATTCAACCTTTCTTGCTCAAAAACAAAAACAAAAACAAAAAAAAAACCACATGTCTCCCTCTTATATATTCAAGAACCCCAAGTCTATTGCTCTAATAACACCTAGACCAGCTGGGTTTGGTTGAGTTCTTGGTGAGACCCAAAATGCATATAATGTGTTTGTACCATTGTCTTACCCAGCGTACAAATCCCTGTTTTTGTGATGGACAAAATTCTTGCAGCTTTAGGCAACTGAGGTGTGAACTTTGGCAGTTCTACAGAATCTTTACTACTCTACCCAAAATGGGTAAATAGATACAGAGGAGAAAGCTCGTCGAACACGAAATCGATGAGTCAGAAACTTAACTAGTTAATGAAAAGAAAAATAAATACTACTAGCACCGTTTCTTATTACGTATGCATATGGGTCTAGGAATTAAAGATGGTGTCTTTTTCTTTTCTTTTTTTTGGTTTCTTAGTTAAATTTTGAGTTAAAAGAAATGGTGGGAGCAGGTGGGGCGGGAGAGGGAGATTGAGAGAAACAGACAAAATTAGACGCGCATTTTAGCACGTGGTATTACTTACGAGGAAATGCTACTTCCTCTGTACTTGTAATAAATTTCTTTCGTAGAATAAATTTCTTCCGTAGGTACTCCACTTTATTCTTTTTCCCTTTTTGCGGAAAGATATTTACTTGATCGGATGATTAAAATATTTTGTTTCTTCCTAGAAAAACACTTAAACAAGTTCAAAGCTTTATGTCTTTATCAAGTGGTATATCCTAATTTGTAAAAAGTCATACCCTATCTTGAGACTTTGGCTATTTCATCTCTAAAGACTTTATTAAAATATGTAAATCAGAAAATCACTGCATAATCTTTTCTTTGTGTTAAAAGTTGTATTACCATCATCACCGTCTTCATTATCCACCTCTATAGGATATGTATATGAGGTAAATGAAAATAATTTAACGGTCATTTAGATCGAAAAAACATGATTTGATGTTCATAAAGTGATCAGACACAAATTTGTTTCAATATAAAGAAATAAGATTGAAACACCTACAATACGGCTGATAATATCCAAACATACAACTTTGCATTAAATCTATCACACAAGTCCCAACTGAATTACAACCTAAAAGCCATACGACGTAATTCTTTATACTTGAATCTTCAACTATGAAGATTTTTGTTGTGGTGTCATTAAAGTTTTTGTAAAAGATGTAAATTGATATATGTGGCATAATTCATATCCATCGAAACATCTGTATATTAGTTACTCACATAAAGTCTAAATCAAAACAATAACATCACATTGCTGATTGGTCAAGCTTTTGTGGCCTTTTAAATTATATTGTATTCTCATTAAATGTATACATTTGTAAAACAAAAAGTTTTTTAATTAAAAACTATAAAAACTAAATTATTATTTCGACTAATGTTTTTAAACTGTGTGTAAATTTAACATAGATAATCCGTGTATGACTACAAGAGATAAATGATTGCTATCACTAACTCTAATTCATATCCTTTCACATACAGGTAACTTATTCATGTGCACTTGTTAGACATGAAATAAGCAGTACTCCATCCACTACATATTAGAAGTTATTTTCTCCTTTTGGGATTTTTCAAAAACATGTTCAGCATCTATTATTATAGTCTTTAGGAGATTTTGAGATCTTCCAAATTTATACTTATTAACATTAAAAAGAGACAACACACTAAATGTTAACTAACAATAAAACAAAGTGTAAAAATAAAAATGTATTATAATTTAAAAGATTAGACAAATGATTAATGGATGTTCGTTTAAATGTCAAGGTATCCAAAAACAACTCTGAATTTAGAATAATTTATAGAACATGCTGAGAGTCTTCTGTATACTGCATGTTAGAAGCATTGAGAAGGAACATCGTGTCAAACTTCCTGGAGTATTTATTTATTTGAAAATTAAAAAAAAAAAACACGATTAACATAACTAGGCCCTGGTATTCCAATAGCTTTTCAGTAGAGGTAAGGCGCACAGTGTTCAATATCTTTGAAGACTAAAGTAGTCGCAATCCCCAGTAGAGTAAAATTTCCCATTATTTGATATTCTCAATACATCTTAGTCTGATCACCGTTGATTGACCGCACTTCTCCTGCATGCAGCTCTAAATCTCGGATCTCATAGCGAATATTTACTTCCCAAGAAATAAACTAACCCCCGTCTACACTTCTACACTGCACACCAACCAAATGCTTCAAAGTTCAGACCTCCCACCCTCACCCGCACCCACACCCCGTCCACCCAAACCCCGTTTCGTTTAGAAAAGTTATACCAATGGGCAGACAATCACTGTGCTGGGACATATATATTTTTTCACGTAAATCATAAGCAAGCCTATCTGCTAAAGAGTACACCAGTAGTGTGTGTTGGGAATTACATTAAATAAACGTATATAGTAGTTACTACATGATAATACTAATTATATTCAACCCTCCCCCTCAACTCTTTTTCATAATTCTTTCCTATTTATACCACCAACTTCCCCCCCCCCCCCCGCATCCGGAAAAACAACACACACGCCTTGGTGGTATTGTTAAAGATATGGATACTGTGGAGCAAGGAATAGGAAGTGACAAGAAGGTCATGGTTGGTGGTTAGCCATGGCATGTGCTTGGCACGGTTGGCTGGTTGGCAAGGTGCTTGAGTCTTGGCACGGTTGGCAGTACAAGATTTAGACTCTGGCACGTGTGGCACGGTTGGCATGATTGGCACACCGGAACGGAACTAAGTCTTGGCGCGTATGGCACGGTTGGCACGTTAGGCACGCTGGGACCGCAAGACTTCATAAGGCTGGCATGGGTGACATGCGGGAGCTGGTTCTAGCCCGGTGTAACAGAGTTTGCTGGTGCAGTAGTAAACTAGCTTGTTTCTCACGTGTATTTTTGTGTTTCTAGATGCTTCTTTAGATTAGTATAAATACTTGTATTAGTTGTACATTTGAGTAGAGGATAGAATTTTAGAATTTCCTTCTTCCTCAAGTCGAAATTCTCTTCTGGCGCCATAGCGCATTTTTCGTTTGCTCTGAGCTTCTTCGTAGTAAATTGCTTCTTGTTTGTTACGTCTTGATCAACTTGATCATCTGTTTTGATTTCTATCCAAATTTTGACATGGTATCAGAGCCATGACAATTTGATATTGATTCATCGTATGCTTATGATCAAACACTGCATCGCAACATTTATCTTACGAATCACTTAAATTGAGATATAAGCATGGCTAATACGAGTGCTGCTTCATCTAGCTCGCGAAGCAATCACGTAAACAATGAAAATCCAGCAAGTAGCCCGTACTACTTGCATCCAAATGATAGTCCAGCAATTGTCTTGGTTCAACCTCCACTCAATCCGCATAATTACCACTCTTGGAGCAGGACATTTCAAATGGCGTTGTTGGTGAAGAACAAAACCTGCTTCATAGACGGATCTATGCCTAAACCTGCACAAAATGATCCTCAGTTTCAGGCATGGAGGCAGGTAAACACAATGATTCAATCCTGGATCATGAACTGCGTTTCTCCTTCAATTGCACAAAGTGTGATATGGTACGATAGTGCTCTAGATGTGTGGAATGATTTAGCTATGAGGTATGAAAGTGGTGATCCTTTCAGGTTATCTGATTTGTTATGTGAATTTTATGTTGTGAAGCAAGAAAATCTTAGCGTAAATGATTACTTTACGAAGCTAAAGGTACTATGGGAAGAATTAGCTTCATTAAGATCTGTACCAAAATGTGATTGTCTTCGTTGTGTGTGTGATATAACTAAAAAGGTGAATCAGTTCATTGAGAGTGATTATGTTATAAAGTTTGTCAAAGGCTTGAATGAGGAATTCGATCCAGTAAGATCACAGGTCTTCGTGATGACTCCTCTACCGGATATTAAAACTGTTTTTGCGATGGCGCTGAAGTTTGAGAGGAAGATTACTAATAATTCTGTGTCAACTAGTTTTAATAATGCACCTACAGCTTTGGTTTCAAATTGTGATGATCAAGAGAGCTTTGTAGCGAACACGTATGTTAATAAGAAGCAAGGACAGACATACAGGAGAGGAAATGGAAGATTTTATCAGGAAGGAAATAAACGTTTGCAATGTAATCACTGTGGTATGATAGGGCATACAAGTGATAGATGCTACAGAAAGCATGGATTTCCTCCTGGATTTAAGTTTAAGAATCAAGTGAATGCAGCTGAGGTGGTTGAAGAGAAGGTTCAGAACTGTGATGCTGAGATGTCTTTGTCTGGTCTATTTCCACAGGCTACGCAGTCTCTTACTCAAAAACAGTTCACTAAGCTTTTAAAATTGTTGGATATTGATGATGCTGTTTCAGGAAGCAGTGGAAATAAGGAGGTGCAGGGAGCTGTCATGACAGCACAGACAGGTATGTCCACAGGTAAGCGCTCTGTAAGTACTGATTGCGTTTGGATCTTGGATTCAGGAGCCACTGACCATATTTCATGCTCTTTGGCTTTGTTTCAGTCTTATAATCCCATTGATCATGTTTCTATTAAGCTTCCTAACAATGTCACAGTTGAATCAACTCATAGAGGAGTGGTTATATTGCACAGTGGTCTGGTCTTGAAGGATGTCTTATATGTTCCTTCATTCTCTTTTAACCTTGTCTCTCTCAGCAAGCTTACTGACTCCCCTCATCTGCTTGTTTCATTTCATGATTCTGGTTGTTTGATTCAGGATCAGTTGTCCAGGAGGATGATTGGTTCAGCTAAGAAGCATCATGGGCTTTACTATATACATGATTCCAGTTTACCTCTGCAGTATGGAGAATCCAGTACATGTCTTTTGCCTTCTGCTTTGTCTTCCTCTAGTCTTAACTCTGATTCATATCTGTGGCATGCCAGACTTGGGCATGCCTCATCAACTAGAATACAAGAATTGCATAGGTTACATCCAGAAATACCTTCTTTTGATCAGAATAATGTTTGTACAGTCTGTCCTTTGGCAAAGTTGAAAAGGTCACCGTTTCCTATATCTGCTACAGCCTCTAAATGTCCTTTTGATGTTATTCATGTTGATATATGGGGCCCTTATAGGCACCCTACAATGTACAATCAAAGATATTTTTTGACTATAGTTGATGACTGTTCAAGGTATACCTGGATATATTTGCTTAAGGCAAAATCTGAAGTTAGACAGATTTTGCAAAGTTTCTTTCATTATGTGTTTACTCAATTCAATGTTCATATCAAGGTCATCAGAAGTGATAATGGACTTGAATTTAAAATGACTGAATTTTACATGCAACATGGGGTAGTCCATCAAACAACCTGTAGTCACACTCCTCAACAGAATGGAGTGGTTGAAAGGAAGCATCAACATCTTTTGGTTGTAGCTAGAGCACTTAGATTTCATGCTTCATTGCCCATTGATTATTGGGGATTCTGTCTTCAGCATGCCACATATCTGATAAATTTGATGCCATCTCCTGTACTTCAGTGTAAAACTCCTTATGAGATTTTGCATAAAAATCAGCCTATATATTCTCATCTCAGAGTATTTGGGTGTTTAGCCTTTGCGTGTGACAACACTCCTCATAAAGCCAAGTTTGCACCCAGAGCTTTTCCTTGTGTCTTTCTTGGATTTCCCATGAATACAAAAGGGTACATTGTTCAAAAACTTGAAGACAAGTCTGTTATTGTGTCTAGAGATGTCTTGTTTCATGAGAATTCTTTCCCATTTTCTAATGAATCTTCCTTGCCATCAGCATCAGTCTCAGTTCCTCATGCTGTGACTGATGCACCTCTGCCTCCGTGCCCATCACCTCCTCAAGGACATCCCTTGCATCAGTTGCCACCCTCTCCTGATGCTCTTCAGTCAGATGAAATTGAGTCGTCCTCAGTGCCATCAGTGCCTTCAATATGTTCATCTCCTTCTTCATCCTCAAAAGAGTCAGTATCCCCTCCAAATGATCAGATACCAATAACTCACCTGGAGGTCCATTTGCCTCCTGTCTCTGATTCTGATCATAGATGTGTTAGGCAGAGACATGCTCCATCTTATTTGCAGGACTATTATTGCAATCTCAGTCATTCCTCTATTTCTTTGGAACCATCTGAGTCTGTGACATATCCTATACAGTCATTTCATTCTCTTGAAACTTTGGCTCCTGAATACAAGTCCTATATCCTTAGCATCAGTACTGATCAGGAACCTGTGACTTATCAGCAGGCTGCTACATCAGCAGCCTGGCAGCAGGCTATGCAGGTTGAGTTGGCAGCTTTGGAGGCTACACGTACCTGGGACATTGTTCCCTTGCCACCTGGTAAACAACTCATTGGCTGTAAGTGGGTGTATAAGGTTAAACGCAAGGCTGATGGGTCAATTGAACGATATAAAGCAAGGCTAGTGGCAAAGGGGTACACTCAGCAACCAGGTATAGATTATGTTGACACCTTCTCACCTGTGGCAAAGATGACCTCTGTGCGTCTTCTTTTAGCTTTGGCATCTGTGAATCATTGGCATGTGCATCAGTTAGATATCAATAATGCCTTTCTTCATGGTGATTTATATCAGGAGATTTATATGGAGTTGCCTCAAGGAGTTCAGTCTTCCATCCCTAATGCAGTTTGCAAGCTTCAGAAATCTCTTTATGGGCTTAAACAAGCCAGTAGACAGTGGAATGAAAAGCTTACTGTGTATTTACTGTCTCAGGGTTACAAACAGTCCAAAAATGATTATACCTTGTTTACTAAACGAACCTCAGAATCTTTTGAAGCTTTGCTCATTTACGTTGATGACATTATTGTAGCTAGTGATTCATTGTCTCATATTCAGGCTCTGAAAGCTCATTTACATTCCACATTTCAAATAAAAGACTTAGGTGTTCTGAGGTACTTTTTGGGACTTGAGGTGGCAAGGTCTAAGGGGGGGATTATGATTTGTCAAAGAAAGTATGCACTGGAACTATTAGAAGAGACAGGTTTCTTGGCTGCTAAGCCTGCCTTGACACCCATGGAACAAAATTTAAAACTGGAACATAATGATTCACCTTTATTCTCAGATGTTTCTTGTTACAGGAGAATTATTGGAAAGTTATTGTATCTCACTATTACAAGACCTGACATTTCATATGCTGTGCAACAATTGAGTCAGTTCTTAGATTGCCCCACAGAAATGCACATGAAGGCTGTTCACAGGTTGCTTAGGTATTTGAAGAGTAATCCTGGTCAGGGTTTATTGTTTCCCAGCACAGGTTCAAAGTTGCTAAAGGCTTATTCAGATTCAGACTGGGCTGGGTGTACTGAAACCAGAAGGTCTATTACAGGATATTGTATGTTCTTTGGTAATGCTTTAGTATCCTGGAAAGCAAAGAAACAAACTACAGTCTCAAGGTCTTCCTCAGAGGCTGAATACAGGTCACTTGCTGCAGCCACTTGTGAGGTGCAGTGGTTGTTGTATTTGTTGAAAGACCTGGGTATAGAACAGAAAGAGCCTGTAGAATTGTTTTGTGATAATAAGAGTGTCATATATATTGTTGAAAATCCAGTTTTTCATGAGAGGACAAAGCATATAGAGGTGGATTGTCATGTTGTCAGAGATAAGTTTCAAGAGGGGGTGATTAAGCCAATGCCAGTCAAGACTGAGTTTCAGATGGCTGATCTGTTCACTAAGGCATTGAGCTCTCAAAGGTTGCAATTTCTGACTTCTGCATTAGGAGTCTGTAACATTTACAAGAAGTCAGAATTGAGGGGGGGGGGGTGTTAAAGATATGGATACTGTGGAGCAAGGAATAGGAAGTGACAAGAAGGTCATGGTTGGTGGTTAGCCATGGCATGTGCTTGGCACGGTTGGCTGGTTGGCAAGGTGCTTGAGTCTTGGCACGGTTGGCAGTACAAGATTTAGACTCTGGCACGTGTGGCACGGTTGGCATGATTGGCACACCGGAACGGAACTAAGTCTTGGCGCGTATGGCACGGTTGGCACGTTAGGCACGCTGGGACCGCAAGACTTCATAAGGCTGGCATGGGTGACATGCGGGAGCTGGTTCTAGCCCGGTGTAACAGAGTTTGCTGGTGCAGTAGTAAACTAGCTTGTTTCTCACGTTATTTTTGTGTTTCTAGATGCTTCTTTAGATTAGTATAAATACTTGTATTAGTTGTACATTTGAGTAGAGGATAGAATTTTAGAATTTCCTTCTTCCTCAAGTCGAAATTCTCTTCTGGCGCCATAGCGCATTTTTCGTTTGCTCTGAGCTTCTTCGTAGTAAATTGCTTCTTGTTTGTTACGTCTTGATCAACTTGATCATCTGTTTTGATTTCTATCCAAATTTTGACAGGTATTTAGATAATTCGTAAATTTCAATGTAAAACTTTGATGAGTTTACTAGTATGTCTTGACTTTGGAATTGAAAGCATGTCATCAACTTAAACTTTTTCTTGAAAAAGAATTTTCTGTAATGCATTCGATCGTAAATTAGATATGGTGAACATATACACACGCGCGCACACACACATATACATATAAAACTCCAAGTGTGCGTCTATATCTTTATGTCCTGTTTTATACGGGTGTGATTGCATATGTTTGTGCCAGCTTTAAAAGCTTTGAAATAGTAGCATGCGTTGCCTGAAGCACCGAGAAAGAAATACACAAAATGCTCCGTCGTCGTCTTAATATTTCTAGCCGAAAAATATTTTTGTATTAGAAAGTTTGTGATAAAACTCAAGCGTTGCACCTCAAACGGATTTATGCACAACGTCAGTCTCTAGATTTGATGATTTGTACAGAACAATAAACTCTACATCAATAACTAGTTTTGTGGTCACATTTTGCTTAGAGGTACCACTTTTTTAACTAAGCAAAGTATTAGTGAAGAGGAAGATAACTGCTGGAAATGATGAAGTGTGGAAATTAACTTTGTCGGCAGCCATTAGTTTTCAAAGACGAGTAGAATTAGTTCTTGAAAGACAACTTTGTAATTGATTTTAGCATAGTAACTTACACAGTGAGTCAAAACTTTATTTGGACAGGACGTTTCATTCTATACATAGTTCTATATTAAAAAAAATGCGTCACTGAAAAATTTTGGATACATGGTCCGTGATGAAGCCGGATCTTTACCAAGGACCAGAGATGATCCAAAATAACCGTCGTTAGCTTAACTAAATCCGTAAACTGGAAGAACTTCCTGGATGTCCTGCACAAGAAAGCAGAAGTCAGAGGTCCCGGGGGTATGACCCCGGGTAAAACCCTCCGACGCTCAAGTCAGTTTGGGACATTCTCACTGAGATATGATTTCTGTTTGATAAGTTGAGAAGATCTCACAGTATTTTGGTTAGGAGAGTTCTCTGTATTAGCTTGTGTAAGAGATGAAAATGTTTCAATCCCCTTCCCCGTGTTCTTTGCCTTGCTTTTGTTCATTTCCTCTGTCCTTTGCCTCTGACAGCGGATGGGACATTTGCTTAGGCAGTAAGACTATGACCTTATAGGTCTGCTGGTGGGACCAGTAGGTCTGCTGATGGGACTGCCAGGTCTGCTGATGTGACCTTAGCGTACGTATGTTGTAAAGTCTGATGTATATCCCTTCTTTATGCTGCACCTCTGTCAGATGATTCCACAATTAATGAAGCAGGGTTGTGCTTGACTTCCTAGCCGAGGTGCAAAGTTGGGTTTGGCTGAAGTGAGATGGAGCATCTCCTGGTGCCGAGGTGAAACCCTTAGAATATGCTCTGATTAGAAGTGGATGCTTTGGTGAGCAGTACCTTACCGAGCTGAAGTGTAATATGGCCGAACTGCAGAAGCTAATCCTTTAATCATAAATTTGCCATTAACTGTTGTTGACTAACAGATGTTTGTTTTTAGTTTATCAGTCCACAAATTCAGAAATGAAGAATATTTTTTTTTCTTCCAGAAAGCAATAAATAAAGAATATTGATATCGTGATTCGTTAACCATTACTTCAAAGTTGTTCGAAAGGTGTTTCATCAAATTGCTTAAAGAATAGAAAGCCCTTTTTTCCCTGAAAATGTATTAGACGTAAAAGTCTAACATTTAATTACCTATATATCAATAAAAATGAAAATGAAAATGAAAATTCATAGCTGGGAGTTACGTTTGTACTTTACAGAAACAATTGTACATTATTATTTTTTATTTTATGAAATACCACTATTCTATCTAGTCATCAGTCTAATACGTGTATAGTTTTGAATCACATAAGACTGTAACAAAAGTACATACAAATGACGAGAATCTAATAGTTTGCCAAGTATAATCCAATAAAAAAAATATCATGATGTCGAGACAACTAAATGAATACAACTTGCAGTGTATGAGTTTGAATCGTATTGACGATTTGGATTTAAATATCTTGTAGATATGCTAGCTCTTCACCAGGTTACATTCATGATATCTATATTTTTCACAAAATCTCACAAACAGCCATTAGGAACTTTTGCGATCATGATTGAACTATTCCAAAGGAAAAATGCCAATATATATTTGAGTGATTGATACCGACGCAAAGTTAATACAAGTTACAGATTCGTCTTGATATGAGATTCGTCTTAGGTGCAGGTAGAGTCAACCTCAAAGTTGGCAACGGTATTGTTTATTTGTATTTACTAGACTACATATGTTCACCATTCCCTCACGCCAAGTTTAGGTACTCAATTATTATCTTTTATTCTTGATCCAAGTCTCAAAGGAATGAAAAAGACTGAAACAAGATAACCACCAAAACAGGTTTTCCATTTCGTTACCCCAAACAATGCTAGTAACACGGAATTATTCCGTATATCCTCTCACCTCCTCCCTAATGTCCGCCACGTGTTTCCCATCTTCTTTTATACACTTTTTACTGATCACTTCTTATGTAGCTTCACCAATCCCCCTACTGTCATATGGGGGGTGGTGATGAGGGGTGAAGTAATCCCACCCCTTTTTAGGATGCACACAACTTTTTTTCTTTCATTCATCATATTTGACGCATATTTGGTTTATGTCTACAAATGATTTCAAATTTTTTCGGTTAAGTTAGTAGACAAATTTTATGGTGGTCGTTGAGTGTATTTAGCATTTACTAACTACCATTAACGTAATAATTAGAGGTTTACTTTTTGTTTTATAAATCAATTATTGTTACATGTCAAATTATTATTTATTTTATCGATCTATAAATGCCGAATAGTTATTCATTGACTACTATAAAACTTGTCTAGTTGGTATTAGAATAAAGAGTTATCACAATGAAAATATAATATACACACACTTCTCCAGGGATTTCAACTCTAGACCTATGGCATTGGTCTCAAAGTCTCACTTTTATCCGTTAAAATCAAGCTTGATTGGTGCAAGTAACTTGAGTAGTCGGCAAGTTTACTTATCAAATCATCCTTTTATTTGACATGTTACTACATTAGGATTAGATTCTAATGATGTGTGTACTAACAAAATCTGGATCTCGATGATAATTTTCTTTTTTAGATAAAAATCGTTCGTTTTAGTACTCGAAATAACAGTCAACCTACTATTAACATGTTGATCTTATCAAAGTCACACACACCCAATACTCCACCCTTCCTTTCCCCTCTCCTCACCCCACCCCTACCGCACCACTTCCACTCTCCCCGTTATTTTTGTTTGGTTGTTTTTTTTCTACCATATATACTCCGTCTTAAACAAAAACTTTTTAAAGCAATTGATTAATGTTGTTGCTGTTTTTTGAGAGCGTGAAAGTCCTTCGGTTAAATCCTCGAATAATATTTTGCCTTTACTAAGTGGGAGTGGGAAACGTTGAACTAAGCAACGATAAGGCACTTCAGTAATCATACAGTATTTATTCTTCATATTAATAAGAGGCTGAGTGCTATCCGTATATTATGGGTCCCTTTATTTATTTGGCATATTTTAGATTTTAGATAAAATCAGTCGATAAACGCAATTATGAAAAAGCGCTTTTCGTCCAAAGTGCAAGTCACAATCATAGTCGTGCTGCTAAAGATCTAAACATCACAAAAGGCAGAAAAGGTGAAAAAGTTAGACCATATATAGCTGGAGAGTCACGTCAGGGAATATATATCATGCTACCATTGCTTTTTAATTCTCATGATTAAATTTGGTTGGGATCTCCTAATCTCACTTCCTCACTTCTTTTGTGACCACGTGACACGTGCCAGCAAAGATGGGTGGTGAGGCTAGATGCGGGTGACCCTCATCTAGCCTCACCACCCCCCTTTTGCTGCCACGTGTCGTGCAGTCACGCGTCACCGTACCCCATTTGCGGTGAGGAGATTCTATCCCGATTAAATTTGGTTAATAGAATAAATGTCAAATTATGAGGTTTATCATATACATGCCGATGGAATAGCTAGCTTCTATGTATTTTCATTTCATATAAAGTCAAGGATACTCTTCCTTGATTTTAAAATATAATGGAATAAAGCAAAATGATTCACTAAATTTGGCTGTTTTCTTATATTGTGAAATATCAGTTGATCGACACAACTTGACAGAATTTTCATTATGCGTCATCAAGAAACAATATATGTGTGTTTCTAACGCATGAATATGTACATTTGCTTTCCATATCCCGTTATAGACGGAAGCTTCTAAACCAATGTGATAATGTTGCTGTTGTTGCCTCTGTTTTGAGATGACGGATATAGCTGATAAAAAACATGTTGCAACGATGTATATGATCAACTGAATTGAAGCAAAATGAATAGAGAAAGATAGAATTGAAGAGAAAGACAGAAAAAAATTGATGTATCACGAATACATTGATCAGAATAATTGGAAGCATTGCCTATTACATTATGTTCACTCCTTATCTATACTGCATAACCAACTAAATTATCTAACTGTTTTTGTCCACGTCAGCAACTAACTTGATCCAGCTTCATTCCTCTGTTTCTCAACGTCACCCTTCTGTTTGATCCTGAGCTGTTGATCTTTCCGCTTTTACCTTAACTATGCATATACGCCGTCTGATCGTGATCCTTGCTCCCAGCTACTTTAGCAGTAGCTTCACCATCTTTAACACCCCTCAAGCCAAGCACGCTTGCAGTACACGTTACATATACCCAATGCTTTAATATTGCCTTCTCAAGGGGTTTTGTAAATACACCTTCAACATGAATTTCTGTACTAATAGGAATGGGTCTAATAACTCTCTTTTCCAGTTGCCCTGGCGATTCTTTTATGTACCTCCATAATCTGTGTCCTGCTCTGAGATGTAACACGGTAGGACAATCCAAATATTGACTTAACTCCTAAACTCTGAAAGATATGTCCCCCTTGTGATTGTAAGATATAATAGTTTACCAACAAAGCTTCTATACATGCCGACATCTTCTATGGCTTCAGAATCTCCATGTGTCAATTTACGATATCTCTTCATAGGTGTAGAAACTTGTTTACTGTCAAGAAAACCTGCTGACTCAACCAAATCCAACATATACTTCATCTGGTTCAATTATATCCCCTTTTTTGATTTCATAACCTGAATACCCAAGAAGTACTTGAGGTTTCCCAGATCCTCTATCTTGAACTCAGTATTTAAGAAATCCTTGAGTTGCTAATTTCATTCAAACTGTTGCTGGCTACCAGTATATCATCAACATATATAATGAGTGCGACGAATGCCTCCTATGTATTCTTTACCTATAAGCTATGATCACTTGGAAATTGTGTATAACCCTGAGACTAAAAAGCACTGGTGAACTTATAATTCTACTGTCTGCTGGCTTGCCTTAAACCATACAAAGATTTTTCACGTTTGCACATCTGGTTGGCCCCGCTGAAAGCCAGGAGGCAACTGTATATAAATCTCTTCTGTCAAATATTCATATAAAAACGTATTATTTACATCTAAGTGATGCAAGAACCAACCCTGAGTAGATGCAAGAGCAAGTAATAATCGAATAAAGGTGATTTTAGCAACAGGAAAAAAAAAATTCAAGGAAATCAACTCTTGCTGCTTGTGTGTGGCCCTAGGCTACTAACCGAGCTTTACACCTTTGAATGGAGCCATCAGCTCTATGTTTAATACACCCAATGGGAACCTTACCAGGGGTCAAAGCAGCCAGGGTCCAAGTGTGATTTGCCTGCAAAGCATCAAGTCCCTTTTGCATGGCATCTTGCCACTCTGGAAATTTGACAGCATCCTGATAAGACCGAGGCTCAACATGAGAAAGTACATTCAGTATATTTGCCGCATATTGTGGAGCAATCAAATATGAGATGATTTTGCCAAGAGTATGAAGTGTAGGAGAGTTTGTAAGAAGCTGTGATTGAGTAGAGTGGCTTTGATAGGGTTGTAAATGAGTAGGAAATTTTCTAGGTCTGGTGGACATTCTAAGATTGCTAGAACCATAAGTAGAGGGAACTAGTGGGGAAAAAGCTTGAGGATCAGTTAAGGCAGGAATAAGTGAGCTGGTGTTTGATGTAGTACTAGAAGGTGATAAAGAGGAGTAGGAAAGGATGATGGTGAAGTTTGAGATGTTGGGGTGGATATAGATGGATTGCTCGAGATGTTGGAGTGGATGCAGATGGTGATGCTGGTGTGGGAATGAAAATAGTAGGATCACAGGAAGTGTCTGTGGTATGGGCAATACTGGAAGCACTGGAATAGAATCAGAGATACTAACATTAGAGATAAAGGAAAATATTTTCCATGGAAAATAACGTCTCTAGAAACAAAAATACATTTATCAGGGACATTAAGTAAAATGCAGCCATTTTTAGTGGAGTGCATGCCTAGAAAGGCGCATGGTTGATCTCTTGGTTGAAATTTATGTCCATTGACAGAAGAGGCGGAAGCATAAACCAAGCAGGCAAAGATTTTCAGAGAGGAGTAATCAGGACTGCTCTTATATAAGAGTGTATAGGTGCAAAGATTTTGCAGGATATGCCTGGGAATGAGATTTATCAAGTTGACAGCATGAAGTACAGTGAAACCCCAATAAGACATGGGAATTTGGAATTGAAATTTTAAAGCTCTTGCAATGTTCAAAACGTGTTGGTGTTTATGCTCAACCACCCCATTTGTTAAGGTACTCCCACACATCAAGTTTTATGTATTGTGCCGTGTGAGTCATAAGCTAGTCATGTTGAGTTCTGAAACCGTTGTCAGTTCTAAACACTTGATGATTTTATGAAACTCTCTTAACTATTTCGAAAAACTTTTGAATCAATGGGCTTGCTTCTGATCTAGTTTTCATTAGAAACACATAAGTGTATCTAGTATGATCATCTACTAAAGTTAGATAATATTGTTGTCCAGAATAAGTGAGATACCTATGAATACCTATATATATATATATATATATATATATATATATATATATATATATATATATATATATATATATATCTCAACATATAGAGTACTCATAGACCACCAGATATGTGGTGCAATGGTTAGCTTACCTTATTTCTTAACTATAAGGTAATTTAACTGTAAGTTAAAGAGTTTGATTTCGTCCAATAACATTTTATAGCCAGTTGAAAAACTCCTAATACGAGCTCTACACAATAAAAGAAGATCAGTGAGTGCTGATGGAAAAAAAGCAGTTCGAGATTTTGATCATGATAGTCGAAGATGATTGGGAGAAAGGGGCCCACTACAAGCATGCATCATGAGTTTTGAAAAGTGAGACTGCGAGAACCAGCCAGAAGAAGTAGGCGTGCCATGGGAATTGACAAGGGAACATAAAGAACAGTGTCGCGTGTAGGGGTACAGGGAGACACTTGAAACTTTTTTGGCCCGATTCCCATGAATTGCAAAAAAATCTCCCCGTTTTGTCCACCTTCAAGAGTAATTATTATATAAACAATTAGCGTACTAAGTTTATGTAATTGTATCTAACAAATCTTTCCATGTAGAAACTTAAAGATAAATGTTCTTCCCTTTATCTTTTCACTCTCAGTTGCACCCTTATTATCTTTTCACATATTCCGTTTAACTACAACAACACGCACCCAGTATAATCATTAACTTTCTATCAAGCTGCTACTACTAAACCATGTTGTCATTTCCACCATTAAATGCAAAACACTTACTAGTTAATCATTGCCGAGCTTTATCTGTCGAGTTCACGTGTGAGTTAGAGGAAGACAAAGATGTTATTTGAACTGGGCCCATAGCGATTTGGCCCGGGTGTAATTTACCCAAAAAAATTCTCCGATTTCCCAAATCACCAGGTCATTAAGCTCGGTGTGAATCTGGTGCTGTAGCCCAACATAAAGTGAACTGTTGAAGAAACGTATGGACTGTTTCAACTCTTATGCTCTTGTGACCCGTTGTAGTGATGGATTCTAAAGCCCAACTTTAAAGTTATGTTCACATGGCCCCTGCATATACATAGAAGAAAATTACGGCGTTCATGTTATGACGTAAAATTGCTCGCAATGCAATTCCATTTTCTCCTTCCGATTCACCTCTTTTGTCTTTTTTATCTTTTAATAAAATCTTCTGTTTTCAAAAATAAAAAATAAAATATTTAACACAATACTCTTTTCCCTTCCCTATTTCGTCTAATTAACCACCGAAATTCTGATAATTGTAATATCAAGATCAATAATCTTGATACTTTTCACTGTGATCTCAATAGTTATTTGTTGCACAATTATAAACCTGGCATAGCAGTCACCTATGTATACTTGTTGAAACACCTGCACATCTTCTATAATTAATTTTGACTAGTTATTTAAATGGACACATTTTTGATGTTGTATTGTATGTATAATATATACTGGTTTTAAGTTCATCTCTCTCTTGTGGCATACTAGGATCCTGGTTTTAAGTTCATTTTCTGTTACCGTGTTCTTTGTATGTATCACCATAATCCTGGTGGTTAATGGGCTTTGTTTACTTACCATGTTTTAGGTGTTAAGTTACCTGGACACTAGGACAATCGAGATCCTATGTTGAACGATTACTGATTAATATGTTTAGAACATGTTTACTCAAAAGGCGATAAGATTTTTTGGTCCAACTCTCCATTCCACTTTTTTATACCATGTGTAAAATTTGGCGTTATATTGCTTTATTCTTTTTAGGAGAATCATCTTATTTTTACACATGATACATGGAAGTGTGATAAAGAATTGAACCTTGAAATCCCATCTTACTTAAAACTAATGTTGATATTTAGAAACAATGTCGTCATCAAATCAAGATTTTCGTAGAAATGTACAGTTGAAAGTGATATCGACATATTGATTAAGATGTACAATACAAATGTTATAATTACTTTTCAAACTTATCCGTTTACGAAGCATTGCAATTCATGTCCCTTTTCAAATCTCACTAGCAGTGAACTTGCCACTGGTACAGGGAACTTCACTTATGGTCAGCTAGATCCGGCATTATTTCCCCATCTTCCGAAATAGGACATGGGAGCTGTATCTTAAACCACAACTAGAGAAACCACAACTAGCCGGTATATAACTAGGACATGTCCTGCGGGTAGACTTGGGTTTAACCTGCTTGTGGGCTATTTACAGGCAAATCCCAAAAGCTATCTATTATAGTATATGTTATGATTTACATTATTTATAAAATTTTATAGGCACGACAGCGTGAATTCTTAGGGCAAGGGACTTCAAGAAATCCCGAGCAGAGAAGGGTACGGGAAGGTTATAAGGTCTCTTTCATTGGAATCATGTTCCTTGGTAGGTTCTTATAAATCGAGATGAAAATGAAAGGTCTACCGAAAAATATTCATTTTTTAAATAAAAAGACATGTAATATTAAATTGTGTGTCAGCTGGGAAAAGAAGTTGGACAAAAGATGGAGTTTCTGGTTTGGTAAATGATGCTTTAAGTTGCGATCTTCCAGCCATGTGCATATCCAATTAAATAGTATATTTACGAAAATATATATTTATAGAGCAGCTTCAAACAAAAATTTCCGTGCAATCCGGATTCATAACATGCTTTTGTACCTATATCCTAAATATAATATTATGATTCCTTATATCTCATGCTATAGGATAAATATTTTAGGGTGATTCAAACAACAGACGTTCATCATGATCAAGGCCTAATGAAAACCAAGTTTCTAAAAATTGTATGAAAAAATTCAGAAAGGGAAAAATCAAAATTGATTTAGTATAAAAATGATAGTGAAAAGATACAATTACTTAATTAAAGAAGACAAAGGTGATTTGTAGTTAAATGAGGTAGTCACTAAAAATCTCACTTAATCTAGGAGTATTTAATTTTTAGAAGGGGTGCTGCACTTCTTTTTAAAGAAGTGGATGCTGCATTTTTTTTTAAATAAAAATTGCTTCTGTACACGTGGTGACACATAATTAGAGGTCTCATATTTTGCCACATTTTTAGCCTTATCAGATCTGAACCTGTTTGCCTCAAATTATTTATCTTATTTTTTAAATTTCAATATCTTTGACTTTTTGACGGTGTTATATTATAAGTTGGATAAGTACTTACTACTTAAGGATACAAAATTGGATGACCCTCTTCTTCGCTTTTCTTCTTTTAGTTTGCCCTCCATCCCCCCTCCTGTGCTTACGATGTTATGTCAGACTTTGATTTATACCTAAATGAAGCGAATACAGTACTCATATAATAGTTAACTTCAACATCTTATAAACTTCTTGTATTAATGTATATTGTAACTTTACTTTCATTGACGTGTGAGACTTCAGTTTTTGGAATAGCATGAAATCCTTATTTTTTAAGGCATACCAATCCTGGAAACTTTTTCCTCACGGTAAAAGGTCACAGGAAAATCGCTGTATTAGTTCTCATACAGTCTACTATATAATAAGCTGCAGATGAAGGTATGGAGTGAGTTTCAGAATCATCGAGGGTTATGGAGAAATGGCAGGAGAATCAGTACGGATTTCTTGGGAATGACCAAAATCACATATATCAGAACATATCATTTAGCCGCCCCTAATCCCTGCTGTCTTTGCTACTAGTCTCCAAGTTGGCTTTGCAGTAATGCTAGGCTTGGAGCTTTAATCAAACAGCCCTTCAGTTTGAAGTTTGTATAATGGTATTTCCTTCTGTTGCCATGCATAAAATGGTAGTTTTTACTCTTATATTTCCCCTATAAAGAAGTTTTTAAAGCTTATGCAGTTGCCTTCGAGGACATAAGTAAATACTCAAAAAAAAAAAAAAAATAGATCCGAAAAAGAGATGATGACATGATATATAAGTATGACCGAATGCTAAATATCAATAAGTGTTAAACTTTTTCAGGTCAGCAAGAACGAGAAATCCGATTCAGTCTACATTTAATAGTGATTGCTCAAAGTTACAACGTCGACCCAAATAGGCGCCACATCTGGAATCGACTGGACGAATATGAGTGGTTATAATTATGGTATTAGAGTCAAGTAGCGCCGCCAGGGCGAAATGACCAAATCCGGGACGTTAAGGGGATCCTGATCTTTTAGTAGAGGTCCAGCGAGGATGATGACCCATTAAGACGTGTGATATGTAAAGACCAAAAAATCCACATCAAAAAAAGAAGATAATAACATAATATATAAGTATGACTCAAGTGCTAAATCTCAACAAAGGTTAATTCTTTTCGGGTAGTGAGGATGAGAAAATCAATTCAGTTGACATTTATTAGTGCTTGCCCACAATGATGATGTCAGACTCAAACAGACGCTAGACGTGAAATCGACTGGGCAAATCTAAGACGTAGCAATTATCATATCAAAGTCGGCTAGTGTCGCTAGGACGAATGGACCAAATTTGGAATGTCATGGATCCTGATCTCTTAATAGAGGTCTAGCAAAGACGTTGAACTACTAAGAGCGTGATATTTAAAGAACCCAAAAGTTCAACGAGCGTGATATTTAAAGAACCCAAAAATCCCATATTGATAAAGAGATGACAATGGCATAATGTATAAGTGTGGTGCAAGTGCTTAATGTCAACAAAAGGTCAATCCTTTTCGGGGCACTGAGGATGAGAAGCCTGATTTTGTTTATATTCAGTAGCGTTTGTCTAGAGTGATAACGTCAGAACCAAACAGTCATCATGTATGAAATCGGCTAAATGAAGTCAGGTAGTTACCATTATGATATTATAGATGAATAGCGTCATAGGGGCAAAAGGTCAAAATCCGAGACATTAGACATCCTGGTTCTCTTGGTGGATATCCAGCAAGGACATTGACCTATTAAAAGGATAATATCTAAAGATCTAAAAAATTTCTACATTGAAAATAATGAGGATATTTTTATGATATATAGTATAAGGATACTATCTAAAGATCTAAAAAATTCTACATTGAAAATAATGAGGATAGTTTTATAATATATAGTATATCCTAACTGCTAAATATCAAAAAGGATTAAATCTTTTTTCGAGACAGCGATGCGGAAAAGTTTGATTCAGTTGACATTCAATGGTGGCTGCCTATAGTGACAACACCGGCCTCGAACAAACATCAAACCTACAATCGGCTAAGCAAATTGAAATCGTTACAACACAGCACAACAAAAAAATACAGGATGCTTTCATGATGGTTAAGATAAGTAAACGCAAGGCAAATATTCAAACCATGCTATCAACTCTTTATACAAGAATGTGTTTAAGTTTGGATTTTTTTTTTTGTAAGCTTGCTGAAAAAGGACAAGCTCTAGAGAACTATCATGAGAGATATCTCTCGATTTATATTTTTCACAACAACAGATCGAAGAGGCAATGAGAACTTTGGAGAACTCTCAGTTGAGAAATTTTAAGATTAGAGATTCAACCTTTTTTCTAAAAGAAAAAAAAGAAAAAATCTTATGGACTCTTGCTTTTATTATGAAGTTACATGAACTATATATCAGTATTATAAATGGTCTATTACTCTATATGAGATATTAGCTTCCGTTAAGACCAACTCTGTAAAATGCAGCAATGTTTTACCGACTTATCTGAGAAAATATTATGACGTGACACACTAATGATCGTTTTGTATGGCCATATCATGTCAACATGTTACATAAATGTTATATTGAAAAGGCTTTCATTTCCTAACATAATTAAGACTAGAATAAGACTCTTCATTGTTTTTTTCTTTTTTTACTTTTAACCGCTTCTTAAGGGTGATTTATATGGTAGAAGAAAAGGATGATTCCGAATATTCCACACCGATGACATTATTGTCTCCCAACGATATCCTTCTACAGTACGTATTTGATTAAAGTCCTAGGTACAACCTACAAATGAATCTTATCAAATCGAATAACGTTGGATGTGTCGTTATTATTTCTATACGATAAATAAGTAATGTATTTTTGTTTATCAAGCCATATATTCAGAGAAATTGCTTTTGTTTTGAGGCCTCGCTCTTATGAGCAACGTATAGTATTATAAATAGGGATGACAACGGGACGGGTAAAAGGTGGGCATCGTCAAACCTCTACCCACCTCGCATGTCTAATACATATACTTGTATCCACCCTTCGGAATAGGATTCTCTCACCGCAAGGGGGTGCGGTGACGCGTGATCACGCGACATGTGGCAGCAAGGGGGTTGGTGAGGCTAGATGCAGGTGACCCTCATCTAGCCTTATCATCCACCCTTGCTGCCACGTGTCGCACGATCACAAAGGGGATGAGGAAAATGGAGGTGAGGAGATCCGAACCCCCACCCTTATGCCTGTTCGAGGAGGCTGTGACTTGATTTTTTGCCCCTACATGTGTCCATGAGTATCTCTTGCCAGTCCCGCCCAAAATTCATCATATTCTTAAAAAGAAAAAAAATACAACCGCTAAAATTTGAAAATGCTTGAGGCCTTAAACAACAAACATCTTAGTCAATGGTCCTAGAAACATTAAAACAAATATACAATCAGTTTACAAACAACACTTAAATAATAAAAACACAAGTCCAAATCATAAACAATAAAACATCTTCGTTGTGGAATTTGTTCTAATTTTACTGATCTCTCGGCTACATCGGTGAGAAGACGAGAAGAAGGATAAAGCGGAACACCGAAGAAGGGAAGAACCAAAGAAGAGGGAAACCGCGGAAAAGTAACGAGGTTAGGATAGTCTGACTGAGGTTGTGAAAAAACATTAATATTTAACTCTTAATTTTTATATATATATTATATATATATATATAGTTGGGTATATTGTTGATTTCTATGCTATACCCATGACCTACTGGCTCTGCTGTGCGTAAAATTCATAACAACGACATGTTCGTCGGCGCAATTTGTCCAATTAGGATTAAAAGGTTATGGATGACACAAACGTGGCAACCTTACAAGCGATTGCACATGCGAAAAAATTAGGTACCAAGATTCTTGACCTTAATGCCCAATAATAAATCCTGACCTAAAATAATTTCAACAGAACAAAAGAAAGTACCGATGTACTTTTATGGAGTCTGGCAATACCAAGGGATCTATATAAGTTCTTACAATGGAAGTTCGGAACATGTTACGTCGATGGGTCAATTAACTATCATGCTATTTATATATTTGGTTATTTCTTCATAAGTACCTACTTATATTTCTATGTTTTATGTATGATGAAGCTGTATTCCTCGTCAGATTTTTTGATTGAGTTACTAGCTAGAACGATGATGAGTTCGTGATAGGAAATAACAAAATCAATAACATTAGATGCCACAATAGTTTGTTCTTCGGTAAAACCTTCCGACGACCAAATTAGTTATAGATGATTTCTTACATTTTATGAAAATATAGAACATGTCTCTTTGTGTAATCTGTGTTGTAATTATTGTAGAGAATGTTGAAATCCCTTTAAATTATGAGAATGGAATGTTTATATACCATGTTGTCTTAGTCTTTGCATGTCGAGATTGTCAAGTGTTAATATGTATTATGTCCACTTTTATTCATGCAACACGTGTTGTTGAATGAGCGTAAGTGCTCTGATGAACACCACGTGTTGTGATATCAGAATAGAGTTTTCAACGTGGTAAGTGGTAAGTGGCAAAGGTGATTGGGGCTAGAACCCCGACGTCCCGAGTCGAGTCCGTGTGGAGACAATTCTTGTTGAAATATTACAAGGGTTGCCTCTGGGCTGGCTGAGTCTCGAGTGTCCTCTCCTTTGCAGGGCTGCCGGTGGAGCACATCCCTCGATTACATCTCACCTGGCTAAGGGGCCTCTGGTACAGGTGGAGGAGAACCCACTCCCTCATCAAAGAATAGAGTTGTCAACGTAGTTGTAACTAACTTTAACCGAACCTCCTCCACCAAGCTTTGCCATACCGTTGTGTTATAGACCAGCGCATATGTGCAGAGCTGAAATAATTTCACCCATAATTCTCATGCTTGAGTTCAAATTGCTTACCTTCTGGTGAGCGGACCTCTTGTGCACTGAATGCAGCGGACCTCAACATCCCAGAATGATCTGTTTCTTTATAAACTAAGTTGATCCGAGAATCTATGTATGCTAACCTGTTTTATATTTGTCGTTGTGTATTCATGATGATTTTAATTCGCCCGTGTATATGTAGATTTATCTATGTAGGAATAATACTTGTAAAAAGACATAAGAAAGGATCAAAATAATGCAATTAAATTACAAAACTCACAACCGTTAGTGAAAATTTCACGGGATTTCTCTCTTATTGTGCTTGAAGTTTTGAGGAAGGGAGAAAAGAAAAAAAGCAAATTATAAAACTAGTGATTTAGAAAAGAAAAAATGACCCTCTTCATCTATTATTACCTCCATCAGTACTATTCTATTTAATATCTTGAATGGAAGTATTCACCAATTTTCACCATCTAATCCCAGAAAATTTAAAAAGGACGCTGGAGTACATTCTTATTCGACTCAACTACAACAATAACACATTGCCCTATTGTTTTATAGGCTCCCGTCTACGGTTAAGTATAGGGGTCAGGTGTACACAACCATACCCATTTGTTAGAAATAAAGAGGTTGTTTCTCGACCACCCATAATGATGCTTTTTCCACGAGCTAGACTCGGAAGCATTTATGTCACCCCGTGCATTATCATGAATTATCTCTGATGGGGAGAAGTTTTAATGATAATGAGTAATTGGACAAATAACAAATACGCAAAACAAGAGTGCGTTTTTAATATTATGTGTTTTGTTTGGATAATTACTCATTCACCATAAAATTATCCTAATAAATATTTATTCTTTCATCTCTCTGCAAGATTGGTAATCTTAGCTCGTATTTCTCAACAAAAATAGGGAGTAGCCGCCTCACCTAAACACATGCACATGGAGGTGGACCAAGGGATTCTTGTGCTTTGTCCACCGTCTATGTTCTCCGGATTCTTTTGAAAGTTTTGATGTCTGAATTCACACATACAACACATGTCATTTGTGGGAAGACGAAGCTGGATCACTATTTAACTTGAAAATGATCTGGATAAAAAATATGTAGAATTTTGTTATGATACACCTACGAGAATCAAATAACGTTAGAGGTTTTGGAATTGTTATTCCAAGAAAACCCCACAGAAGGTCAAGTCACTGTGAGTTGTTTCATATTAGAATTAGTTGTATGATGGAATTTAGAAAAACTCGTCTTTTGTGTGAATTTTGAGTGATTCGAGAAGAATGTTCTGTAATTCTGTTTGAACATGTCCTTTGTCAAGTACGTTCATTTTTTTTTGTATTTGTTAACAGTGCATGTAGCCTTGAGGCCTTACCTTTGATTCATTGGTTTTCATCATGACATCAACCCGTTCATTGAACACCTGCTCCAACAGATATTTGAATATCCTATTTCTTGGACAATGAGATGATTCATCACCTTCATGTTGATTTGTTCTGGCCAGTTTTGGGTAGTTTTTAATGTTTTAGGAAAGAAAGATAGAAAAATAATGCGTGGTTAACCATCCTACTAAGGCCAAAATGGTGATGTAGGTCGCCTTCTAAATCAAAAGATGATCAAGATAAGAAATATATAGAATTTGTTGCGATAAAACTGTGAGAATCAATAACGTTAGAGGCTCCGGAGTTGTTACTATAGAGAAAACCACCTGATTAAGTCAGTTGTAGATTGTTCCATATTTGGTATTCAATGTATGCTGGTAGATATACTTGTCTTTTTGTGGGAATTTTGAGTGATTCGAGAACAATGTTCCATAATTTTGTTTGAACATGTCCTTTGTCGACGTATGTTCATTCCTTTGTATGCTTTGACTGGCCAATGTATGTTTGGAGGCCGCTAGGTACTGCCACGTACCATGTCTCGCATATGCATGTTGACCAAGTGTCAGGGAGCTGGTGCAACTTGTCAGTGTGCATGGTGAAGCTACTTACGTGGTGTAAGTTATCTTACCGAGCGAACCTGATAGGCCTTGAACACCAAGTACTTGGTCGGCCTGCTGGCTATGGCTAAAGGATGGTGGAGGCTGAAGTGACTAGCTTTGATGTAGGTTTTTGAGTATGATCTGTTAAGATTGTATTTCTTGAACTGTGCCGACTTGACTGTATGTTTAAGTCTGAGTAACTAAATTATTTTTTTGAATGGTCATATGCCGTTGACTGAGACTTGTTAAACTGTTTAGGCTTATAACTTCTGAAAACGTTAGTTTTGTCTTCGTTATCATGTATCCAAAGTTGGAAACTCTTACAGAAGATTGTCCAATCATGAATTATCGGAACGGGATTTTAATGGAGCTAAACGAGGAATGTCTGGAGATTAAAGGAGAAAAAATTGTTTGGCTGCTAGTGATGTATTTATTAAAGATGGTTTTAGATGAGGAATCCTTCCACATGGCGTGGATGACGTACGGCGTCTAAACTCTCAAGTGGAAGACAGACTACATACCAATACGACATTGCTTTATTTCTTTACCTTTTGCTTTTCTGAAAATATTTTAATAATATACATACAACAACAACTATACTATTATATCTCAACGACACCAAAAATTATCGCTATGATCTGAAGAGAAAGCGTATACTATTAATATTCGATGACAAAACGTTCTGAAACGATGAAGGAAACCGGAATTGCAAATAACATAAAATTCAAAGATAATAAGACTAGATAAATGATAAAAAAAATCATTATTTTTATGATGCATTCGTCCTTTTACATATTGATGCAGTTAGTATATACAAGCACTCCTAAACGAAATGGTTATACAAGGTCCTCTTCATTCTTATAAGATATATATAATATCATTATGACTCGTTGATCTGATGGGAAAAAACCCTCAAACTCGTATGGACAAATTTGTCAAATAAGGGATGAAGAATGTTGAGAACAAATGAAATTGGAAACTGTGTAGCTTACATAATTCAGCGAAAACTACAAATCTTGGTTGAGAAATGACTTATGGTTGTCACCTTGTGTTTATATTTTTGTAACAATTTGTGTGCGTGCATAGGCGTATCAAATTGAAAATGTATCAAAGTGTTATTTGACGGTCAATGTAGATGTTCAAATCATGTCAACGGTTTGAATTCAAATTTTTTATGAATTTGTTAAGATAATGTAATCTTTATAGACTATCAACTGAGACACGTTTGTCGATTTACATAATTCATAAAACTTCTAGTGACCTAACTGTGAAATCCCAGTCACCTTTTCTTTTTAACAATTTCGTGAACTGTGTTGATAATACAACTTTATTAGATGACGACATCTTGTCAATAAGAAAACTTAGTACAACTGCCAAAAGTTCTAAAGCATTAAAGATTTATATATTGTTGTTTCTTCTGGTCAGCATGTGGTGGGTTTCAGTAGGAGTTTTCGACAAGTTCAATCCGAACACCTCCATGGCCAACTGGCTCTTGCAGCCATAAAGGCAACCGCCTGCCACAATGTTGCCGCCGGAAACTTTGGCTGCTTCCGTTCTTTCTACCTGCCGTAAAGTTGTAACTAATTTCATTCTTCGCCTTCAATTTTTCACGTAAATAAATCAAGCAAAGGGACCGATTTTATTTTGCTAAATAAAAATTCGAAACAGTTGTCTACTTCTTGTACTTGAAATAGCTATTAAGAAAAGTGTGTATTGTTTATTTGTGCATATCAAAAATAAATAAATAAAAGTCATGATCAAGACCGTAATATTTTGAAGGTTATTATCTAATTCGGCACTAGAAGATGACAATGTAAGACTAAGAGTATTATAACTCGTTTTTTTTTTTTAAATTTATTTTTTGAGCAAACACATACGAAAAAGCATACTGATTCGAACCTTAGTTGTGATAAAGAAGTCTAAGGCTTTTATCATTAGACAGATTTGAATTTTTGTATTATTTGTTTTTGTCTTGTCTTTGTATTACATTATTTGTTTATATACACGGTTATGACTATTTTAATAACGAAAACTTTCTCTTTGTATTTACTATATTTCTTCACTAACACACTAGCGCACCATATCCCTATCACGGTGTCGTCTATATAAGTACATGTAGACCCGGTGGTCTCACTGAAAGCAAACGCTTTGTCCTTTGAGATGCATGTATTGTTTGTTTGTGTCTCACCCTCGCCAGACCCTAGCGATAGTTTTGTTGTCAGTGAGATATACTAGGTATGTGTTGTTGTTGTAGTAATGTGCTAAATTGACCACTCTTGAGTGACAAACATGGCCAAGATGATATGCTTTCTTTTTCAGTTTCGGTCCGTCCTAATGAGCTAAATTGACTGAATCAGTTTATCGCGTGTTATCCGTGGGCATCATTTAGATCCAACAGGAACCCGTGTGTTAGGTTTTTGTATTATAGAAAAAGTTATACTTTGATTGATTGTGATCAAGCCAATCAACTGAAATGGCTAAGAGTGTTTGGTGCATAATTAAGGTTAAAACAAAGCATATAATATCAGATCTAAGCTAAGTTGCTTAGTAATACGTAATTACCTGTCTGTTTGCATTTGTTTCCAGATGATTATTAAAAGATTTAAGGTTTCTCGACATAACCTCGCAATCCACGAAGGATGGAGACAGAATGATAAAAACAAAGCAAATTCTAATACTTATAAGATGATGGATTATTCAATTGCTTAATGTGATATAATCGATTCTTTACGTTCTGGCGAGACGTCATTGAAATATTTAGGATAAAATTTTCTAGAAGTTAACGTAAAGAGTTGTTCAACCTTGATTGTGGACAATATACTTTCGCTAGGGACAATATTTCTGGACGAGGAAAAAAGCATATCGAAGTGGAAAGATCTGTGGCCTAATATACAACAAGAGAATAAATCTTATAAGTCGTGGGAATTTTCATTTTGGAATCTCAGATTTATTGTTCCTTTTATCCTAGAACAACAAATACTAGGGACCCAACAAGGCAGGTGAGAAGAAAACTGAGATGACAAAACAAGTAAGCCTAAATTGACCCCTTTTATCATCATATATTCATATGTACACGATCGACCATTTCTATGGTGGCCAGCCTTTACGAGCAACATTTATTGGTTTTTAATTCCTGACATCAACATGCCACGATCAAGGAATAAAGCACCATTAGATTTTTCAACAAAAAAAAAAAAGTGATCTAATGGTAGTGGATGATATTAATTGGTAACGAGAATAAAACCATTATGTGTTGGTTTTGCAATCAATCCTGTACCAAGACGCAGTCGTACAATGTGTGCATATGAAACAGCAAAATAAAATAAATCAAACCCGGGGCGAGTCGAGGACTCTGTCCTTAAGACGTATTGCTCCGGTATACTGTGCCCAACCGGTATGAGCAATCGTCTCCCAGGATACAACGGGTACCTGTTCAGTTGAGCGGCACTGCTGAACTTGAACTCGACGAACCTGTAAGGTGCTCTGATTTCTCGAACGCAATGAATGCAAGAAAACGTTTTATAAAAAACAGAAGTAGAAGAAGAAGAAGCTGCGTACGCCTTTAGATTTTCGAAATCTCTATCGAAAACGTTTCAACATGAAAGGAATTTATAGAGAGGAAGAAGTTACTGGAAGTTATCAGATGATTGGATGCGTACCGTTAGATCAATCAGTTTTGATCTGTACCGTTAGATTGGAAGAAACCGCCCCACTACTGCAATAACCACCGAGTAGTTATTGGTAGTGGAAGAAACCGCCCCACTACTGCAATAACCACCGAGTAGTTATTGGTAGTGGAAGAAACCGCCCCACTACTGCAATAACCACCGAATAGTTATTGGTAGTGGAAGAAACCGCCAATAACTTCCAATGTTACTCCAACTTTGAGCGTTAATTTTTCATTCACCCGGTATCAGAATCGAGTGATTCAACAACCTAAATTCATCTACGCGTTACATAGATAATTTAGGAATTTTTAGTTTTCGTTTTTGATTAACGAATACTAATCGTAATTAAGCCCAAAGTATGGTGTTTGACAAAATCCACTTGCCATCCAAAATTTTCCGACTCCCACAACTAACTTTTCTCCAACAATCCCCCACATGAATGGAAATTAATGCAAATGTGAATGCAGACTCTATCGAGAAATCAGATAAGGATATGTTGCCTCAGAAGAGGTAGCTTCTGGCTTTGAACCTTTCTTAGTGATGTACCATCGGATCCACTCGGCTGGGTAGTGAACTAATGTCTTGAACTATCAGCCTTTAGTGTGAACCTAGACAATGATACTCACACAACATTTCCTCTAACCCCTTTTTGGTTCTCATGGTTGTGTTCATTTTGGCCATGAACAACCTGGTTTCAGAAAGTGTATTAGAGAATCTTGCCTCTCAGAATTCTCATAGAAGCGGCCCCACTTCACACTTACATAGGTGATTCCTATCAAGAGTATTCTGCCATACCCACTTGACGTATCAAGATATAGGACATCATTAAAAGCCTTAGCTTACCCTAAATTCTCTGCAGACAGCACTTTTATCAGACGGAATGAGTAAGTGCTAACTGAACCTTCATAACTTAGTTGTCCCATTGAACCAAGATTCTGGGATCTCCAGTCAACAAGGTTGGGTTACCATTACAAAGATTCATGCATTATGGGCTTCAGTCCCATTCCGTTTGTCAATCTTGACATCTGATCTCTAGGCAAGCCTTTTGTAAGCGGATCCGCAAGATTCTCCATTGATTTAATAATCAATGGAAATCACGCCATTAGAGATCAACTGTTTAATGGTGTTATGTCTCGACGTATGTGTCGTGACTTACCATTATAGATGCTGCTTTGAGCACGTCCTATAGCTGACTGACTATCACAGTGTATGCTAATAGGAGCGATCGGCTTAGGCCAGCACGGAATATCTTCCAGAAATTCCGAAGCCACTCAGCCTCTTCCCCAGCTTTGTCCAATGCTATGAACTCAGCTTCCATAGTGGACCGAGCTATACAGGTTTGTTTCGTGGATTTCCACGACACAGCAGCACCACCAATAGTGAACACGTACCCACTGGTGGACTTCGAGTCCTTACTATCTGATATCCAATTTGCATCGCAGTATCCTTCCAACACTGCTGGATATCTCGTATAATGTAATCCAAGATACATTGTGTATTTCAGATACCTCATCACTCTGTTAAGAGCTTTCCAATGATCATCACTTGGATTACTGGTAAACCTGCTCAACTTGTTTACTGAACAAGCTAAGTCTGGTCTTGTACAATTCGTTATGTACATCAGACTCCCGATCACCTGAGAGTATTTCAACTGAGCTACAGGTTCGCCTCGATTCTTCCTTAAGTATACTTAAGTCAAGCGGGGTCTTTACCGGTTTCACATCATCCATATTGAACCGTTTCAGGACTGATTCAATATAGTGTGTTTGTGACAGTATGAGTCCCTCAGTCACCCTAGAAATCTTAATTCCTAGAATAACATTGGCAACTCCCATGTCCTTCATATCGAAGTTCCTCGTCAACATCTTCTTTGTGTTTAAGATTATGTCCCGAGTACTTCCCATGATTAGCATGTCATCTACATAGAGACACACTATCACATAAGCATTCTGTGTGCTCTTAATATAGACACACTTGTCACACTCATTGATCTTGAAACCATTAGCTAACATAGCTTGATCAAACTTCAAGTGCCACTGCTTAGGCGCTTGCTTAAGTCCGTACAAGGACTTAACGAGTCTACAAACCTTAGACTCTTGTCCTGGAACCACAAACCCTTCGGGTTGTTCCATATAGATTTCTTCATCAACTCACCATTCTTACATCCATCTGATGGATTTCCAAGTTATAGACTGCAGCAATTGCAACTAGCACCCTTATAGAAGTGATCCTAGTCACTGGTGAGTAGGTGTCAAAAAAGTCAAAGCCTTCCTTTTGTCGATAGCCTTTAGCTACCAACCTGGCTTTATACTTTTCAATAGACCCATCCTCTTTCAGTTTCTTCTTGAAAACCCACTTACAACCAAGTGGTTTACTTCCAGGTGGAAGGTCAACCAACTCCCAAGTGTGTGTTTGAAGAATTGAGTCTATTCACTGTCAACTGCTTCTTTCCAGAATGGAGCTTCTGGAGTTGACATAGCCTCGGAAAAGTTCCTGGCTCATTTTCTACCATATAGGTTAGAAAATCCGGTCCAAACGAAGTTGGCATTCTGGCACGCTTGCTTTGACGAAGCTCCTCATCTCCTTGAGGAGTCGCCTCACGCATTCGCTTACCAAATCTTGTTTCTTCTTGAATTTTGTCTTTCCTCGGAAAGACATCTTCAAAGAACACTGCATTCCTTGACTCCATGACAACGTTTTCATGTATGTCAGGAATATCCGACTTGTGCACCAAGAACCGATATGCACTACTGTTAGTTGCATAACCAATAAATATGCAATCAACCGTTTTAGGCCCAATTTTCACCTGTCTTGGTTAGGTACAGCAACCTTGCCAGACACCCCCACACTTTCAAGTATTTGTAACTAGGCTTGGCCTTTCCAAAGCTCGAATGGGGTTACATCCATCTTCTTAGATGGAATTCTTTTAAAATGACGTTGGCTGAGAGGATTGCTTCCCCCCACAAGTTCTGAGGTAAACCCGAACTTATCAACATAGCATTCATCATCTCTTTAAGAGTACGGTTCTTGCGTTCAGCAATACCATTCGATTGAGGTGAATATGGTGCAGTCGTTTGATGAATAATGCCATGTTCTGAACAGAATTCATTAAACGGTGTATCATATTCGCCACCTCTATCACTCGAATTGTTTTAATTCGTTTGCTAAGTTGATTCTCAACTTCATTTTTATAATCCTTGAAAGCATCAAGGGCCTCGTCTTTGCTTAGCAAATATACATAACAGTATCGTGTGCAATCGTCGATAAAAGTTACAAAATACTTTTTACCACCTCTCGTTTGCACAAACTTTAAATCACACACATCGGTATGAATTAAATTCAAAGGTTCAGTGTTCCTTTCTATTGAAGGAAATGGCGCCTTTGCCATCTTCGCTTCAACACATATTTGACATTTTCCTTTATTATTAAAGTCCAGTTTGGGCAATAAGTCAAGATTACTCATACGTTGTATTGACTTGTAATTAACATGTCCCAAACGAAAATGCCATAAACAAGAAGACTCAAGCATGTAAGCAGAAGAGGAAGCAATTTTATTAGCCTCTGCGGGCAAATCTCTTTTGGGTACAATAGTGATGACATTCAATTTAAACATCCTATTCGACAAGTACCCCTTCCCCAAATACATGCCATTTTTCGAAAGAATAACTTTATTGGACTCTAACACTAGTCTAAAACCATGCATGACTAGAAGAGATCCAGATACTAAATTCTTCCGAATATCAGGGACGTGCAGCACATTCTGCAGAGTCAGATGCTTCCCTGATGTGAGCTTCAGAACAACTTTCCCTCGCCTTCAATCTTCGAGGAGGCCGAGTTTCCCATGTAAAGTTGTCATTGTTCCCGGGCTGGTACTCCGTGAACATCTCTCTGCTGGAGCAAACATGTCTAGTGGCGCCAGTATCAAGCCACCACTCACGTACGTTCCCCACAGCATTGCACTCTGAGACCACCGCACAGAGATTCAGATCATCCAATGCATCGACTATGTTCGCCTTTGCCTTGGTTTGCTTCTTCTTGGGCTTTCTGCATTCATTGCTGACATGCCCCTGAATGCCACAGTTGTAGCATTTCCCGGTGAACTTCTTGGCGATCTGCTTGCCTTTCTTGTTCACCCCGAGTTGGCCTTTCTTTTTCTTGGCCTCTGCAACATGGGCCTTAGCCTGACCAGAGCTAGATTGTGGCGCTCTTTCAGATCTACGATTGTCCTCCTCAATGCGGAGTCGAACAATTAGATCTTCCAATGTCATCTCCTTTCTCTTGTGTTTGAGATAGCTTCTGAATTCCCTCCACGAAAGAGGTAGCTTCTCAATCACTGCTGCCACGACGAAAGATTCACTGAGCAACATGCCCTCCTCTTCCATCTCGGCAACCAACGTCTGAAGTTCCTCAACTTGAGAAACAACAGTGCGAGAATCAGACATTTTGAAATCCAGGAATTTGCCGACAATAAATTTCTTAGTGCCGGCATCTTCCGTACGGTATTTCTTTTCCAAAGCCTGCCACAAAGACTTTGCGGTTTGTACGTACAGTACAAACCATACAAGGAGTTGTCCAAACAACTCAGAATATGGCTCAAACAAACATAATTGTTGAAGTTCCAACCTTCAACAAAACGTTGGTTTTGCATACTGGGCTTGGTCCTCCAACGGATCCACCATAGGCGGGTCCTCAGTCAGAAATTTGCCAATCCCACAGCAGTCAAGAAGAACAGCATCTTCTGCTGCCAGCGCTTGAAGAAGCTCCCACTGAACTTCTCCGGTTTCTCCACTTGGGCCACTACAGGACCCTGCGCAGGAGGAGCATGTCTTGGCACCCCAGCAGTTGGTGCCATTGGAGCAGAACTCTGAATGTCTGCACCATGAACCGAGCCTGAGCTTGCGTTCTCCATCAGATTACTGTTCAGTTGATCAAAACGAATAGATCAGAACAGAATCAGATTTAAGAAAGGAGTAGGAGTAGAAGTAGACTGCAAATCAGTACGAAACTGCTTTTGCGCAAATTAAAACGGTATAAATTAATTGAATTGAAATACGTCTTAAGATTGTTGGAGACAATCAATCCTGTACCAAGACGCAGTCGTACAATGTGTGCATATGAAACAGCAAAATAAAATAAATCAAACCCGGGCGAGTCGAGGACTCTGTCCTTAAGACGTATTGCTCCGGTATACTGTGCCCAACCGGTATGAGCAATCGTCTCCCAGGATACAACGGGTACCTGTTCAGTTGAGCGGCACTGCTGAACTTGAACTCGACGAACCTGTAAGGTGCTCTGATTTCTCGAACGCAATGAATGCAAGAAAACGTTTTATAAAAAACAGAAGTAGAAGAAGAAGAAGCTGCGTACGCCTTTAGATTTTCGAAATCTCTATCGAAAACGTTTCAACATGAAAGGAATTTAGAGGAAGAAGAAGTTACTGGAAGTTATCAGATGATTGGATGCGTACCGTTAGATCAATCAGTTTTGATCTGTACCGTTAGATTGGAAGAAACCGCCCCACTACTGCAATAACCACCGAGTAGTTATTGGTAGTGGAAGAAACCGCCCCACTACTGCAATAACCACCGAGTAGTTATTGGTAGTGGAAGAAACCGCCCCACTACTGCAATAACCACCGAATAGTTATTGGTAGTGGAAGAAACCGCCAAATAACTTCCAATGTTACTCCAACTTTGAGCGTTAATTTTTCATTCACCCGGTATCAGAATCGAGTGATTCAACAACCTAAATTCATCTACGCGTTACATAGATAATTTAGGAATTTTTAGTTTTCGTTTTTGATTAACGAATACTAATCGTAATTAAGCCCAAAGTATGGTGTTTGACAAAATCCACTTGCCATCCAAAATTTTCCGACTCCCACAACTAACTTTTCTCCAACATTATGCTTCCAGAGTAACAAGTGCAATCATGCCGGATTTCCACAGTCGTCACAAATTGACAGTATAAGGGCGTAGGCTTAAGATTCGGGTCAAACACTCGGGCCCAAATACGTCGTCAGGTTGGCGTTGCTTAAAGAACATAGAACACCCTTTTCGAACATTAGCCATAGATGTTAAGTTAGCTGGAGTCATCGGGTCGGCCGTAGCTGCCAGGCCATCCAAATGTTTACGGACGTTTTTAAGTCAAGCCAGCTTAGACAGGCCCTCAATGCATAGAGCCATCCAGGTCGGCTCGGCCAAGGCAAGTCACTCCATGCAGGCAGTTGCGCCATGAAATGCAACACGTGATGTTAGCTCATCAATACTTAGACAAAATGCACAAAATAAGAGAGGACACTTGTCAATACAGGACGGCTCCATAGATGCATTAGCTAGTAAAAGCATACAAAAGAATAAACGCCGCCATACAGAAGGCATGTTCAACACATTCATACACACACTCATGCCTTCCTCTCGAATTACACAATATTCCTACAAAGAGACAGAGTTCTCTAAATTCCAGTATATATTAAATGTCAAATATAGAACCACCAACAACTAAATTGATCGTCAGATGATTTTTTGCAAAGTAACAGCTTCAGGGCTTCTGTTGTTGATTTTTGCAGGTTTACAGCGATAAATTCTACATAGTTCTTATGCGGATCATCTTTCAATCTAAAAGGTGATCCGGTTTCGCAAATAGATAGGCATGTTACTATCAGAATTTGTCATGAGGTATCTCCGGCATCTACAACCGAATATTATGAGCCACTTAGTTATATCCATCCGAGCTTGTCACAAATTTATCTCTATCTATGATTATATTTTCCTAAACTAATGATCCTTATTGTAGATGTATTTGTTCATATACTCTACATCTTATCTGTGTTGTTAGCTATTCATGTCCACGTTGCGAAACCGAAACTCGTAGTGACCTCTTTCTGGCATAACAGTAGTAAAATGTTATAACGTATTACCATCGGTAATATATGGACGAAAGATACCCCAAGCTCCACTAAAACATGGCTTCTGAAGGGTCTTATAGTAACAATCTTATCTGGGTTCAATCAGAGTAGACACAGTTTGCGACCACATTTAAAAATTAAAAAATTTATATATTATATATCTCAATAAAGTATTAATTCAGTCTTTTTTTCGAATATTTTTCACATTATCCAAAAAATAATCTTCCGTAAAATAGTGATACGGTTTGACAAAACCAAATAGCTATATTAAAAATCTCATTTGAAGGATCAAAATGAGTATCATATTTTGTGTTTTATGTTAATGATTTAATATATCATCTTTATTGAATCACAAAGTACAGATCTAATAGATACAAATTCAATTTACAAAACAAGTTAGATTTAACTATTATAATGTGGTTTTCCGTTTTTATATTTGATTTTTTTTGAAATTACCATATCAAAAGTCAAAACCGAAATAATAACTGAAAGCGGATGTAATTTTTAGTTAATCAGTTATTTCAATAGGTTTGGTAACAATAAGAAGTAACAGAACTTCAACATGTAGATGTTATTTTTGGTTAATTCAATCGTTTAAATTTGTTTTGTTCGGCAAAAGAAAAAACCGTTTCAATCTTTTTGATAGAATCTCAAATAGCAGATGCTCAACAATTATTATTGAATAAATAGGAGAAAGTTTAGTATTAAGCTTTTCATTATCTATAACACTATTCGGTATCTACAACTTTTAAATATTTGACAAAAGAACTAGGTAGTTGCTAAATTCAAGAATAACAAATAAATCTGATTGTTGATTTCAATTTAAAATTAAGAAATATTCCAAATCATTGAATTACATTTTTTTTTATCTAACTAAGTTGGAGTAATGACGTCACCCAGGTCAAGGGCATTCGTTGACTCGCGTCCTATAAAATCACCATTTCCTCCTCAGTCATCAATAGTTTATCACATCACTCGAATCTGATCAAGCTAAAGCAAAAATACCGACCGGTTCAAATCTCCATCTTTTTCAAGCTTCTTCCGGTGACCAAAAAGCAAACAAAAATGTCTAAATGGAGCAGAATCTGCAGTATCCTCCGTGTCCGTCAGATGCTTCGCACCTGGCGAAAGAAAGCCGCGGTGGCCGCCGCTCGTAGCTTACCTTCCGATGTGCCCGCCGGCCACGTTGCGGTCACCGTGGGCACCACTTCCAGAAGATTTGTTGTCCCCACGTCACATCTGAATCATCCTTTGTTCAAGAAACTTCTACTAAAGGCAGAAGAAGATATATGGGTTCCATCACTCCGGTCCATTAGCCATTCCTTGTGAAGAAGCCATGTGCGGGAAATTCTCCAGTCGTTCCCGGTCTGAATCGGGTCGGTGGCATTCCGCCCCGTTTTTTGGATTCGAAGATTTTTCCAAAAGTGCTGCCGCGGCGACCTTGAAATTCACTCCGAGTCCCGGCCTATTTTGTCGTGCCGTTTCCGATGAGTCTTACTGGTGAACAAATCGTACTAATCTTACGATGATGATGAAGCTTCGTACGACTCGGGTCTGACTCGTATTGATCGTTAAATGATGGACCCACTATTGAATTCGGTTGTAAACTTTTTTTTACGTTTTACATCGCCCTCGAGGTAACTTATTTTCGGATAGTTTTATTTCCACCTATACTTCGGATCGAATACGAAGGAGATGGCGAGTCATCCCGAGTTGAAAACGGATGTTGAGTCTTACAGCTCAAGGAGAAGAATTAATTTGTATATCAATACGATTCTTTTTCCCCCGCCTTTTTATTGTGCTTTTTTTCCCTTCTAATTTTAGCATTATTTGGGATTGTAATCTTTGATTGCACATGGATCTGGACGAGTCATGATAAATACCATTGCTGTGTAATTATTTTCGTAATAATCCATTCTTATGTACTGCTTATTCTCATTATTTTTGACTGTTTAATCTATGAATAGTTTTCGTTTTGAAATTCGACATTTAAAGAGATAACGGTGAATCATTTAATTGATAAATACATGATTTTCAAGCGGGGAAGTATCTTCTTAGCAATTCTTTGTTTGGAGCGGCTATATCCACAAATACAAATTGTAATCTCAAATTTTGAACAATAAAATGGATAATAATAAAGTTAAAATCTTTTTAACTTTCTTGAATCATCTTCTTCAGTTCTTCCCTGACTGGAAGAAAGAACTGCTACTGGTTTCACCATTCAAGAGGAGGATGACCAATTGGAGAATGAGAAATGCATTAAAGTTCCAATTGGATAAATATGTCGGCAATTGGTGAAGGGAGATGAAGTAGGAATCCCCCGGTGGTGCATTATCATGAAGGGACGGAGAATAAAAAGGTTCGAGGAGGGATAGAAGAATGGCGGCAAGTGGCTGTGGTTTGCTGCGGGTAAGGGGGGGCTTCAATTTTGAGGGGTTGCCGGCGGAGCTACGGTGGTTTTGGTTGGTCGCATGTGAGTTGGAAGGTTAGCCGGAGTAAGGTACTATGTGTGGGAAAAAGGCAAAAAATACAGTACTTTTATTAAGACTCGATTTTATTACAGGTTTAAGTAAAGTCCATAGAGAACTCGGGCGTGTTATTTTTGGTTTTTGGCAATTCTATCAAAACTGCAATATATTATATTTTTTTTAAAAATTAATTTTTTTTAGTTTAACTTGTGTGAACACGTATATCATTAGAAACCTAACATTTTCTCACAATGTATTCACATAAAGTATAGAATAAATATTGGTTATATAACGGTGGAATCAAAATCACATCTAAGAATGAAAAACAGATATAAATGATTTTCAACTATTCTTCTTTCAAACCCATAAAATTATTCCAATACATCTAAAACAAACACCTTCAAAGAGAATCACTTAAAATGATTCACATTCCCTCATCCCATACCCTCCAACTTATATTCGAACTATTTTGTTCATGCTCAATAGCATATTCCTTCAACATAGACGGAATTTTATTTAACTGAATCAAGAGCAAATTTGATTCAGTCCCTAATTCTAAGGGTTTCTTGCGCAGTGAATTAGTTAAACAGTAACAATTAACACCAAAACAATACTTAGAATTATGATTCATAAACAAGGGAAAAGAGACCTTAAGGATTAAAAGAAAAACTTTAGTGCGCAAAACTATTGATGGCCGGTTGTAATATTTTTTCTTCTCATCTTTAATGACTAAATAGTAAGATATTTAATAATCTCTCCTAATTAAACAAAAGGTTATGAGGCCAATTGACTGGACCTTCCGCCACGGAACCCTCAATAGGAAACCCGAACGACGCGTGAAATCAAATAAGGCCCAAATCGAGTTCCTAATTCTCCACTCATCAATCAGAAAGGAAGGCGTACGAGCGCCATTAATATCTCTCCTATATTTCCATTGTTTGGTCAAGGTTTTCAAAATCCACCGGAGATAAAAGAGGGGAGAATTTCTTTTTTTTTTTAGGAAATACCTTTTTTACGTTTTCGTACACTAAGATTTTTGCGTTTGTGCAGAGTTCGGAAAAAGATCCGACACTTCCCGATCTGATATACGTAGCTTTATCTTAGGTTGTTTTCGCTGTTTGAACTCGTGACCTGAAGATCATAAATCAGTAATTTAAACTAGCTGTTCCAAGACCCGTTGTAATACTCTTTAAATGTTCAAATGCAAACTACTGATAACGTGTATATTTGTCTATGTTATTCTCTGAGGGATCGGGGGTCGATCAAGCTCCCGTCTTTCTAGATTACAATCATGGAGAAAACTTCGAAGAAAACAGGCTTGACAAAAAACAAAAGGTTGGTCATATTATTTAATTGGGAGGGACACCACTGCATGGATCAGCCCACTTATAAAGCATGTGAAGAAACAGGAACACACTTCTAAAAGCAACTGAATAAGTAACAAAACTAATGGCCCAAAAATATGTCTCAATGTGTCATTCGGATTTAAAACACTTGAATATAATGACCAAGGTCCGAATCAGAACACACAGCGTGAGTGCAATACCGCTAATTATGGACCGATACTGGCTTAGACCAAAATATCGGACCTAAATTTTGGTTAAAAGTTTTTTGGCCCACTTTACATTGGACCATCTTGTGTGAGTTGTATTAGTAAAAACCTTACAATATAAGAAACTGTTGAGTTTCTGATTTAATCATCTCCGAAGCTTTTTAAATGGAAGAATGAGACTTCCGAAACTAAAATATGACTTTTTGCCGCTAAAGCAACAAACAATAAAGTGTGTTATTGCCCTTAACAATGAAAATTGGACCCAAATCAGGGAATGTGTTTCGGACCATTTCACGCTCTTGTCACATATTATTACACATGAATTGTCTACCTATCTTTAACTTCAGCAAATACATCTATGAAATACATCTATGAATAAATTTTAATTATATTTCTGTGTTATGATTTGTTCACTCAAATTCAAATTGTTTACTTATCAAACTAAGGCAATATTTTTAGATAATGGAATATTTATCTTATTCTAACCTAAAATATTAGACGTTGAATCAATATTGCACTAAGTTCACCTGGTCAATGGATCCTAAATGTAGGCTAGATCAACTTTATATCTCAGTAAAATCAGACACAATAAAGCTAAGCTAAATTCTGATTTTGATTTTGGTAGTTCAATTTATGTTTTTTGCCAATTTAATATCAGTCCCATTAAAGAACTTGAATAAGAGAAAAGGTTTCTTCTTATTATTATCTTTATCTTTTTTTCCCGCCTATTCAAGACTTCCAGACAGAAGTAAGCCTTGGTGAAGTCGAAGAAAACTGCCACCTCACATCAAGTACTCCTACGTCACAATGAGTCTCAAAAATGTTGTTTTTTTAATGGTTTGTACTAACATATTATCTATTATGTAAAGAAAGCAAGTATTAATAGTCAAAGTTTTTCATTAGTACGTCTTCAATTAACACTATGTAATTTCTATTTGTTTCACCTCAAGTAAACAGCTAAGCGTATAATAGAAATATTGACTCATAAAATTTGACTTTCTTAAATTGTATTCTAATCTAACTAGGAAAATATTTTTAAAATGGAGAGATTATCATTTTCTTAGGTCCGATTTTACCATCCTACGTGTTCTTTTTTCCATCAAGATATAAAGCAATTCTTTATTAAGTGTCCCACCATTACATAAATTTGAAAAAGAAGACGACTTGCGTGTTTTGCAACAGGGCTATGAATCTGAGAAAAGTTGTAAGGAGCGTAAGAAAAGAAGGGGAAAGGGGAAGACTAACTAAAGGAGTCATGAGGTAATGAAGGTGGGGTCTGCATAGTTATAATTTTAGGTTGCTCCCATTCCTATAGATTGGTCATTCCATAATAATATAATATGCTTTCTTTTTGGGCAAGCAATGCTCTATAAGTACATTTCTTACCACATCACCAATAGGTGTATCCAGCATAGGGGTCTTCTTGTAATCATTCAATTCTCATTTACTTCCCCATAAGAAAAACAACAGAAAAAAAGGATCGTTTAGCATTTTTCGTTTTTTCATTTACTCGCCTTTTCGCATTGCTTGGATACTTTACACAATGCTCTTTTCTTGAAAAAGAAAAAAAAAAGAACTGCAGGATTAGTGTCAATATAACACTGCTATAAACTGAAGTTCATACGGTACTTAGAAAACCAAATAGTCGAAATCCAAAGTATTAACAATGTCATTGTAATAGGTATACTAGTTTCCCTATCTCAGGGGTATACCAGTTTGACTAATGTACAACAACAACATTACTCCATTGCCTTAGAAGTTTCTCATCTATGGAGGGGTATAAGAGGTCGGATGTACGCAACTACACTCATGTGTTAGAAAACACAGATATTGTTTTCCGATGACACATAATGAAAATTGCGTCAAGCTGTGTCGATCAACTGCTACTTCACAATATAAGAAGCACAACCAATTTCGTGAGTCATTTGTTTTATTCCATCATATTCCAAAGTCTATGAAATAATGTGTCTTTGACTTAATTGGAAATAGAAACAGTTTGACTAATGTACAAGTGGGATAATAATTATGTGATGTCTATTCATTTTGAAGAATTAAGAATATTGAGGATCACTCTATTCTTTCCTTACCAACGCACGAATCCTCTTAAACCAATTGGGTTGACCAAGTCATGGTCATTTTCTTATTTCTTAGGCTCTGTTTGGTTGGTGCTCGTGTAAAAATATTCAATATAAAATTGGATTTCTTAACCAAATGATCCATGGATTAATTGCATGTGAAAGCGTCATCTTAACTGCTGAAGGATGCACAAAAAAACAACATTAACTATTGTAATACAGGCTCCCGTCTATGTAAGGTATAAGGAAATCCGATGTACGCCATGAATTACAGTTGTAGTTATGTGGCTACATAGAGCAATCTCAACGTCCCTTTTCGTTTTAAGAGAAAAAAGACGAACTAACAAAGGAGGAAAACTACATAAAGGGAAACGTGTTATAAGGCAGTGTTAAGAAAGAAGCTGAAAGGTGTAGGTTTTGGAATTTCATCTTAATCTCAACTATGTAAAACAAATGATCGGAATGACAATGCTAATGACAAAATATGTTATATAACAGTTTTATTTAGTAAGATAACTTTTTATGTCATGTTTTTTAAAAAAAATGAATTACAGGTGTACTTATGATCATCATCCGTACCCAGTATATCCCAACGACAGCAAAAGCTATCACTAGGGTCTGGAGAGGGTAAGTGGTAGACAAACGATACCTCTGTCCTAAAAGATAGAGAGTATGCTTCCAGTGAAACCTCTGACACATGTGTACTTATGATAATTTCCAAAATTACGTTGTTGTTGACTATAATTTGCAACCGACAAACAAAAGGAAAAGAAGTGAACTAAGATTCACAAGTGAACATGGATGATGCCAAAACAGTTGAACAGATAATATAAATTACGGACACGATTCAACCTGCGGATGTAGATGAATTCGACAAGGAATGCGTATAATACTCATCCACTATTACTTTCTTTTAGCAAACATATACATATATATGTGTGTGCGTGAGTGTGTGTGTATATATACATATATATATGTGTATGTATACATATACATATTTATATTGTCAAAATAAATTAAAAATGATATTCTCAACCAGCCGCCCGTCGCCGCACCAGTCCATGCTGTCCTTAAAATGTTTATTCTGTTGTCTTGTTTCAATTTTTTTTTCTATTTGTTGTTTTGTATTATGTGTCTTTTTTTCCGAGGTTATACTTTCTCTCCTTTCAGATTTAAAAAAGAAGAAGAAAATAAATGAAATAGAGTGAAAACTCTACTTTGGCTTAACAATAATGGCCAAACGGATACTCAAATGATCGTAAGTCTTTAGATGTGCTGAAACTTATCTTTTCTATTGGTGCTTTTGTTAGGGCAAGAAAACAACGGAACCCTAAAAGTTATCTCCGGCCATTATCGCTTAGTAATCGCCTTCGAATCGAAATCATGATATAGAGAAATGTTTTGTGGAAAATGGAGTCTTCCAGTCTATCCTATCTAAATGCTGTATAGCTTGAATTGATAGAATATTACATGCCCTCTATTTATAGGCTAACCAAAGATTCCTTTCCATATTCAACCAGCAGCTTTAGCATGTATGCAATGAAAGGATCTACATATATTCCACTAAATTTGGAAATAATTGTTTGTGAATTCTGTTACTCCATATCTGATGAAGTTTGTGATAATTTTTTTCCCCTGGCTTTCCCGTTATTTGTGGTGTGACAGTGTGACCCTTCAACTTATGGCAATTAATGTTGCTGAAAAATAATAATTAGCATTTATTAATCTGGGATACTGAAAAGGTGCACCACGCTTACTTCCCTCTGAAAAAGACTGACCAACGCATAAAACTTCGTACATTACCTTATATTGATGGAGCAAAAGGCCACTGCGCCATGAGAGTTTCCATCACCCCAATCTTAAAGATCATTGTGGAGTATGTAAATTAGGAATTCAGCGGCCTCCTAAGTTGGGTGATGACTTATGCAGTGACTCACATGAGGTGGTTTCTGCAAACCAGGCCTTCAGTCTATAGCAGAAGTGGAACACCGACACTGTGCATGTCCCTGGAATTGAACCCTTGACCTCTTGGAGTAAATCTCTAACCTAAGTACCAACTGAGCTATGACCTGGAGTACCTTATATGCATAATTAGACAGATAATAGATAAAAGCATGTGCTTTGAAATCAATTAAAATGGACCAACCACAAAGATGCAAGATTTATAAATGTAACCCTGTATTAAACTACATTTCATTATTCAGTAGATGAAACCTCTATTTCATTCCGAGTCGTACGTACCACTCTCTGCTTAACCTAAAATTATTATTATTAAAGGAAGTAGGAGACGGCAACCGAACCGACCCCTACGTTATGTAAATTCTTTGAATAGATTTTGTATTTGTAATTAATCTTTTGCCCTTTCTTTCTCATCTGCATTAGAGTCCATGCATTAATTGATATCATCTCGCTTATAAAACTTTTTAAAATTCTGTCGATCTTACACTTGATCTGGTCACATTCTCATAGACAAGATTTTTTTATCTCATATCGTATCTTATTTTCTGTCACACTACGAAAGTCATGTCATGTATAGTACATTAGATAGTACAAATTAATATAACATTATAATCTCATTTCATGTAACAGACATGAGATATAATAAATATTCAGATAGAGGATATCTACTCTATTCTCGCCTATATATACAAACTATGACTTCAAATCGTATTTTATTATAAGATGTGCAACTGTATGGTTTGTGGAGTTGGAGACTTGGAGTTATTCTTCTTAAGACAAAGAAACAAAAGACAATAGCATCAATATATGCATGCAAATCAGCATTTTCATTTGAAAAAAGTATCACTAAGCACAATCATGATAAGAAAAATGATAATGCTAGACAGGAAGAGCTTCGACATTGAACCATCTTATCTTTGGCAACTCAAGACCAATGCCAATGTGTCAAGGTCTACTTGAGTTCTGATAGATTTAATACTTATTTAGACTTTCCTTTTTAGTAATCTTAGATGACTAATCTAATATCAAATCCATTGTACGATATATTCAATAATATTCGTACTCAAGTCCCTAAGTGTTTATCAAACTTACGTGTGATATCATATGTTTTTATTGTTTCAGGGCCTTATCGTCGCAAGAAGTTCACCATATCTTTTTTTTAGGTTGTGCACTTTGTATTTTTAATTTTCTGCACTAATTTCTTTTTGTTTTAATTAGAGGTACGCATTATGGGGGAAGAAAAATATAATAGTTTTATTAAGAAAAACTAAATTTATCATACGGTTGGAAGTAAATCTAAAATTATGCACGACATTCCTGTCAAAACACCGTGTAAAATACGTGGGCGTTTTGTCAAAACTGCATTATCTGATTCTGAGTTTTGACATACGACGATTCTGTTGAAACCACTGTGCAATAGCGGTTTTGTGAAAATCGTCTAGTACACAGCACTTCTGTCAAAACTGTGATGTGCTGCCCATTTTCACATTACAGTTTTGATAGAACCTTGGTACGCAAGACGAATTTCACAAAACCAAGAGCATATGGCGACTTTGACAAAGCTGTCGTATACCAAAACTCATAATGACATACGACGGTTCTGTTAAAACCGCTATCTATTTTGTAAAGCATTTTTGAAAGAACCGTCGTATATAGCTTCGAGTTTATATTAAATCTTTAATAAAAATGGTTTTGCTACTTAAAACTGGTATATCTTTTTAATCTTTCCCATGCACTTGCATGCCTTAGTTATAATGTGGATCCGTCAATGTGGAGGATGCATTTAGTATTAATTTCCAAAAAAAAAATGCCCTCTATTAAACAAATAACAAATGGAAGTTTGTGCTGTTACTCCGGGAATGTGTCGGTCAATTTCCGCCGTTTGCGGACGTGTGGTGTAAGGTACGTTTGCTTAATTTGGGAGGCGGAGGCACCGTGTTTCAAGAAAGCTGCTGTCGTTTTCCTCACGCCTACTCAAACATGTAAAAAAGGTTATCTAACCTCAAAATCCCCGGTTCAAACTTGGGAAAATCAACGTAGACAAAATATGAGGCCTTTAGCTGAACGTTCAAAATCTCAGGTTCAGATTTGATGAAGCCAACGGTGAAACAAAATATAAGACCTTTAATCATACGTCGTCACGTGTATAAAATGTCATTTTTTAAAAAAAATTAAACAACTGATTAGTTTGCACGTGTAACGGATTTTGTAGATGTTCAAAGGCTTGTTAGAGGTCCAAACATATTCTAACAAGAGTCGAAACTATATAAACCACACCTGCTCGTATCGATTTGACGACGTTTTTCTTTTCTTGGATTCGCCTTTTCCCCCTACAAACAACGAGTTACACCATATTATAAATTTCGTTTTTTACCCCACCAGAACTGAAACCGAACCCTAGTAATGAGACTTATCGCTATATTAACTTTCTATGAAGGCGATTTTATTCTTGTTCCAAATATAATAATATGTGTTCATTTTATATTTTTATTGGTTTAAAACAGTGTGGAAAAAAGCATATTTTTAATGGTCTCTGCCTCATTATCTCTGTTATCATTATTTTTATATCGGAGTATTCAAGTGGGATACGAGGGAGGAAAAAAAATATCATAGGCAAGATGCAAGGGGGCTCCGTAAATAAATTTTAGGGGCTCTGCTAACTCAATTTTGGGACAATTGTCTCAATCCAACCACATTGTTTAAAATCAGCTGCTGCGACGGTGCAATATTACACGCCTACGAACCAATTACGTCCTTTTCTTAGTAGCTCCTCATTATTTTCTCTCAACTCATTGCCATTTAATTCCTACCCCTGGGACCATTTCCTCTCTCATCCTTTCTTTCATTTTTTTTCCCTTAAAAAAACGTAGGGGACCATATATATTCATTATGATATGGACGTTTCCCCCCTTATTTGAAGCATAAGAGATTTAACGTTTTGCCATTTTAAACTCTTGACCTGTGACGTATAATAATAAGGTCTGTTAAAATGTCCCATAACCTTTAGTCGCCTTGCAAAACTGAGCAGTTAAGATTGTTTGGAGAGTTTGTTGTGATATATTATGTTTGAGTGATTGCAAAATGTATATGTGAGCATATGTGTAATTGTTGTGCAAAATGTATATGTGTGCATATGTGTAATTGTTATGATGATTGCAAATAGATATATCATGTTTGAATGATTGGAAGATGCATATGTGAGCATGTATGTGTAACGTTTAAATGTGAAATTGTTTTGGCAAGGCATGAACTTATGAACTTATGAGCTAAATGTGAAATTGCTTGAATGAATCAAGATTGAACAAGTTTGATTAAGATCATGAGATTGAACTTGGCCAATTCAATCACATATCTTAATCAAGACATGTTCAAACTGATCTTAGATTATATATGCCAATACATGTTGTTCAAACTGATCTTAGAAGATATATATACCAATACATGTTGATAATATGATCTAACCAAGCCTTGAAGTCACATGACTTACAATATAAGGCAAATTGTTCGGTTTAGTATTCTATTGCAGGTTTTGGTTCATATCTTGAGCAAATGAACTCCAAATTGAGTGATTCAAAAGCCCACATGATCCTTATTCAATTTAGAATCTAATTGGCTGAGGAAAGGCATGCTTGGCACGGGTTTAAAACTGGATTGACCCGGTGGGAAGCTTATTGACCTATATAAGGGCTATTTTGGTAATTTCACCATTTGGACTTCTCATTCTTATTTGGTCTTCTTCCAACGGATTTATATGATCATATGACACATTTATAAGTCATGTCACATCATGGCAAAAATGAATCTGGAGCAGCACCATGTCTAGGTTCATCCTAGGACAAAATTCCTATTTTTGTGCTAAGGGGTATTCTGGTTTTTTCACTTGCCAATGGATCTTCCAACATGTTATATATTGCTTATATGATGTTTATATGTGTTTATGTCACATATGGTACGTGCCCTATTTTTATGGAAACGGGCAGCATGGTCTATCAATTGGAAAATCTTATATCATGGTTATCACATCTATGGTTTTCTTGGAATTCTTGGTATTCTTCATATGGTTTTCTATGCTACATGTTGAAGACATAAATGACTATATGTTATATGTGTTCACACGCATATTGGTACAAATCATGTTCAAACTTTCAGCTTTTGAACAAGTCAAGGCAAGTTGAATTACATCCTATTTTGGTGCTGATTTTAAGTGATTATTCTTCTATATCTTGGAGATAATTACAACGGCTATTTTGGTCAAAAGATGGAGCAACATTTCGTGTGGTATATGATAAAAATTCAGATTATGATGAGTGACAAAAAACAAGTCCTACAATGTAGCAAATTCAAGCAAAGGGCAACGGCTATATGTGTTCAAACGTTGGAGACTTATTCAAGATCAAACTTGGCTGATTTATCTTTATCCTTGAACTATTCTCCAATGCCTTGATTGTAGGCATTCCAAACGTTCATGAGACATTCAAAAGATGGAGCAAAAATCTCTCAACAAAGCTAGATGCAAACGGCTTTATGTGTTCAAATGTTGAAGACTAATTCAAATTCAAAGGCAAGGCTGATTTCTCTCTATCTTTGAATTGTTCTTCAATGCCTATCTTCAAGGGCTTTCCAACGTCATTTATCATTCAAAATGAGGAGAAAAAAAAAATCTGTTCAAAACATATGCAAATTCAGCTATACACATGGCAAGTTATTTACACATGGATATTGCTTATTGGAGCTAGTTTTTAAACGGTCAAATGGAGTCTTTTTCCATCTCATTCCAACGGCTTTAAGAGGATAAATATTCAGGTGGAAGACCATTTCAAAGTAGCAAAAATTCAGATTTATTTTGAAATTCAAAGGCTGAATTTTGGTAGCTAAAAAGGTGCTGAATTTTTCTCCCATCCTCATCCATTTCAACGTTCACTTAAGAGGAGCCTATAGGCTGTCCTCTTGGCTATAAATAGCTCCAAAGATGAAGAAGAGAAGCACACCAACGAAAGCAAAAGAAAAGCAAGCAAGATTCAGCTCTTTGTCTCCATTCTTTTCTTCTTCTCTTCTCTTCTTGAAGAACACGTTTGTGAAAGCTTATGATTGTATAGTTCTTCATTTCTTGTCATTTCAACACCTTTCAAACTACATATTGTAAGGGAGAAGCTGGTGTATAAAGCTTACTCCTTAGAGGTGATCAAAAGGTGCAAAGGTGCAAAGGTGAAACTAGTTGCTGTTTTGGTGCAGCCACTTGAAGAAGTTGGTGAAAAGCTTCTTCCTTTGGCTTTGTAAGGTGACTTTGGTGTTTGGTGTTTAGTGAAATCCAAGAGAAGGTGTCTCTTGGGACTGGAGTAGGTCACATTGACCGAACCAGGATAATTCCTTGTGTTCTTTACTTATTTCCTGCACTTACTGTTTTCTGCCTGAGAATTACACTAACTTGGCACGCATAATTGAACAAGCAAACAGTCTTAGAATTGCATGAATTTTGGATATATTATACTTCAATGTGTTAGCTTTCATTAGCCGCAAGAATCACTAAATTCTAAGGAGTTTAGCCCATTCAAATCATCTTCACCAAAATTGTTGCTACATTCTGTGAACAGTTCTGACCAGGTGCAAACTTGTTCAATTTGAACAGGCTATCCTACGAATCTTGGAGTGAGCCTTATATCAAATTAAACTAGACATCTTGAGGTTTAATTTGACATAAGATTCATCAAGATAGCACGGGTAGATTTTGAGATATTGTTGTTTGAAGTTAAGCTAACATTCTGCCTGAAACTGCCAGAATTGCACACTTTACTTTTCTTGCTTATTTGAACGTGCTAACTTGCTTGGAATTGAATGAAATTTTTATGACATATTATAAACATTCTAAACTTGATCTCTGCCAAGTTTGAGAGCTTGCACAGGTGTATAAGTGGTTCAACCAAAACGTTCAAAGTAGTGAACTGTTTCTGGAATTTTCAGAATCTGAGGCTAAAGAGGCAAAGGGGTCTTCAAACAAGTTTTTGAAGGTAATTGTAGTGTAATTTTCCGCTAATCCACTATTCACCCCCCCCCCCTCTAGTGGTGCTATACAGGTCCAACAATTGGTATCAGAGACAGATTAAGCACCATATTCTTATTTGAGCTGAAAACAGTCTACACTCCAAGTTGCAAAGTTGCTGGAAATTTTCTGGTTGTCTTATATTCTTCATATTTGGTATCTACAACAAGGTGACACTTTCTTTCCTTCTTATAAGTGTTTTAAACGTTTTCTCACACACTTAGAAGCATGTCTAAGTCACACATGAAAATAGAATTAGAAGGCATGTCCACACAAAGACCACCTCTTTTTGATGGAGAAAACTTTAGTCATTGGAAACTTAGGATGAAATTGTTCTTAATGGCTATTGATATAGACTTGTGGTCTATCATTGAAGATGGACCTTATGTGCCTACTAAGCATGTTATAATTGATGGCTTATCACAAGAAGTTGAGAAATATAGAAAAGATTGGAGTGATGAAGATAAAAAGAAAATGAGTCTTAATGCTAAAGCAATGCAATTATTGTTGAATGGTTTAAGTAGGAGTGAATCTGCCTATGTCTCTTCATGTTTAAGTGCAAAGGATATGTGGAAATGTCTTGAAATGAAGCATGAAGGAACTAATCAAGTAAAGGAATCAAAGATTAACATGTTAATGACTACACTTGAAACATTTCATTTACTTGCCTAATGAATCAATTGTTGATATGGATTTAAGGCTTACAAACTTATACAACTCACTTGAATCCCTTGGTAAAACGTTTTTGATGAAAGAAAAGTGCAAAAAGTTTTGAGAAGTTTGCCAATTGAATGGGATGCCAAAGTTAGTGCCATTGAAGAAAGCAAAGATCTTTCTCAAATAAAACTTGATGAATTGATAGGCTCCTTAAAAGTTATGAAAACAAGTTGAATATAAGAAAGGCTGAAACTAGTAACAAGTCTAAATCACTTGCATTTGTAACAAATGAAACCCGAATCATCTAATCAAGCCGAGTATGAAAGTGATGATGAAAGTGATGAAGAAGACATAATGTTATTAGCTAGGCGTTTTAAGGAAGTTTTTCAAGAAAAGACCAACTAAAAGACAAGCAAAATCAGCTGCCCCTATCAATGTGAAATCTAACAAACAAGATGGTAAATGGTATGATAAAGAACTTAAGTGTTATGAATGTGGTAAACAAGGACACATATCATATGATTGTCCAAACAAGAACAAAAACCGTGACATGGATGACAAGACAAGGACAAAAACTAGAGTAGAACCTATGCAAAGGAGGAAGAAAGCTCTCAAGGTAAGTTCAAGCACTTGGGATGACACATCTTCATCCGAATCCGAGGAGGAACCTGAAGTTGCACAAACATGTTTGGCTTCAAAGTCTACAAATGAGGTAACATTTGATTCTGACTCTGAATGTGATTTTACTCAAGATGAATTGTTGGATGAATTAGAAAAGTTGCATGTTAGATATAAGAAACTATCCAAGGAGAAGAAAAGAATAGTTGAGGAGAAGAACAAGTTGGAGACGTCTAACTTGAATCTAACTTCTCAACTAGAAGTTCTTCAACTTGAATCATCTAACACTATTAGTTCAATGCAAAATCAGATTAAGGAACTTAAGAACAAACATGAAAATGTGCAATGTGTGCAATGTGTTGATTACAACGTGTTAAAGTCTAGATTACATGAAATACAAACTGAATTTGAATCATTAAAAGCATGCAACCTAGACTTGAACAAATCTTAGAACAATTTAAGAATGGTTCCAACATGTTAGACACTCTTATTGCATCTCAAAAGCATGGAAATGACAAACAAGGTCTTGGATATGTTAAAGAAGCTGAATACACACCTAAGGAAACAACATTTGTATCATCTTCAAACCAACATGAAATATAGGCCAAATGCATTTAGAAATGAACCTATTCTGCCCACACCACCTTCATCACAAAGATTGCAAAATGCATCAACATATAGGAAGGCAAATACACCTAGAAACCATGCTTATATGTATACAAGAATGCCTAAACAAAGTAGTATGAAATCTGCTCAAGTTATGCCTTATATGCAACAACATGCTTATGTGAAGAACATGACATACTCTCGGCCTAAATCTGTTTACAACACACGGCCTAGACACACACAATATCTTGCGTATACACGGCCTAAATTCAATGCTTATACACGGCCAAGATATAACTCATATACATGGCAACATTCAAATGCATATAGAACTTACAATGCTTATCCAACTAGACATAAATGTGCAGCCCCTTTTCCATCATATTCTATGTATCAAAATCCACTATTTGATCATTATATGCAACATGATTTTAACATTTCAAAACCAAGAAAGGTTGTTCAAGTTTGGGTACCTAAAGGTACACTAACATGAACTTAACTTGTCTAACCTTGAAAGGCCCCAAAATCAAAGGGTACCTAAGTTGTTATTTACATTTGTAGGTACATAACATCAAAGAAAGACAAGTGGCTGGTTATAACAACAAAGAAGATGAAAAGAACAAAGCCAATTGGATAGTTGATAGTGGTTGCTCAAGACATATGACGGGCAACAAAAATTTGTTTAGCACACTTAAGAACATTGCAAAAGGTGGCAAAGTTACCTTTGGAGACAACAACCAAGGCCAAATAATTGGCAAAGGCAAGGTTGGTGATCCAAACAAGTTTGAGATCAAAAACGTCCTACTTGTAAGTAACTTAACCTTTGAGCTTTTAAGTGTTTCTCAACTATGTGACAACAACTTAAATGTTCTCTTCTCCTCCACTTCTTGTAAGATAATGGATAAAAACAATCAAGTTGTGTTAAAAGGAAAACGTGAAGGAAACATATATGTGCTTAACATGGATGATATGCTAAGTAGTAACACAAAATGTCTTGTTTCACATGAATCTGATCCCAATCTTTGGCATAGACGTTTAGGACACATAGGTATATCAACCTTAGAAAAACTACACGCTAAAAGTCTTGTTAAAGGATTGCCTAAACTTAACTTGAATGATTTTCAACTATGTGAATCTTGTATCAAAGGCAAACATGTTAGAGAATCCCTTAAGCCTAAAACCGAGGTCACAACATCAAGAATACTAGAACTCTTGCATATAGACTTATTTGGTCCATGTAGAACAAGAAGCTTAGGTGGAAGTTATTATGTATGTGTAATAGTTGATGATTTCTCAAGATATACTTGGACATTATTTCTTGCTTCAAAAGATGAAAGTTCATCATCTATAGCTAATCTAATTAGACAACTTGAAAATGAACATGAATCACATGTTATTAAGATAAGGAGTGATAGAGGTGGTGAGTTTAAAAATAGTGAATTAATCAAATTCTGTAATGAAAAGGGTATAAAACATGAATTCTCCCCACCTAGAACTCCTCAACTTAATGGTGTAGTTGAAAGAAAGAATAGGACTATTCAAGAAGTAGCAAGAACAATGATGGTAGAAAACAAAGTACCTAAATTCTTATGGGCTGAAGCAGTAAACACTTCAAGTTATATGATCAACAGACTATCAATAAGAAAGAAATTGAACAAAACACCATTTGAAATCTTAAATGGACGACTCCCAAAAGTAAACTATCTAAAAGTCTTTGGTTGTAAATGCTTTGTATTGAACACAAAAGATAACTTAGATAAGTTTGATCCTAAGTCTGATGAACATATATTTGTGGGATATTCAATGAACTCTAAAGCATATAGATGTTATAATGCACAAACAAGAAAGATAGTTGAATCTATACATGTGAAGTTCAATGAAAATGCATATCTCCAAACAAGTAATCAACATGAAATCTATGTACCAAATGATCAAATACTTCATGATGAAGATGAACTTATACTACCACCTACAAATGATCAAATTGAAACACCAAATCAAACTCTTGAAATGTATGAAGTTCAAACTCCCCCTACACAAGAACACAATGAAGAAAATGTGCCTAACCAACCTATTGAACATCATGAACCTATTGAAGATGCACAACCAAGTAATTGGTGGCAAATAAGAGATAAACAAAAGCATCCTCAAGAACTTATCATAGGAGATGTAAATCAAGGGGTTAGAACACGTAGGCAAATAGATCCTAATGAATATGATCAATGGCATGCACTTATATCCCAAATTGAACCCAAGAATGTGAATGATGCCTTAAACGATGCATATTGGATAGATGCAATGCATGAAGAGTTAAACCAATTTGAAAGAAACAATGTGTGGGATTTAGTACCTAAACCCGAGGATAAATCAATCATTGGAACTAAATGGGTGTTTAGGAACAAAATGAATGAACAAGGGGTTGTAGTAAGAAATAAAGCAAGACTTGTAGCTCAAGGATATAATCAAGAAGAGGGTATTGATTACGATGAAACATTTGCCCCCGTAGCAAGATTAGAATCCATACGCCTCTTATTAGCTTTTGCATGTTATAATAACATCAAACTATTCCAAATGGATGTTAAGAGTGCATTCTTAAATGGCTATATCCAAGAAGAAGTTTTTGTTAAACAACCACCAGGCTTTGAAGATCCAAAGAACCCTAATCATGTATATAAACTTAAGAAAGCCTTATATGGTTTGAAACAAGCCCCTCGTGCATGGTATGAAAGATTTGCCAACTTTTTACTAAGTAACAACTTTCAAAGAGGAACCATAGATAGTACCTTATTCTTGAAAAAGAAAGACAAAGATTTGCTTGTAATACAAATATATGTAGATGACATAATCTTTGGTTCAACTAATCCTAACTTAGTAAAAGACTTTGAAGATTGTATGAAGTCTGAGTTTGAAATGTCTATGGTTGGTGAATTAAACTATTTCTTAGGCTTGCAAATAAAACAAACATCAAGAGGTATACATATCAATCAAGCCAAATACATAAGAGATATGATAAAGAAATTCAACTTTGAAAACTTGAAATCATCTCCAACACCAATGTGTACTTCAACAAAATTAGACAAAGATGAAAATGGTGTTGCATTTGATGAAAAACTATATAGGTCTATGATTGGTTCATTGCTATATCTAACTGCTAGTAGACCTGATATTATGTTTGCAGTATGTATGTGTGCAAGATTTCAAAGTATGCCTAAGTTGTCACACTTTAAAGCTGTAAAAAGAATATTTAGATATCTTCAACATACACCAACATTAGGCTTATGGTATGATAGACAATCTAGTCTAAGTCTACATGCATATTCAGATGCAGATTATGGTGGATGTAGAGTAGATAGAAAGAGCACTAGTGGAACATGTCAATTCCTAGGAAACTCACTAATATCTTGGTTTTCAAAGAAACAATCTAGTGTTGCACTTTCTACTACTGAAGCAGAATATATGGCTTTAAGTCTATGTTGTACTCAACTATTGTGGATTAAACAACAACTTTCAGACTTTGAAATACAAGTAAATAATATCCCCATCTATTGTGATAGTACAAGTGCTATAAATTTGTCTAAAAACCCTGTACTACACTCTAAGGCTAAGCATATAGAAGTACGTTATCATTTTCTCCGTGATCATGTTAATCTTGGACATATACACATTGAACATGTTAGGACTGATCAACAAGTAGCTGACATATTCACTAAACCCCTTAATCAAGCTATCTTTGAGACTTTACGTGCAAGACTTGGATTAATTGCTTACAACTGACTACTACACCATTCAGTCTTTTGCATAATTTACAAAATTAAGGGGGAGAAATAAATGTGTATATATATCATGTTAAGGGGAAGATAGATATCATGTTAAGGGGGAGATAACACATTAAGGGGGAGCAGCTTACACTTGATTTAGATGCTTACTTGATTACACAGATTACAACACTTGATGTAGATGTATACTTGATTTAGATGCTTAATATACACATATGTGGGGTAATTTTGCAAATCATCAAAAGGGGGAGATTGTTGTGATATATTATGTTTGAGTGATTGCAAAATGTATATGTGAGCATATGTGTAATTGTTGTGCAAAATGTATATGTGTGCATATGTGTAATTGTTATGATGATTGCAAATAGATATATCATGTTTGAATGATTGGAAGATGCATATGTGAGCATGTATGTGTAACGTTTAAATGTGAAATTGTTTTGGCAAGGCATGAACTTATGAACTTATGAGCTAAATGTGAAATTGCTTGAATGAATCAAGATTGAACAAGTTTGATTAAGATCATGAGATTGAACTTGGCCAATTCAATCACATATCTTAATCAAGACATGTTCAAACTGATCTTAGATTATATATGCCAATACATGTTGTTCAAACTGATCTTAGAAGATATATATACCAATACATGTTGATAATATGATCTAACCAAGCCTTGAAGTCACATGACTTACAATATAAGGCAAATTGTTCGGTTTAGTATTCTATTGCAGGTTTTGGTTCATATCTTGAGCAAATGAACTCCAAATTGAGTGATTCAAAAGCCCACATGATCCTTATTCAATTTAGAATCTAATTGGCTGAGGAAAGGCATGCTTGGCACGGGTTAAAACTGGATTGACCCGGTGGGAAGCTTATTGACCTATATAAGGGCTATTTTGGTAATTTCACCATTTGGACTTCTCATTCTTATTTGGTCTTCTTCCAACGGATTTATATGATCATATGACACATTTATAAGTCATGTCACATCATGGCAAAAATGAATCTGGAGCAGCACCATGTCTAGGTTCATCCTAGGACAAAATTCCTATTTTTGTGCTAAGGGGTATTCTGGTTTTTTCACTTGCCAATGGATCTTCCAACATGTTATATATTGCTTATATGATGTTTATATGTGTTTATGTCACATATGGTACGTGCCCTATTTTTATGGAAACGGGCAGCATGGTCTATCAATTGGAAAATCTTATATCATGGTTATCACATCTATGGTTTTCTTGGAATTCTTGGTATTCTTCATATGGTTTTCTATGCTACATGTTGAAGACATAAATGACTATATGTTATATGTGTTCACACGCATATTGGTACAAATCATGTTCAAACTTTCAGCTTTTGAACAAGTCAAGGCAAGTTGAATTACATCCTATTTTGGTGCTGATTTTAAGTGATTATTCTTCTATATCTTGGAGATAATTACAACGGCTATTTTGGTCAAAAGATGGAGCAACATTTCGTGTGGTATATGATAAAAATTCAGATTATGATGAGTGACAAAAAACAAGTCCTACAATGTAGCAAATTCAAGCAAAGGGCAACGGCTATATGTGTTCAAACGTTGGAGACTTATTCAAGATCAAACTTGGCTGATTTATCTTTATCCTTGAACTATTCTCCAATGCCTTGATTGTAGGCATTCCAAACGTTCATGAGACATTCAAAAGATGGAGCAAAAATCTCTCAACAAAGCTAGATGCAAACGGCTTTATGTGTTCAAATGTTGAAGACTAATTCAAATTCAAAGGCAAGGCTGATTTCTCTCTATCTTTGAATTGTTCTTCAATGCCTATCTTCAAGGGCTTTCCAACGTCATTTATCATTCAAAATGAGGAGAAAAAAAAAATCTGTTCAAAACATATGCAAATTCAGCTATACACATGGCAAGTTATTTACACATGGATATTGCTTATTGGAGCTAGTTTTTAAACGGTCAAATGGAGTCTTTTTCCATCTCATTCCAACGGCTTTAAGAGGATAAATATTCAGGTGGAAGACCATTTCAAAGTAGCAAAAATTCAGATTTATTTTGAAATTCAAAGGCTGAATTTTGGTAGCTAAAAAGGTGCTGAATTTTTCTCCCATCCTCATCCATTTCAACGTTCACTTAAGAGGAGCCTATAGGCTGTCCTCTTGGCTATAAATAGCTCCAAAGATGAAGAAGAGAAGCACACCAACGAAAGCAAAAGAAAAGCAAGCAAGATTCAGCTCTTTGTCTCCATTCTTTTCTTCTTCTCTTCTCTTCTTGAAGAACACGTTTGTGAAAGCTTTATGATTGTATAGTTCTTCATTTCTTGTCATTTCAACACCTTTCAAACTACATATTGTAAGGGAGAAGCTGGTGTATAAAGCTTACTCCTTAGAGGTGATCAAAAGGTGCAAAGGTGCAAAGGTGAAACTAGTTGCTGTTTTGGTGCAGCCACTTGAAGAAGTTGGTGAAAAGCTTCTTCCTTTGGCTTTGTAAGGTGACTTTGGTGTTTGGTGTTTAGTGAAATCCAAGAGAAGGTGTCTCTTGGGACTGGAGTAGGTCACATTGACCGAACCAGGATAATTCCTTGTGTTCTTTACTTATTTCCTGCACTTACTGTTTTCTGCCTGAGAATTACACTAACTTGGCACGCATAATTGAACAAGCAAACAGTCTTAGAATTGCATGAATTTTGGATATATTATACTTCAATGTGTTAGCTTTCATTAGCCGCAAGAATCACTAAATTCTAAGGAGTTTAGCCCATTCAAATCATCTTCACAAAATTGTTGCTACATTCTGTGAACAGTTCTGACCAGTGTGCAAACTTGTTCAATTTGAACAGGCTATCCTACGAATCTTGGAGTGAGCCTTATATCAAATTAAACTAGACATCTTGAGGTTTAATTTGACATAAGATTCATCAAGATAGCACGGGTAGATTTTGAGATATTGTTGTTTGAAGTTAAGCTAACATTCTGCCTGAAACTGCCAGAATTGCACACTTTACTTTTCTTGCTTATTTGAACGTGCTAACTTGCTTGGAATTGAATGAAATTTTTATGACATATTATAAACATTCTAAACTTGATCTCTGCCAAGTTTGAGAGCTTGCACAGGTGTATAAGTGGTTCAACCAAAACGTTCAAAGTAGTGAACTGTTTCTGGAATTTTCAGAATCTGAGGCTAAAGAGGCAAAGGGGTCTTCAAACAAGTTTTTGAAGGTAATTGTAGTGTAATTTCCGCTAATCCACTATTCACCCCCCCCCCCCCTCTAGTGGTGCTATACAGGTCCAACAGAGTTGTTGTTTTTATGCTTAAGTCCAATAGATATGAATGAAAAGGACCAAACGAAATATGAACTAAATGGAGCATTAGTTTTTCGTCTAAGAAATGAAAATTCTACTTTAGCATGTTCTAAATTGTAGGTCAACTTTAGTTTCTTTTTTCGGTTGTGTTTGTTAGATAAGCATATCTTTCGAAACAAGAAAGCTACTCAGTTAGGAGTGAATTAGAGAGTGCAAACAATAAAAGATTCCTTAACTAAGCATTTATATATAGTACACCACTTTATCATCTTATGATTTTGTGATTTTCTGCATCATTGTTCACGTGTTTGTTGTGGAAACATATACCTTTGTGTCAAACTGAGAGGAATTAAAAGGAAAGGGGGGAAAAAACAAAGAGTACTCTTAATAAAGTCTAAACTCAATAAGTCATTGCATAATTTTCATTTTAATGGAGTTAAGGACACACTCTTTTTTGACTTTAGAATACGATGGAATAAAGCAAAATGACTCACTAAATTGACTACGCTGATTATGTTGTAAAGTATCAATTGATCGACATAGTTTGACGCAATTTTCATTATGGGTTGTCAGGAAACAACATCGGTATATTTCTAACATACCGATCGATGTGGTACGGTGCAATACTGGAACCTTTATGTCCAGCATAGATTGATCACATCGATCGATACATGGATCGATCTATGTGAGGCATAATGGATTAAGAAATGATTCTGTCCGACTTCGATCGATAATATCGATCGATCGATGTGACAACGGACAAACCTTTCATGCTGAGTTACATCCCTTGATCCAAGAATCATCTCCCTTTAAACGTTATGAAGAAAACGTGCAATCACGTTATGATTTCCTTAATCAAAAATGATTACAATATAATCACTATATCTACCTTCCATCTAATCACTAAAATCAAGCTAAGCTAATTAATGTCTACAAATATGGTACAAAATATATACCATGATTACATAATAAACATCTACCATATCCAACAATAATGACATGATCTCCAATACTCCCCCTCAAGTTGGCGCATGAATGTCGAGCATGCCCAACTTGCTGCAAAATCGGCGAAAGAGGTCAGGACCAAGGGGTTTAGTGAACCCATCAGCTAATTGGTGCGACCCGGGAACCTTGCATGGATGAATGAGATCGTTGGTATAGTGTTGACGCACAAAATGACAGTCGATCTCAATATGTTTAGTACGCTCGTGGAACACCGGATTAGCTATAATGTGTAAGGCAGCTTGATTATCACACCGCAACGGGATAGGCTGCGCGAGGCGCACCCCCAAATCGGCCAAAAGCTGTCGAAGCCATACAATTTCACTAGTAGCATGGGCCATGGCTCGATACTCAGCTTCAGCAGAAGACCGTGAGACAACGGGTTGTTTCTTGGAACGCCAAGACACAAGTGCATTACCAAGAAAAACCATATAACCAGAAGTAGAACGACGCGTAGTGGGGCAACCCGCCCAATCAGCATCACAATAAGCATGTAGATGTAACTGAGACTGAGCAGGGAAAAATAAACCTTGTCCTGGAGCACGCTTAAGATAACGAAGTAAATAGAATACAGCATCTAGATGGCATTTTCGCGGAGCATGCATAAACTGACTTAGTGTGTTAACCGCAAAACTGATATCAGGACGAGTAACAGTAAGGTAGAGTAAACGACCCACAATGCGACGATAAAAGGCAGGATCATCCAAAAGGGGATCAGTATCAGAAAATTTTCCCTTTTGATCCATAGGCGTGGCAGCAGTACGGCTGCCAAGAAGGCCGCATTCTGTCAGAATGTCAAGAACATACTTACGTTGATTTAGGACCATGCCAGTAGGGGACCGAGCAACCTCAATGCCAAGAAAATATTTAAGGGGACCCAAGTTCTTGATCTTAAACTTGTGATCAAGATACGCCTTGAGAGCCTCAATACGAGAAAGATCATTACCAGCAATAATGACATCATCAACATAAATCAAAACAATAACCATAGAAGATGAAGTAGTCAAAAGAAACATAGACGGGTCGGCATTAGACTGAGTATAACCAAGCGCAAGTAAAGATGACGTAAACTTGGCATACCAATTCCGAGAGGCTTGTTTCAATCCATACAAAGACTTTTGCAACTTAAAGACACAATTCTCCCCCTTACGAGCAAAACCCGGCGGAATACGCATATACACATCCTCAGTAAGATCACCGTGTAAGAAAGCATTATTGACATCTAGTTGGTGAACATGCCAACCACGTGCAACGGCTATAGCCAAAAGACAGCGAACGGTGACTAACTTAGCCACAGGAGCAAACGTCTCATGAAAATCAACACCCTCAACTTGAGTATAACCACGTGCAACTAAACGAGCCTTATAGCGCTCAACAGAACCATCAGGGTGATACTTAATCTTATAGATCCATTTGTAGTCAATAGTGCGTTTACCTGGAGGGAGTGGCACAACCGTCCAAGTATGGTTGGCCTCAAGTGCAGCAATTTCACGCTGCATTGCATCACGCCAATGAGCATGTTTAACTGCCTGTTTAAAAGAAACTGGCTCATCGCCATCAGTGATAGCCGCAATCAAACCATAATAAGATGGCGACAACCGAGCATAAGAGAGATAACTGGATAAGGGAAATACCGTAGAGGTTGCCGTGGGTGGGGAGGAAGCAGCGGATGGCACGAGAGAGGGAGGTAGCGCAACGTCAAAATCTGTGAGGCGACGAGGTAACTGACGAGAACGCGTGCTGCGAGTCAAGGGCAGCACGGTAGATAAGGGTGGCTGACCCGCGGAGGCCGACGGCAGAGGAGACGCCGCCGGCTGAGTGGATCCGCGGTCAGCCGAGGGCGGCGATGGCAAGGGTTCGGCTGCTGGGGTGGCGGTACCCCAGTCAACCGGAGGAGTGTATAGACGAGCATTTTCTGGAACAGGAACAGTATGAGTAGACACAGAAAACGGAAAAATAGTCTCATAAAAGGTGACATCACGACTAACATAGACTTGACGACTCGAGAGATCAAACACTTTGTATCCCTTTTGAGTGTGAGGATACCCAAGAAATATCCCAGGCGCAGAGCGCGGAGCGAACTTGTCGCGAGTACCATGATAAGTATACCCATAGCAAAGACACCCAAAAACACGAAGATGATCATATGAAGGCGCACGACCAAGGAGAAGTTCATACGGAGTTTTATTTTGGATAGGGATGGCAGGCATGCGATTAATGAGATAAACTGCAGTCAAAATACACTCCCCCCAAAAAGATATAGGCAAATTGGCATGGAAACGCAAAGCACGAGCAACTTCTAAAAGATGTCTATGCTTACGCTCAACAACACCATTTTGTTGGGGTGTGTGAACGCAAGAAGTCTGAGCATCAATACCATGTTCAGCAAAATAAGTGCGAATGTCATGATTAAGAAATTCCAACCCATTATCACTACGAACCCGTTGAACTGAACGCCCAAATTGTGTATGTGCCCAACGCAAAAAATGTAAGAGAAATCGACAAGTATCGGATTTATTTTTCATCAAATATACCCAAGTACTACGACTGTAGTCATCGACAATTGTCAAGAAATAACGCGCCCCAGAAAGACTAGGAGTTTTATACGGCCCCCAAATATCACAATGTATCAATTCGAAAACATGCTTGGTAACGCTGGTACTAACTGGAAAAGGCAAACGAGTTTGCTTAGCCCGATTACAAGCATCACAAATAACATCTTTATTGCCGACTAGAACAGACGGAATAAAACGAAATCTAGACACAGGAAGATGACCCATACGACGATGCCAAACAGACGCAGATGATTGGACTACGGCATGCACAGTGGTGGCCGATTGCTTGATGAAGTGATAGAGGCCATCATGCTGCCTACCCACTCCAATCAGCTTCCTCGAGGGTATCTCCTGCAAAGCACAAAAGTTTGAGCCAAATGTCAGAGTACAGTTTGAATCCTTCACCAAGCGACTGACAGAAATAAGATTAAATGTAAACTCTGGGACACCCAACACGCCATAAAGGACCAAAGATTCCGACAATCGAACGGTCCCAACCGCGCGGACCGCAACATGTGCACCGTTCGGAATTTGAACGGTAGCAGACAATTTGTCATTAGTGATGGACGTGAACACAGACAAATCATTAACAATGTGTGCATTAGCACCACTGTCTAATATCCAACCAGTCTTGAAATCAAAAGAAGAAGAGACAATACTCGTGTCTGGCTTGGCTGTAGACGACATAGGAGGTCCAAAATTACCTCCATTCAATTGATCAATGAACTGCGCCAGTTGATGTTGCTGGGCGAGAGTGAGGCCAGCGAACGTGGGTGGCGCTGGCTGAGCATCAGAGACAGCGGATGCAGCCATACCTTTCGCCCCAGTGGTGGATGACCCTTGACCTGTAGAAGACTTACCCCTGCGGCTACGATTCCAATCATTAGGATAACCAATTAAATCGAAACAGGTTTCACGCAGATGGCCAACTTTACCGCAATGATTGCACTTCGGACGCTCCCCCTTTCCCTTGAACCTGGATGGTCGGCCGTCCTGTGGCGGTTGCCAGGTGGCGAGGGCGGCGGCTTCGAACTGTGGTACAAGGCCTTGGGCCACAGTTCGTTGCTTCTCTTCCTGTGCCACAATTGCATATGCACGACCAAGAGAAGGAAGAGGATCAAGACTGAGAATATGAGAGCGTACCGTACCAAACATGTCATCTAGACCCATGAGAAAGTCAAAGACCATTTCTTTCTCACGGATCTTTTCCATGGCCTTGGACATCCCACACGTGCAAAGCCCACAGCTACAGACCGGGATCTCATCGAATGATTGTAGCTCTCCCCAAAGGGACTTGAGACGGCCATAGTATACGGACACTGTGCTCTTGTCCTGACGAAGTGAAACGATGGCTCGCCGGAGCTCATATACGCGTGCATCGACACCTTGTGTGAAACGCTCTTCCAAGTCAAGCCATACCTCTCGGGCGGACTCTGCATGGGCAGCAGTCCCTTGGAGCTCCTTCACAAGTGAGTTAGACAACCACGCTAACACTAGCGCATTACACTGCTGCCAAACTGAGTAGTTGGCCGAGGTAATATCCGGACGTTGGATAGTACCATCAACGAAGCCTGCCTTGTTCTTAGATCGTAAGGCATTGACAAAGGACTTTCTCCAAACGAAGTAGTTCTCACCATTCTCTCCCAAGGGTTGGGTGACAAAGAGGAGACCAGGATGGTCAGAAGGGTGCAGATAGTATGCAGATTTGGGGTCAGTAGTGGTGAGAACGACGGTGGAAGGGTTACCGGCGGCGCCGGAGACATTGGCTACCGCCATGATGAAGTTCGCCGGAAATAAGAGAGACGGCGGCGGAGGTGGCGAAAAAAATTTTATCGCTCTGATACCATGAAGAAAACGTGCAATCACGTTATGATTTCCTTAATCAAAAATGATTACAATATAATCACTATATCTACCTTCCATCTAATCACTAAAATCAAGCTAAGCTAATTAATGTCTACAAATATGGTACAAAATATATACCATGATTACATAATAAACATCTACCATATCCAACAATAATGACATGATCTCCAATACGTTAAGTAACTAACTTAGAAGGTCTGAAAACTGATGAGACTTGTTTTAAACATTGCTTTCTTCTATCCTAAAGCCTATATATACAAGGCTTGTCTATTTTACAAAATATAGAAAAAATTCTCTTGCAATCTCTTTAGTGCAGAAAGTTTTTCAGCAGTTTTTTTTGTCATCTCCTCTACTTTCATACACTTCTACTTGCAAGTTCATTCCCTTTCTCGTAGAGCAAACGAACAAGGGAAGCCGTTAAATCCTGGGAAGCATTCGCTTGTAGTTCATCTTACTCACTGGTGGAGGCGAAATTGCTTTTAAAGACAGTGATCTTGATCACGTCTCGTCAATTGTTTTGTGTTGTTAGTTTGTCATTCTCCTCAGTTTTCCGAACACTTTACTGCAGCACCTGAGTTTGAAAAGCTGAAATTTACTGTTGAGGAGATAGTAGGCAACAGGGAAAGAGCATCTCCTTCTCTAGCTTTGCCATAAAAGTGAAAACAAGAAAGCGAGGAGCGCAATTCGCAGAGCAGTCTTTTATGTGAGTGGTGACTGGTCTAACAACTCAGAATCAAACGACTTGAATTCGGGAATTCCTAGGGACCAAATCTTAGTACCCCAAATCCTCTCTCCCAATGACAGAGGACGCTGGATAAATCTCTTAATTCTTTTTTTTTATTTTTTTTTCAAGAGAAAAAAAAAGTAATATTCCTTAGATTGAGATAGTAAACTACAATTGACGTCACACAAATCTTAACAAAGTCTGACGTTATTCATGTGGGTCTTGTTTCAAACACAATTGATTAAAGAACAAAATTTACATAGTTTATCCGAGAGCTGTCAGTTAAGGATAAACAAATTGTAAAGTAGGAACAGATCGAAAGGTAGTTTATGGATGAGTTAAAAGACAATTATTTACTCTTGAATTTGTTGAATCCTCTTTGAACAAAATAATTATATTGGTGAAGTAATAACTGTTACTTGAAGTAGCAGGGGATAGTTGACGTTTAAAGGAACAAAACCAATATATAAACAAAGTACTTGCACATTGACTCTATAGCGTAAATCAGCTGGTATTCGGATGATAGATTACATTTAAAGTTATCGGTCGAATCTTGAAACCTGTAGTGTAAATGTTTGGTTCCCCGCATCAGCTTTTTATACTGAAATGAATTTAGACTTTGACACACTATGAAGATTAAATCTTGAGTCTCTTATTTAAAAAACAATTGTTGGTACCGACTTCCTTTCCACTATGTCTCATCAAGAGCCAACTTTTTTCTTATATATATATATATATATATATATATATATATATACACACATATATATATACATATATATATATATATATCAATTTTAATCGATATATAAAAATAAACAAAATGAAGCAATAGTAGATGATTCTCTATTTGCCATACAAAAGAAGACTAGAAGACTTGAGAAACGCAAATAATAAAGTATGGACTATTTTAAAACAGAAGAAGTATTTGCATGCCTTGTCTCATCATAAAATAAAGTGCCACAGTAAAACATTTTAGGGCATACTATTTGGAACTGTAATTTTGTGCTAGCTGCTTAATAATATCGTCGTCCTTTTTTGTTTACGGTTTAGTGTTTCGTCACATGGAATAATAATGTCTATAAATGATTGAGTTATTTAATAAACAAGATTAATATTTCTTCATTCGGTTGTTAGTAGGCGGTTGAAAATGTTACACGAATAAGGAAATAGAAGTAACATTGAAATAAATGCTCTCAAGTCATAGTATGTTTGGTACTCGGGTCGAGATTTGCTCCAAGAGGTCAATAGTTCGATTTCAAGGACATACACAGTGTAGGTGTTCTTTTGCTACTAGACCGAATGCCTAGTTTGCGAGGAACACCTTGTGTGGGTCGCTGCAGCCACTAAACTCCTGATTTGCATCCTCCACACATGCTTTTTGAGGCTGGGACGGTGAGACCTCCGAAATGAAAGATTTCACGTTTTGCTTCAATATTGAAAAGAAACAGTGAATCACTTAGTATATTAAATTAATGAATAATAAAAACATTTTGAAATTAGAATAACAACCTTGGATTCCATAGTTGTACTTGGATTCAGCCATGTTGGTGACATGAAAATGCATAAAAACCTAGTACATCCTGGGGCTACAGCTTTATCTGCACAGGAAGCAGAACTGGCCTAGGAATCCACGATCTTTTACGGTCGAAGCTGTTTGTGTACGGGGCAGCGGCACCAGACTTGGATCTGTTGAATACTGTTGAATGTGCTGACAATTGAAGGCGATTTCATTATAAAAATTAAATATGAAAAAATTGATTCTCTAACTACAAAAACTCAACTACCTCACCTATAAAATTTTAGAAACAATGTAAATTAATAGATATGTATTAGTGAATAACTCGCCGAATCTGCTTCCTTAGCAACCTACAAAAGATTCAAAAAATTTACATTGTTTTATATTTTATGTGAAAATTAGGAATACTTTTTTTTAGGAGATCAACCCATATTGTAAGGTTTGCGTAAAATATACACTAAGCTAGAAAATAGAAACCAAGTATATCATATTTCTGGGACTACGTAAAGGTGACGGTTAGTATATTAAATCTTAGACTAATTTGAGGTGTTGGAGGTATTATTTTGTTATATAAACCAACAACATTTTGTTACATAGGCGAAAAATGAAAACCCACTTTTCTATTACAATCTCTTACTTGATTTACCTGCAATGCCCATTATCGATTTCAAGAAAAAAGACGTTCACGGTATATTAGGCTTTGCGTTTGCTATGATTTAGAAAGGGACCATGACACCCTCGTTTGTCTATGGTTTAGAGATAGTCCGGATCGTTTCGCGATCTGATGTATGCAGCCTTACTTTACATTTTTTTTGCAAGAGGCTGTTTCCACGGCTCGAATCCCTTACTTCAAGATCATAAAGAATCAACCTTACCAGTTGGTCCAAGTTCCCTCTAGATTTCAAGAAAAGTATGTGGTTTTACTATATAACAATTTGGAGTGTTACACAAAACCGAAATATTAGCCAAGAAGATTGGATACTCGAGCCTGACTAGTAGGATGAGAGCACAAACATGTAAAGTACCAAATCTCTGGGGCTGTAACGTTCTTATTATGAACGAATTTAGATATTAAAATCCTTATGGTAGAACTTAAGTTAGCATGATCTGTGAACTTTGGACTATACCTAGTTTACACATATCAATAAGTCAAAATAAAAATTTAATCCTAAAGACGATCAACTAAGAATAAGCACTAAAAAAATTGGCAACGACATAATTAGGTAACTTAAGCTATTGATGAGAACATAATATGTGAACGTTACGCAAAGCCATCTACTTTGAAAGTATCGACATACTTTACGGTTTAAAGTAATTATCCATCTTTTTTATCGTTACTATTATTCTTCAACAGTAAGTTACCCCTACATCCGTCTGTTATCGAAAATAAGAACATGTCGAATTGAACATGTCGATTCCACGAAACAGTTATATGATACTTGTCACATTTATATAACACCTCCAATTTTTTTATTTTTTATTTGCTAAAACTATATCTAACGAACCCTATCCCACCCCCCCCCCCCAAAATCATCCAACCCCAAAAAAGAGGAAAAAAGGTAATTGGGTAAACAAACAAACCAAGACTTAATGAAATCAAGCTATTCCTCATAGCATTTCGTCGAATGACTTTGGAATATGATGAAATAAATTCACAATGATTTATTAAATTGTCTGCGTTTCTTATATCGTGAAATTAAAGACAGCTTGATACAATTTTCATTATGTTGCGTACATTCGACTTCTATACTTTATAGACGAGAGCCTATAAGACAATGTGAGTATTGTTGTTGTATTTCGTCGATGTTTGGTATCGAACAATTACTAACCACTCAGGAAATGAATTGCATCACAAATGCAGTTTGCCCATTATATCTATTTAATTTATAATTTGCCGAGTCAGCAATAAATGCAGTTTTGCCATAATTCGAGCTGTCATATAATTACACAAACCCAACGGAGACAAGCCAGAGTACCATTATTTATTGTAAACAAAACAAAAGAAACATAAGTACATATAGATAAGAGCTATTATTTTAACCGATCTATAAAATTTAAAATACCAATAATAAGTAAATATTCGTTCTGGATAAATACACATATTTATCATTTTTAACTCTTGACTTCATCTTATGATTCATCTTTTTTGTCATTCATCAAACAAAAAATGTGTAGTTAGATTTAAAACAGCACCTATATCCAAATGAATTACTTCCATTTACAAATGTGTCAATTACTTCCATTTAAAACAACACTCATTCCTAAGGTATCAAATCCGGAAAATGCATCTCAGTTTCGTCTAATAGCACTTACTAATGTTGTCATCAAAATTAAATCCAAAGTTACCACCAACCGTCTCAAGAGAGTTATTGACAAAATTATATCTCCCATTCAATGTGTTTTCATTCCCGGCCGTCAAGCAGCAGACAACATAATAATCTCCCAAGAGTTAATGCATATTATGCGCAATAAGCAAGGTCGTAAAGGCTATATGGCACTAAAGATTGATTTAGAGAAAGCCTACGACAAAGTGAATTGGCTCTTTCTCGCAGGCTATTGACGATGGTGGGTTTTAACAACACCTTAGTTGAGTTGATTATGTTTGGTATTACATTGGCATCCCTCTCGCTCATATGGAATGGTACCTGCCTTAAACCATTTTCCCCGCAAAGAGAGATTCGTCAAGGGGGCCCCTTAGCCCCTTACCTATTTCTCTTGTGTATGGAGGTCCTAAGTCAAAAGATTACTTGTGCGGTGGAGGAAGGACGATGGAAACCTATTCGAACTTCTCGATGTGGACCACAAATTTCTCACCTCTTCTTTGCTGATGACCTACTCATCTTTGGAGAGGCTAGTGAACACTACGCCACCTCAATGGAAAATATCTTGCATGATTTTTGTCAAGTATCGGGACAGAGTGTTAGTCTGCATAAATCACTTGTGCTCATTTCAAATAATATTCGAGGACAGTTTAATCCAATTACATTGACACGCCAGGGATACCGATGTACCACAGATTTCGGTAATTATCTTGGGATGCCACTACTCTATGGACGCGCGGACAGGCGAACCTATGGTTATATTGTTGACAAGGTACGTTTACGTTTGAATGCATGGAAATCTAAGACATTTTCTTTAGCAGCAGGAAGTATATTGGTACAAAGTGTACTATCTTTAATGCCTACTTACGCTATGCAAACTACTCGACTTCTTGTTGGTTTGCTTGATGAAATTGAGAAACTATGTCGGACTTTTTTATGGGGAGAAACTGATGGTAAACATCGGCTCCATTGGTGCTCATGGAATGTAGTATGCACACCAAAACTCATGGGTGGTCTTGGTATCAAACGCCTTCATGTAATGAATATGACAATGTTGGCTAAACTTGGATGGCAAATGCTCACTAAACAGGATGCTCTATGGGTACGCGTTCTCGACAACAAATATGCTGGCTTGCTGCATGATCGTCCCACCAGTAATTGCTCCTCTATTTGGCCCCATATTCGTAGTACGGTTCCACTTCTACAGGCTGGGATCACGACATCGAACACATTGGATGATGGACATACTGAGATGATCCATTGGAATGGCACGACATCCGGTAAATTCTCGGTTGCAAGTGCATATGATTTTATCTCTAAGGATTCTGCAGTATTGAGATCTACGGGACGGAAACACATCTAGGCTTTGAAAAGACCTACAAGACTCAATATCTTCCTATGGCGGGTTTGTCATAATGCATTGTCTACATCTTCCTTCCTCCGATTGCAGCACATGGATGTTTCGTTATGCTGTTATTTGTGTGGAGATCAAAATGAGACCACCTTGCATGTCCTACGAGACTGCTTTTGGGCTAGACAATTATGGAACATACTCCTTTGTCGGGATGCTATGCTTGAATTTTATCAACTCGGCAATCCCTTTGAGTGGGTAACCATCAACCTTCAGAAGAATTGGCAACAACCACACATCTCTCTTGAATGGTGATATATATTTAGGAAATGTGTAACTATAATTTGGTACTGGCGCAACCAAAGGGTTCATGGACATATAAATTGTTTGCCATCGTATATTCAAGTACATGACAAGATTCTAAGGCGAGTGGAATTACAGCAGTTTGTACATTTGTCTAGGTGTAAAAGTAATATACAGTATAGTGTATGTCATAGATAGTACTGGTCGTGTATTGTTGTAATGTTTTTGAGATATTGAATAAAAATCCTTTTTCTGCTCTAAAAAAACAAAAACCATGTGAGAATAAATTGGGAAACAAATGATAGCAAAGACACTTTTTTTTTGTTTATTCCAAAAGAAATAACTTAGATAGACAGTTTATGACACAACTCCACCAATTTTAAATTATTATCAATGACATCGTGCAATATGTGACTTTATATATATGTCAAAAATGGTAAATAATTAACTGACAAAGCTACAGCATCACCGTTGGATTTCTCTCATACCATTTGCAAAATAGTTTTAATGTAGGTCGTATATAATAAAATTCAGATCGTATTCAATTAGAGTAAACTAGTGTTTCTGTAGGAAAATTGCATGTGGTACTGAAAGTAAAAAAATAAATTAAAATCATGTAAAAAAATATATATTTAGAGACATGCTAAAAGGAACAAAAAGGGTTAAAAAGGCTTTCGCGTCTGTATAAGTTCTGAAAAGAAACTAAATTGTTTTACGATCGCATATACACAATCTTACTCTATAGTTTGTATATACGACTCTAAAGCAAGAAAGAAAATGAAGACTTGAAGGTTTGATATGAATGGGGTTACACAGGGATACACGATAACATCACATGCCAAGCAAAATGGAAGAAGAAATGTTCAGTTATGAGCTGTGAGTGCTGGACCAATTTTCTCATACAGCTCACCTCACAAACCCACCACTTTCTTCTCTCAAATCTCTATCTCCATCACCCTACACGTGTTATTTGCTTCATTCAACTTGGGATTTTCCTAATATCTTAGATATCATATGTACGGCTTACTTCCTCTCCATATGATAACTGTTGAAACTTAAACTTCATTAGTGACCGGATAATGTCTTGAACGCTGGAAAACCTCTGTACAAAATAAGTATCAATATTAATAGATAAAATTTATAGAAACTACTTGCCCAGTTGTATAGATGAGATACACTCCTAAGGTAGCTCATCCTAAAATGCAAAACAATGTTGTTTATTAAAAAACACACTGCATTTATAGTATGTGTCACATGTTGTAGATGTATCATGTGTGTGTGTGGTTTTTTTTTTTTTTTAACAAAATCACATAGTTTTACACTTTATAAAAAAACAAAAGAGGGGTTTTTAAGGAGAATACTTTATCTATTAATTCAAGTATCAATTACCTATATAATCACTTGGGTTTATCTCACCATTTAATGTAACATCCCCTGTTTTGACTCAACCTATTTTATGTGTTCTTAGGAAGAAAAGCAAAATGTACATGTTAAACACTTTTGTCTTTATCAACCAATTACTTTAAATTTAAACTACACTTTGAAACGCTAACAACAACTATGCTTAGTATATCTCAACGACAATAAAAGCTACCGTTAGGGTCTGGGAATGATGAGAGACAAGCAAACAATATTTTCATCACAATGAATAGAGAGTTTGCTTCCTTTGATACCATCGCTTATATATGCACCTGCAGATAACGCAATAATAGGAAAATTGTGTGATAGTTTACTAGTGAAAGGGTTTAGCAAACACAAATAGAAAACTAAAAAAATACAAAAAAAAATATTCCCAACAACATTTTTTTAATTCACCTACCTAAAAATAATCATTGTGGACTAGCTAGAATGATACAAAAAATAAAATTTCAAAATGCAATAGACAAAATGCTCCTTAAGCAACAAAATACACAAGATTTACATAGACTAGCTATAAAGTCTATAATGATCTATAAGGATTGATCATTTTCTTTTTGCTTAGCTTTCTTCCGGAGAAAAAGCGGTTGTATTATATTGAACTATTTGTAATTCACAAATTTTACCATGGTCAATGACCAAGTATGATTAGTTGGTCATTAACCAATGAAATATATAGAAAATTTATAGGCCCTTTGTTTTGTTCAATCACCCTCTTGCTTGCATGTAGATAAAACTTATTTGTTATCATTTTGTTGAGCCATTAGTTGATCAATAACCACAATAAAATTTCTGTTTGTAACTACATCATTGCACTAAAAACATAGCATTATATCTTTATAAGTATATCACGGATTTGTTGCTTAAGAAAAGAAAAACAATTTTTTTTTTTTTGCGTTTTTTAAATTCTAATAGCATGCTTCTTGTATTTTGAAATGATTTTGTTGCGTCTAGAGAGGAGTTTAAATATGTGATGTTTTGGAGGTTTCCAACGCCTTGCCTGTTGTGTGCACCAAAAGCGCAATTCTTTATACCAAAATCGCCCCTACCCGCTCCCCCACTTCCCACTCCCAACCATCACCACCACTCCTCCTCCCTACCACCTCCTTCTCCACCTCCTCAGGCGACCACCCCCTCCACCGCATTTTGCATCATTCAGGAATCCAAGTCTCGTCAGCTAGATCTTCAAGTTTCAGCTTCAAACTTCGTTTCGAGTTGCTAATTTATACTCGAGCTCAGTTGTGAGCATCAGCCGGTACGCATTTTTCTTCTTCTTCTTCTTTGTTTTCTTCGAATTTCTATTTATATCTGCCGATGATCATCATCATTGATAACTTAATTGTTTTTTGTTTTCTTTCTAGTTAGTTTTCTGCTTGATGCGTTTCCTTTTTGGTTTTCGCCTTTCATCCGTTGTCTTTTAGTTGCGTGTTGATAGCTGTTGTTCTTCGTCGGTGAGCTTTTTCCTCTCTTTTTTCTCCGGGGAAGTTTCAGTTATTTCATTACTTTCTATTTTCATATTTGTTCATTCTAGCATTATTTTGCCTGTTTGATTCCTTTTATTTTATTTTTTCCAATTCATTCTGGAATTTGATGAAATGCAGCTCTGTTAAGGCGGATAGTTTTTCTTCATCAGTGAATTATTAATCATTAGTCTTTTGGGCCATAATTTTGGGGTAATTTTTCCCTTTTGACTTTTGGTTTATCAGACAGTGGATACTTCATAAATGATATCTATTCACATAAGAATAGCAAAATTTTGAGACGCGCAAAATAGAGAAAATTAAGTTTCCGACCATGTTTGTAGTGCATCCAATTGATTTATTTGTCGCTCAACGAGGTCTACTGGCATTGTGGATGCATCTTATTTTTGAAAGCATTTGAAATACCAAAATACACTTCAGGTTTTCTTGTTTTCTGATGGTCAATCGTGTTTGCGTTTTACCTTTGGACTTGGTTTGGTTATTTAATTGCTCAGACTAGGTGTATGCTGCCAGCAAATTTTTTCTATAGTTTATATAATATCTATCTGGTATTTTAGCTTGCTTATCTTCACCCTGTTTCTCCGAGACTTATTAGATTACCTGTCCAATTGCTGTGAGCAATCTTGGGGATGAAATCTTTGTTTTAATTTTACTCACACCAACTTTAAATTAATAAGAGTCATAACGTTCATCTCAACTTCATTTCTATATACACAGGCTTCGCAAGTTGTATCTCTGGATCTTCATTCTTCATTTTCATGAATGTGCTTGCTTTTGGTCTTTGTTTTAACATACTGAACTATGGCTCCATGCACTGCATCAAGTCTGTTTAAGTTGTAATCCGCTCAGACTTCAGCGATGCAATAGAAACCTTGTGATATCCCAGTGGCCACAACTTTTTTTTTTCCTTCAAAATTTTAAGAGCTGTTAACAAAAAAAAAAAAAAAAAAAAAAAAAAAAAAAAAAAAAAAAAAAAAAAAAGAGAAACAAAATAGCATAAATCTCTCACCAAAAGGTAAAGAATTTATATAAACCTTGCTTGAAAGTTCTTAGCATTTCGTTTTAGGAAAGTACAAGCCCGGCTCTGAAAGACTGAATTACTTGTACAAATTGGTTTGACCCCACTCTTGTTAGGACTTGGGACTTAGGACCTGAACCTAGGACCTCTTGATTCATTCAGCATATCATGCTCCTCAATTTGTTTGTTCACTAAATCTATTCTTTTAGTAAACATTCTTTTTCCTTTTTCAATTTTGCAGTTTCTGATGGATCGGAGAAGTTGGCCATGGAAGAAAAAGTCATCTGATAAGTTAGTGGCTGCTACGTCACTCCCTGACTGTACTACTGTTCATGCAGATTCTGCAGTATCTCAATTTGATCAGGTTTCTCTTATGCATAGAATTAATGCAGCTTTGCACTATATTCTTGTATTTTTCTTGCTACATTCTTGCAACTTTTACTAGCAAATATCTACACTTACTCAAGGAGAAGGTTTCATAAGTTACAATAACACTCAAACATTTTTCCACTATGTGGGTTCGGAATCAATAATTTCTCTTGCGCTTTGTTTATTTATTTTGTTTCTTATTATTATTATTATAAATATCATATCATCTCGAATGTGATTCCGGCCTAAGTACATAAAATTTTCACGTAAATCTTATGCCCTCTACAATGATCATATGCTCTTCAATTGTCATATAAATCATATCCTTATTGTCTCCCTTTATGTCTTCTTTGGTCTCTCTTCCACGTTTAACGTGCGCCTCATTCATTGTCTCGCACTGCTTAACAGGTGCATATGCAACACACCTTTACACATGTCCATACCATCTTAGCCTTGACTTTATCTTCTCAACTATACGAGTCACCCCAACTTTTCTCCTTATATGTTCATTTCTTATTTTTATCCTTGTATGTATGCACATCCATCTTAAATAGGTTTTTTTTTTTGTAATTTAAAATTTTTTAAATAGATCATTAGGAATTTACAAAATGCACACCATGAATAGGTGTTGGCAGTTGAGCCGCAAGAGGGCTGTTCGCAAAATACAAAAAGGACAAAGTTTCATTACAATTAGTTCAAGATAGCTAGAATCTGAAACTCTGCCACCCAAGTTATTGAAGAAAAAAAATGTCATTTGTAAATGATTTCCTAAACGTGGAAAAGAATATTGAAAACAGAAAATTTGCCATAATCAAAGTCATGTCATTTTTGCAGTTTCCCTGTCTATTGCTCTTCAATGGAATGATCCATTCATCTTTACCTGTGATGGCATGATTAACCTGGGATCGTCACACACATCAAAAGATTTTCTTTTAACCTATGAATGCCTGTATGTGAAGGCTTTACGATTAGTATTGCAATGAAAGCCAGGTCTTCTATTTTCAGGAGAAGGAGGAGGTCAGAAAGCCCAAATTTGTGCAGATTTCTGTGGATACCTACTCGCATTTAACAGGGTTGGAAGATCAAGTCAAGTCATCTGATGAGCATGTTAAAACCTTGGAAGAAGAGATTAAGGAACTGAATGAGAAGCTGACTGAAACCCATACCGAGATGACCAATAAGGACAGCCTTGTCAAGCAACATGCAAAAGTTGCTGAAGAAGCAGTCTCAGGTTTGTAGTACTCTCATTCAAATGTATATTGGATTACGTTTAAATGTATTCCTAGCATTATTGGTGCCTCTTTGAGATTGCTGTTAATATATGTAAGTTTGTTTGAGCAGGATGGGAAAAAGCTGAGGCTGAAGCTGCTGCACTGAAGAATCATCTAGAGTCTGTCACGCTGTTAAAACTTACAGCTGAAGATCGGGCGTCACATCTGGATGGAGCTCTCAAGGAATGCATGAGGCAGATAAGGAACCTGAAAGAAGAGCATGAGTTAAAACTGCATGAAATCATGGCTATTAACACCAAACAGTTTGAAAAGGTAAAGTTTGAGCTCGAATCGAGGATAGCCGACTTAGACCATGAATTGATGAGGTCATCAGCTGAAAATGCTGCACTTTCAAGGTCCTTGCAAGATCGTTCCAGCATGCTGATGAAGCTTAGCGAGGAAAAATCTCAAGCTGAAGCTGAGATAGAACTGCTGAAGAGCAACATAGAATCATGCCATAAGGAAATAAATTCACTCAAATATGAACTCCACATAGCCACAAAGGAAATGGAAATCCGGAATGAGGAAAGGAACATGAGTGTCCGCTCTGCTGAAGCGGCAAACAAACAGCATTTGGAAGGAGTCAGGAAGATAGCCAAGCTAGAAGCCGAATGCCAAAGATTACGTGGCCTTGTTCGAAAGAAATTACCAGGTCCTGCTGCTTTGGCACAAATGAAACTTGAAGTTGAAAATTTAGGACGGGATCATGGGGACAATCGGTTTAGAAGGTCTACGCTCAAACCTTCAGCTTCACATCTGTCCTCACTTCCTGATATTTCATTTGATGCAGTTCAGAAGTTCCATAAAGAGAATGAGCTGCTCACTGAACGCTTGGTAGCAATGGAGGAAGAAATAAAGATGTTGAAAGAAGCTTTGGCTATGCGCAATAGCGAACTGCAAGCCTCTAGAAGTATATGCGCGCAAACAGACAGCAAGCTTCAAAGTCTGGAGATACAGCTGCGTGCTACTGGTGGACATAGAAGTCCTTCAAATTTGAAGCCAGCGATGCCTATTGATGGTTCCATGAGTCAAAATGTGACTAGTCCACCAAGTGTGACCTCTATGTCTGGAGATCCAAATGAAGATAGTGTAAGTTGTGATGGTTCATGGGGCACAGGATTGATGTCTGATCTCTCCCATTCCAAGAAGGACCAAAGTATTGGCACTATTCACAAGTCTGGTAGTGCAAATCACCTGGAACTCATGGATGACTTTTTGGAGATGGAAAAATTAGCGTATGCATCAAGTGATGTAAATGTAGCAGTTTCTGGTGTTCATGCTTCAAACAACGAGAGGCCTGAGATTGTAAGCAATGGCGTTCCAGTAAATGTCACGTATGTGGAGGACCCAGTGTCCAAGGAGCATATTGGGTCTGATTTTCCTGCAACTCATGGCCCTTTGGAAAGAGAAGTTTCTGGAGCAAATCCTGTAGCGGACCTCCAGTCTAGGCTCAGACTGGTACTTGAATCATTGTCTAATGAAACAAACATCCACAAAGCTTTGGAGGAAATCAAACAAGTGCTGCAGGAAGCATATGAACATTTGCATCAACAGTCAGTGGATCTGGTAGTTGAGGATGCTCGCTCTTGTAAAGGTCCATTTGATTGTGAAAATGATGCAGAACTAACTACGGAAAAGGTGGTCATATCTTCACTTGATAGCAAACCTTCTAGTGAGGCGGCACTTTCTATAAGCCAAGAGCTGTCACATGCAATCCCTCAGATTCACGACTTCGTGATGGTTTTGGGAAAAGGAATTAAGGCTGTACAAGGAACATGTAGTGATTCTGAGGATCTCAGTCGATCACTGGAGGACTTCTCTTCAATGTATAAGGAGGTCGAAAACACTAAAGCTAGTCTGTCCCAATTTGTTATCGACCTATCTCAGGTGTTACATAAAGCAAATGGGCTTCACTGCAATTTTCTGGGCTATAAAATCTCTGATGCAGAAAATGCTAATTCAGATTGCATTGACAAAGTTGTTCTTCCCGAAAATAAAGGCTCAAAGGATACCTCAGGAGATAGATATACAAGTGTTGAATCCGATCCCAATTCTGACCTTGACATTCCGCTTGCAGGAAGTCCTGTCCCATCCTCTGACTTAGTAGATAACTCATGGAGGTGCTCATTGGAGGAGTTTGAACAACTAAAGTTAGAGAAAAATAGCGTGATAACAGAATTAGCTAGATGTAGAGAAAACCTTGAAAGCACCAAGCTCCATTTGGTGGATGTGGAACACGAACTGGCTGAAGTTAAGTCACAATTGTCATCCACTCAGAAATTAAACAGCTTGGCTGAGACGCAGCTCAAGTGTATGGCAGAGTCATATAAAACTCTTGAAACACGGGCAGAAGAGCTTCAAACAGTAGTAAACCTTCTCCAGGGAAAGTTGGAAGGCCTTCGTGTTGAACTAGAAGAAGAGAAAAGAAGCCATCGAGATGCTTTGTCGAGATGCAGGAATCTAGAGGAGCAATTGCACAGGTTTGCAATTTAAATCAGTTTACCAGGACCATCCATTCTTTTCCGATGGAAATCAATACATGATTGAAGATTATTAGAATGAAGTACAGATTATTTCAGTGCTGAAGACTAGCCTAGAAAACACAAACAGTATACAACAATTAAAAAAAAAAAAAAATCCTAGGGCAAATTTCAGATAAACTAGAAAAAGTGAGTCAAGAACTAAACCTGACTCTATCTTCTTTCCTCATCTCATTTTTTCTGTCAGCACTACTAATCTGCTTATTCTGTTTGTTTCTCTGAATTATGCCCCTTTCTCCTTGTGCCTTGATTCATAACTCTGAGCAAGGACTAGATTTGAATCAGGGCTAAATGGTTGAAAATGGGAACAATTTTTTTATAGATCATGTCAACTAATTGTTCGGCCATTCTATCACTATTGAGCCACTTGGGTTATTGACATTTAATAATCATTTACAGTAGGAATAAAATCATTTATGGTAGGAATAAACTCTCGAGAATATAGAAGAAAAAAAAACTCCTATTTTTCTATGTCGTGATGATCATCTTGTGGATCCGGTATATTTTTAGATGTTGACATCTGTTACTGTCTCCCCCCCCCCCCCCCCCCCCCCCCTCTCAGGATGGAGAGTTCCCAATCTGCGGAAGTTGATGCCAGGAATAACCAGGTGAATATGTTTTCTTATTTTAGTGCAATTTGCTGATACTTGAATTGTTCATTGAAATAGTTGTACTGAGAACAGGCCAATTATTTGGAACTGTCGTGTAGATCTTCAGTCATTAGCCACCCTTAGCTAGATAAATAACGTGAAGGGATTACTAAAATCCGTCTATATATGGAAAAAATGGTATTCTTAATGTGGCTGTTTTCTTATAGCAGAACTATCTACCAGTTCTCCTAGGAAATATTTCTGTATAGCAAGACACTTAGAAACTTCATTCAATCAATTACGGGGAATTAGATGGTCTTGTTAGACTGTAGTCCTGTTTGTGCAGTATTGATGATTCTTTACTTTCTTTTCATGTAAGATTTTGAATGTTCTGCTGGATTGCAAGTCTTAATTGTGAGACTGCTAATTAAAAGTGCAGTTATATTTTAGGTTGTTCATAACAAGGTAAAATTCATCTGCAAGATTCTGTAAATTTGGCAGAGTCAACCTGGGTGTTTATTTCCTCTAGCCCATCCCTCCCTGCCAGTCTGAAAAAAAGTGGAAGTCTTTAGTCCAAGCATATTGGATTAATCTTCATGGATTTGTTTTATTTCAGGAGAGAGAACTCGAAGCTGCATCAGAAAGATTGTCTCAGTGTCAGGAAACGATTTTTCTCCTTGGCAAGCAGTTGAATTCATTGCGGCCTCCCACAGAAATGACTGGTACAGCATATCGTGAGCGACATAAAGTTGAAGATTTCGACGAAGAAGCGAGTGTCAGCAACATGAATTTGCAAGATATTGACCTAGCTGAGTCTGATGCACCTGGTTCGCCTAGTATCCACAGAACAGGTGGTGAATCCCCTATTGATGTGTACAATGTGCCATATAGTTCGGACTCTGAAGGAAAAAACCTTTACTTAAGGTCGCCTACCAGCTTGAAGAGTCCCAAGCACCCACATGCTTTTCCAGCATCGTCTTCTACATCACCAATCCCGGACAAACATGCTCGTGGATTGAGCAGATTCTTTTCAGCAAAATCTAAGAATAGTTTCTAGATCTTGTTTTTGGATCTCACAATCATTTTGTGGATTGTTAGACAGCTCCTATAAGTATTTAGATAAGTCACTCGCCAAGTGAAGCTGTGTAGATAGTGCCTGGTATTCTTTTCCTCCCCCCCCCCCCCCCCCCCCCCCTCTCTTCTGGGTGATTTCAATTTTTATGCATATCTTGTAATTTCTGGAAAGCTGGCCTCTCAAAATCCTCGAAGTTAAAATGGGTTTTATGGGAATGAGAAGATTGCTTTGGCTCATACCTAGGGGAGGCCTGTGATTTCTGATCCTGTGACTGCTTAGATGTCATGGGGACTTTTGGTCGTGGACGAGACCCTTTCTCGTCGCTGTCTGTAGGATAAGTTGTGCTTATATTTGTATCTCCTGGCTGTTTATTATACTTCATACTTGAAAACTTGCTCTCTTTCAGTTTCTTAAAGCTTGATGGTGTGTTATGACTGCCTTTTCCTTTATTGATCATTCCTTTTTTTCTCTTCTTCTTTTTCTCTTTTGCGTGTGTGTGTGTTTTGTATGTACGTTGGCTTATTTGTTCTAAAAGATAGATTTATGTTCCTTTAATAACGTATAACCTTATCATCATGAGTGATGAATCACTATTGTATTATAAAACACCTTACACGTGATTTGTGGTAGTATACTAATATACAATACCTATCATTTTATGAATGTGTGTATAACATATATATACTCACATACACACACACACACACTAGTATATATACGTATTTATATATGTATGTGTATGTATTTATATATATGTGTATTTCTTCATCTATTTATTTATTTATTTTATCATGTATAATAAACCAGTCCGATCCCAACTCCTGATTTCAAACCGATGTCTGGTCCGAGTTTAAAAACATGGCATGGCCGTCCTTCAGCATTATACTGCACCAAACTGTTATTAATCATCCCAATATTCACAGCTTTGGTTAAATAAAAAAAAGGAAATATATTTGGCCATTCTATGCTTCCAATCATCTTGATATATTCGAGTTATGTGCACATCATGAGTTTAATAGGATGGCAGATGAAAAAAATAATTTCAAATAATTCAGTCGAGGTCAAGTTTTAAATCGAGATAACCATATAAGCTGGGATCCAACATTTAATGTAAAAAAAAAATGTAAGGTACTAGATCATAATACTGTGCTCCCTTAATTTAATTATTATACTACTATTTTCTCGTTTTCCCAAGAAGAAAAACTATTAAGACCCCAGAGGATTTCTATGTGTACATATATTTGACTCGTCCACTTAAGAGGAGTTGTAACAGGAAACCATACTTGTGCAGCATAGTAGAGGATTGTCTTAACTCTTAAGCTGACGTATCAACAAGAATATCTGAATTAAAGTGGCATTGACTGGTTCCTATATCTCATATTGCAGCGACATTCAAGTGCATACTTTTTTTAAAAAAAAAAAAATCAAGTGCGTACTTTTTATTCATAAGTTGGTGATTAGAATCATGATTTTTGTGATTATAGTCAAGTTTGATTTATAGCCAAAGCATACTGCTGCATTGGGGTAAAGGCTAGTCCGGTTCAAATATGTCTCATTAGCTGCTATTCAATGTCAAAAACAAAAAAAAAAAAAACAAAAGGGTATGGATGGACCTTAAGTTCTCTACCAGTTATATATATTTTTTCTTCAAATCAATTTGTTTTTATGTTATTTTGTGCTGTCCAACTTTTTCTTTGTGAGATCTTTTTCTCACGAAAGATGTCAAGCTACGGTGGAGAACAAGAGTTGAGGATTCTTCACGCAAACCTATCACCTATTGGCTATAACTGAAACAATAAAATTAACCGAAGGTTCTATCACAAAGCTGAATCTTTCTTTTGCGCTTTTGTTTGAGAGTGTAATACAAGAAATCAAAGACTCAATTCCCAAGTTATTAAAAGAAAAACTCAACTCCTAACAAAGATGAACTTAAGGTAAGAAAAAGAGAAACTGAAAAGCAAAACAGAGCAATACAAGTTTGCCATCGGTTTACTGAAGCGGAACCAAGTTTCTTAGCAGTTCTTGTGTTGCTTATGACTCTCTATCACAGGGTAAAAAAAGGTACTTAAATCACCTCTGGGACAGAGAAAAATTACAGTATCGAGATTTTCATCTCTCCATAATTACAAGTAGTAAGACCCCATAGTCCACTTGGACTTTCCTCTAATTAGCCATTAAAAAAAGGGAGATTTCAAAGGCTATAATTAATAAAATAAAATGGGTAAACATATAGAAATGGTGGTGTCACTATTATGATGCTCTCAGCCGTTTTTTCTTGTTCGTCTTCACCCCCGCCCCTCCCCTCCCCTCCCCCCCCCCCCCCCCAACCCCCCAAAGAAAAAAAAATCTTATGAACATTTGATGTCCGACAAAAGAATTTGAAAAGAATCATCTTAGCGTGGAAACTAATGATTCAAACGTAAACTCATCACAAGGAATTGTAAGGCCCATGACATGATCAAAACCGAATTCTTCTTCAGCTCGTTGTAGAAGGGCTTGAAATTCTGGTGTATTTAAGATAGAGATAGGCATTATGTATCTACTTCTATTCTCGCCAACGTACACAACAAAGTGCCCTTTTGGTACGTCCAAGGGGAGCCCTTCTTCCTTATACTTGCCTCTATTTTTCCCCAAGCTAGAGCATCTTGTAAGAATTTGCTTTATGACTGCTGTTTGCGATATTCTTTTCTGCTTTTTGATGGCCATTCTGGGTGTTGTTTGATGCTTCAATGTTTAAGAAAGATGGGGTTGGGCGCTAAAGTTTAGGCGGTTGGTGGTGAATATAAAATAGGATAAGGAAGGGTTGTTATATATATAGATGGAAGGACATGATATTGTCATATGCATCGAGTTATATTAGGACGTAATAGGACTATAAAATGGACCTCAAGTACTAGTAATAGGACTATGAAATGGGCCGCAAGTACTAGTACTTTGTTGACGGAAATTCCTAGAGCAATAAAAGTCAATACCCTTGGTCCTATGAGTTTCTATAGTTTCTGTCTCACGGAGCTTCGTAGAGAATGCAAATTAAAAATTCAACGGTCTTCTAGGTTGGTAAAACTTTGCCAAAGACCCACACAAAGTGCATATTGCAAACCGGAGCAGTAAGCCTCTAACCCAATTGGGCCCGATACAATGGCTTTGTCATTACTAGTCTAGACAACAGTATTGCATCCACGCTGCACATGTACTGGTTTAAACCTGCACCTTTCTAAAACAATGCCGTAACTCGACTAGCAACTAAGTTATACCCTGAAATGCTTGGTGACGGAACTTCCTAACTCTAAGTAACATGATTTTCTTTAATAAGATATCGTTCTCGGTGTTGATCATTCGCTCACGTTTGAATTTGCCTTTCCACATATGAAATAATTTAAATACGTAAACTTATTTTAAAATTAGAAGAATAACCATCCACAGTCCACCCGGACCACTCCTCTACTTATATTCTTGTTCTCACTTCAGCTGCCATGACATATATACTATTTTAGATATTTGATTATACTGTATATAGAAGGCGGGTCTTAAAGTAACTGGTAAGATTGTTGCTTTGTGACATTGAGGTCACGGTTTTGAGCCACGGAAACAGCCTCTTGCACAAAGAATAGTGTAACGTTGCATAGATAAGATCGTAAAGCGATTTGGCCCCTCCCTTGGATCTTGTACAAACGCGGAAGCCTAGTGCACCAGAAACGCATTTTTCTTAGTATACTGTACAGGAGTTGCACAATAAAAATTAACCAATACTTTTGACCGCAAAAATATTTGAGAGTTTGTGGTTAAGATCAGAATATTCGCTCATGGATATGCTATCTCATGTGATGTAGTATTTTCTAATAAAATTAGTAGGATCATGCTGTGCTATGTGTATTTAACTCTTCCAAGACTAACATAAATGCCATGATTTTACAACATTGTTAAAGAAATGCACAAACATAGTTGCAAAATGATACCTCCATAATAAATGAGATCCTTACATGAGCTTTTGTGCATAATTTAATCCATTATCATGAAATAAAAGAGTATAACTACTTTCTGTATGGTATTTAAACTGACATAATCATATAAATATCTGGTTTTTTGTTTTTGTTGCCCCTCCAATATGCTTAACAAAGACAAAACTAGAGTATACACATCCACAGGTCTTATAACAAAATCTTCGATCGTGTGTATTGACTCGCATTTTTAGATGGTTGTATTGACATGCAAAGAATAGTATTATTCAGAATATGTGTAAGTATATTCTATTAATTCATTATACTAATTTAATGTGTTAAACATCTTGGTAGAATTGCAAGTGAGAAATTTTAAGAGGAGAGAGAAGGCAAAGCAATTCCCATGTGGGCTTGTTTGTGGAAGGCTGGAAGCCAAATGCACACTAACTGGGAAATTAAAAATGCAAGGACATCAAAGGACTTGAGGAGCTCACTATTTGTTGGCCATAAGAGGAACATTTTTGGTAGTCCAGATCTGCTCACTGTCGGCGGTGAAAAATCACTGCACCACGTGTCCAACAAAAAAGATTGTGAGATCAGATGAGAAGCTGACCCGTACGGAGATGTTCGATTGGTCAGAGAACGACTATTTGGCTTATCCAGACCAGGATTAAATTTCCAATGTCCCATGAGAAGACCTCTTTAAAGGTCATCCCATGTTCTGTGACTGAGATTGTTTGTCAACAGAAAAAATAACAAGCAGGACCCATGCGTTGCTTCCTTTTTTCTCAAGAAAAGAGTCATTTATTTACCTAATTGGCAGAAAACGCCCTTCCAAAAAGAATTGGAAAATGACTGACACATGATGACCATCTTACTTTTGCCAATTCTCTTTTAAAAGACAACCTAGTAAACTGGTCCGGATTTTCTCACACCAGGGAACAGTGACGCCGCGATCAAGTGACACATATCAATAAAAGATTATAAAGTTGGATGAGGGATGGTCAGCATAAAATGTGAGACTAGATGTAAAAACGTTGATTTTTATTTCACAGTAAAAGTATCTCATTCGCTAACACCCACTTAAAATGTCGGTTTTTTCACCTGCCACCCCTTCTCTAATTCATCCCAAATACTCGACTATAGCATCTTCTGTTGTATAGGATGTTTCTAATTGCCAGATGCACCAAAAATAATATTCTAGGTACGTTCACTACGAAAAGGCAGTGCAAAGAATCCTCCGTATCCCACAGTTTCTTGCTCCGAAATACCATGTATAGGATACGCAGTTCGAGCATATTGACCATGAAACGTTTATATATTGTAAGTGTTTTTAGTTAATTAAATTAAATTTGACACATATTCATACACACAGTCATTAAACGAAGAACTGGACTATGCAATAATAGGTCTGCCTACCAAAAACCAAGTAAAGAAGAACAACTAGGTTGCTTTTCGGTTGGTCTATGTATATATATCTTCGCCTCTAATCTCCTCATTGAAAACATGGCCTAAATCATGATGGTTCACATGGCGATGTGTGATGGATTACCTCTGTACTTTAATAGTTTGATCTAATCCATCATATGTTTCAAGTACTTTCTGTTTTCCCTTTTGAAGAACTGCTTAGATGTGTTACAGAAACTTCTACCTAATTGCTGATCTAAATAGATGAGCTAAGTACACCACCCTAAGAAGAATTATAATCATCGTCACGCTAGTACTTTCCTGTTCACCTACCAAAACGGTACCAATTTTGTATAACTAAGCATCTTGCAAGTCTTGTGAAAGGTGCAGCCAGGATATTCCACCATAAGAATGCTTTCACCAAACGAAAATTATTATATCAGCTTGAAAACTTCATGATATGTATAATTTAACAATTTTTCAGACGACAAATCCTGTACTTCGTTTACATGCAAGACACACATTAGTTTTATATCCGCCACATATTTCAATTAATCGTTGAATTTAGGTTACATTAATTAATTAACTAAATATATAACAAGAATAGTAACTAATATATTTTGACTTATTTAATTTTTTTCAACTCAAACTATGATAATATTTTAAGACAAAATGATTGTTACTCTTATTTGTTCAGTCTAGTAAAGGGAGAAGTTCAGAAATACAAATCAGTCGACTCTTGAGCTACTACGCTTGCGTCCTAAGAAAGAATTTCAAATTCAAAGAACGAACAGAAAGGCTGGAAATAGTGAAATTTTAATTGAGCAACACAAAAAAAAAAAAAAAAATAGCCGGAGGTCCACAAAAAAAAAACAAAGCATTTAATGCAGCTAGTAATAATATCTTGATTTATTTCCGGCAAATCACAGGATTTACGGACCGTACTAGAGCCATGCAAGCATGTCGTACTTGATCATACATATGAACTGCTTCCACCAAAACAAATGCAATTTGAACTTATTCATTAATCTTTTTCTTTAAGTACATCTACCCTCTGATGTAAAATGTCTTATAACTTAAATGTGAGAACCAGGATGCCAGCATATCACACTCTTAACCTAACTTTTATCACACTGGTGTAAAGCTTGCACCTTCAATCATCTTCATACCGTTGTACAACAAATGAATCAAATGCGTCTGGAGGTCAGCTAGTTAAAAACGCTAAAAACCACATCAGGCTAACCTTAGAGGGACCGCGTGTTGATACAGTTATTTGTAAGGGCATTGCTTATGCTTCTTTGCATGAGTGCCCACAGTAGTAAGCAAAAAAAGCTGAGGATAGCTCGTATTTGCTTCCTGAGTATCTAAAGCCGACTGCAATAAAACCGCGAAAGTCTATCATAAGAGCTCGCCATTGAATCAAAATAGCAAAACAAAGACATCTGTAGAGTCCCTAGGATGGACATTCCCCAGAAAACCATGTCAAGCAGAGAGTGCAGTTGGCTTTTCTGTAGCCTCCTGTGCTTGCAAACTCTCATAATAGCTAACCAATACTTTCCATCCTCCTGGACACATGAAGCCATCCGGAGGATTCTCACCATTCCTAGCGTAGCTCCGCATCTACAAGAAAAAAGACCAACGAAGTCCTTAGTACATATCAAAAATAGCTTTCTACTTTTTGCACTGTTGTTTCCTCCTTTACAAAGAAAGAAAAAAAAAGAACATAAATAGCATGTTGGAAAAAAAAATAATAGTAATAATAAATCAGACTCAATCTGAGGCTTGTAAGAACGAAAGTGCACCCCTTCCATCATCACCCAACACCACCAGAAATAAAGTAGAGAGAGAGAGAGAGAGAGAGAGAGAGAGAGAGAGAGAGAGAGAGAGAATTCTAAAACAGAACATAGTCTCCCTAAGAAAACTTAGTGAGAAGGTAATGCTATATTTCACAAGTGTTGATTCACAAATGATTTGTTCAACATGCTACGACAAAGGGGTCCAGTGTTATACAATACTGCGATGAGCACATCCTTTGTAGAAAAGAAAAAGGATCAAGCACCTCCTTCGTCATTTGCTTAAACTCACTTCTACATGAATAGCTGCTAACTAAAGAACTGAAGAGAACAAGTTAATACCTTTGTTCCAGAGATGAAGAGGAAGTCCTTGGCACGTGAAGGATCAAAAAATGCCATTCTCTTTTTCTCAGTATCATAGGCTGCCACCTGAGTTACGTGAAGATTAAAAGACACTCAAACATGTGGTATTCATGTCAAATCAAAGGAAACCAACGCATAGATCTGTTGCCAACACAAACAACCTAATAAGTCTTACGATGGAAAAGTATGATCCTTGACACAAGAATTTGCTGCCAAAGTCCAGGTTTGGCACATAAACTAGCAAAAATACCATCCATAACTTCTATCAGGATCTCACCAACTATTAGGACATTCAGAGGAATTCAATAGAACAAAGAGAAGTATCAAAGGAGAAAATGAGTAGTTTGTTCAAACCTTTTTGACTTTATCCAAAATCAGTCCCCAAAATTTAATTTTATCGAATTGTCGCTAACATGTCTGCAGTGAAAAGTATACTCCCAAAAGAGGACTAAGCTGGCACTCATGATTTCAAAAATTTGGCAATCTCCACTAGGGACACAAATTATTATGTTCAGAAAAGTACGCAAAGTAAAAGCGGAAGAGTGAGGACCATTTAAGAAGTTAAGGGAGTGAACTATCCAGTAACATCTACTGAATTAACTGAATTAAAATGTTATCTAATATTGCATACAACTATGTCACATTGCTTTTGACAACTAGCAAGCGAAGATGTATCAATAACATGAAAAATCATAAAGGACATAATTTTTGTAACACATGCTGGAAATTGTTGATGATAAATAACAAGCATCCACTAATCAATGCCTTTGAGTAAAACAAAAACCACCAAACTTTCTGCCACAATCTAAATTATGTATGTAGCTCTTCTATTGATCAATGTACTATAACTACACAAATCCATACACTTCACTCGTCTGGGTATGTAGGGAAGAGAATACATAGGATAAAAAAGGCCAATGCTATGAATTATGATCGAGTCAATTCAAAGAATAAGACCAGCAAGTATACATGCTAAAGGGAAGAGAGCATGAATTCTAGGAGTGCAAGTGAGAAATGATTCGATATAAAGATCGGAAAGAATAATTTTCATCTTGGATGCGAAAGTCTAAGAAGATAAAAGCTTGAAAGTCATAGAGTTGTCTTATAGACTATACCCTGAATGGCAAAATGTTGAGCTTTTCCAGACCAGGGGCCATGCTTAAAACTTTCTTTCCATGATCCGGTTCATACAAGTCCCTCTTTTCAGTTGGATGGCCCATACCAGCTGGATCACGACCTACAATGTAAAAATTTGCACCAGCATTTATCCGTGCCTTTGCATGCCATTGTACTTCAGTTGGACCAGCATAATGCATAGGTGAAGGAAATATGGCCACTATTGTTGTTTTAGGATCAAGAACTCCATCCTCTAAAACCTGTAAAATAGAGAAAGCATATGCTCAGAATGCAATATGAAAGTTCATACAAATCAAATAGAGAAAGAAGCTTTAGTTATGCTTATGAAATCCCAAACAAGTGATAAATTTTCAAACTGGTGGCCCTGAGAAAATGAGTTTCCACATCCTCATCATAGCTGAACTACCATCAAGTACTTGAAGATTTTACAAACTAGAAATGCATGTACTTTTAACAACCAGCAAATAAGAGAAGATCCTAACTGCCACCACGAAACAAAAAAGGTCAACATCAGCAGGTGTTATAGTGGAGCCGGACAAAAAAAACAAATCATTGAGTCCCACCCCATAGAAAGGACTAACCTCCTTGTTAGCCTAGAATACGAGAATAAGACCACATTAATTTTAATATACATAATTACATAGATACAAGTGAAAAACTAGAGGAGGATGGAGAAAAACAATTTTATACTATCTCCTAAAAAATTCTCATGAAAAAGCACTAAGGTGACTATGAGAAAATGCTCAGGTACCAAAATATTCTTCTCCACACAGACACATACACAGACACGGACACAGTCACTCTCTTTTAAGTTAATTAAACAGGCTAAAAGGGCGTCCAGCGCAGCATTAAAACACTAGATAAAATGACTGAAGAGTCATAATCTCACTTAAAAATTGAAAACCCAAAAAGCCTAATGGGTTAAGGAAGCATTATTTACCTTGCTATGCTGTTCCATTCGAACATCCAGTGGCACATCATCAACCTTTGTGAAACCTCCCAAAGGGTGAAGCAAAAGAATTGGATTTTTAAATCCCATTTCCAAGAGTCGGCTGCGTGTATCATTCATCAACAGAGCATGGCCATTGTGAACAGGATTCCTCAGTTGAAATGCAAAAACTGCATCCGCTTGGCGAAGATCAAATTCTTTTCTCAGTTGTTTAGGGGACAACCTGTACTGATCAAGACCATCCTGGTATGTTATATGCTTTAGCACTTCCAGATCTCCACCAATGAGCCAATTTCCAGCTGGGGTAATTACCTCTTCCACATACGGCAATCCTGGTGCAGTACAACCCCATGTTCTGGCAATTCTCTCCTCTTTGTTGTGCTTGTATATTTCAACACTGTGGCAGAGAGAAAGGCAGTATTGGAATGCATTCCGACACCGTAAAATGGCAAACAGATCTGACATGAAATACGGGTTACGAGCATTCACCTTGCCATGTTCCTTTCTTCCAGAATTGGAGGAGAGGAGGCAAATGAATGTACACACGTTTAAAGAGAGAGAAGCGAGCAGATAAACTGCGTCTGCTGCTACTAGACAACATTATGACTGCAACGTGGATGGACGATAAGATATGCAATGAGCAGATTCTGGATAAATTTGATATCATTTCTGTACTTTGTGGGGGGGGGGGGGGGATGGGGAAAAACGTTTGATCTTAGTTGCTTCATGTAGAAGCAACTCTTAAATACACCTGTCAGCGGTATTATCCATGGGTCCAAAGAAAAGTGGAATATAAGCAAGGCAATGAGTCTTAGTAGAAGACTTATTTCCTTTGCTATTACTACTCGGTACTACTGATCATCTGATTCTGGAGTCATCACTCCATTGTTTGTATTCATTCATAAAATTATGAATTGTGCTCAGATAATCTTTTGGAGAACTTGATCTGTAAATGGGATTTCGCCAGAAAGTTAAAAATGGACATTTGTGGGCATATGACGCCCTTCTTTGGAATTTCATCAACCTGATTCTATGACAAAATCAGCGCACTGCGTCAATGTCAAGTTCCAACATTTATTTCTAACTAAATTTATGGCTTCAAAAGAGGAAAGACATGCCAACCGTCTTTTTCAGTTGGTTAGTTTCCAAAACCTCCAAAAGGATACCATTCACAATTATCAACGTGTGGGGTATAACTTTAATATAAATAAATGAAAATGAAAAGATAAATGCTTTAAAAAGGAGGCGTTTAACGTAGGCGTACGGAACTAGAGAACATTCTCATTTTCAGTTTAAGTTAGCAAATTGAACACTGCCTTGACTATCTTTGGCAAATTAATCAGCATTAGAATATACTCAGCCGTCAAGCACTTGAATGAATAAATAAAACAAACCAGCCAATGAAAAGAGGAGTTGGGATGAAATCATGATCCAATAACTCTTAAAACTGCAGCGAGGCAATTCAGTAGCAACCTCCCCCCCCCCCCCCCCAAGTGGAGATGAGATGAACTAGTGATCCAATGACACTTGAAACCGCATTGAGACAATTCAAAAATGCAATCTCACCCTCCGAAATTGGATCGCATGTTACAGAAGATAATAGTGATGGGAAAACAGATAAAGAGATGCAATCTTAAGTCAAGGCAGTAACCGGTACTCACTGATCACAGCAGCTGAAGAGTCTCAATAGATGAGTGTTACTTGGAATTAGTCTTGCATAACTCATAAGGACGAAACATCGTGAATGACCATTAAATAAATATTATGACTAATTGAGAAATGCTTATAGCCAATAAGGAAGCCATATAAAGTAAAATATGCGCACCTCCTAAGAACACCAACCAAATCATCAAAAGGCCCAATCAATGCAACATCATTAGAGGACCCAATTTTTGCCTTAGCCTCATCATCAATAGCCAAAACAATAGGAAGTGACATGTTGACTACAGAGCCATCTTTCAGTTTCAAGCAGTTGAAATGCAAACTCTGCAAATACTCATCTTCTCGCATGAACCCCCTGAGGGGACTGGCCCACCCTTCGCTGAGCACATGAACCCACTCAAGATCAATCTTTGTCAACTTCAGTACAGGCATCGATTTAGCCTCTAAAATCTTATCAGCCCTTTGACTCTCCGGCACTACAAGATCCACCAACGAGCCCCCATCTGGCTCGATCAAAGAACTCTTGACCGTCGATGACCCTTTTGAAGAGGACTGTAAAGATGTCATCTTTCCTTTGGAAAACACTAATGGGGCTAACCGATTCGCGTAATAAATTGGCTTGGGATGAATTTTGTAACTACAGCTATTCTTACGGAATGATTTATCAATTTGAGAGTACGCGGTGGTGGCAATATGAAGTTTGATTGTCAGAGACATTTCGAATAGTGTGCTTTTCCGGCTAATGTAAAGAATGGGTTGCAGTTGCAAAATATGGGGATAAAAATGTATGGACTAAATGTACAAATCGAAGAAAACTGGGAGGATCTAACTCTGGGGTGCATCTTTGAGTGGGGGCGAGTAAGAGGGAATTTTGAGATGCTGGGGACTCAAAAAGATGTCCACAAGTTTGAGTTTGCTTTGAATTTCATGGAGATGGATTTTTCTTCTCTGTTCATTTTTTATTATTCGGCTTATCCACAAGTTTTATAATGGTTATCGAAGAGTTACTCGGGTTATGAATCAATAGAATAAAGAATAATTAACATGTAATATAAATGTATAAAATAGAATCTTCTTTAATTATTATGTTTTTTATTAATAGTTGAATAAGATATACCCAATGATTTTCTTAAAATTTGCCATTTTTCTTTTATTAGGCTTTACTAGTCTATATTTATATTTAGCCAACCTGATGAACTGAGTTCTATTTATTCTTTTAACTAACTGTTTTCCTTAATGTATATCAACTTGTGGTGTGTCCATTAAAAAATGCTGGTAGTGTGTTCTAATAACAAAACTTTTATACCTTTTATTTTTCTATATTTTTAAAATGGTATATTTACAATTCTGCACGTTTCCTTTAAAAAGCAATTGCCGAAAGTAGAAAAATTGGAGTAAAAATAATATGTAGTTATCAAACATTCAAATAAATTTGGTGAAATTAAGATGTTACCGACAAAAAGTCAAAACGTATCCAGGACATGGTATTTCCTTTCTTTTCTCTTTAGCGTTCTACCAGTGCTGCAAGTGTTGAAAGATATATGCAAGAAAAGAAACAAATCAGCATTACAGGAAACAGAAAAATCGGTAATCAAAAGGATTTGTAATAATTGTAATTATGTGTAATAATTCTGAAATTATTAGTGTTTACATAGATAGCATGATACATAGATTATATTAAAGGCATTATATACACTTGAACAGTTGAATGAAAAATATTGTTTTTTTTCCATTTGAATATGGTATCAGAGCTTTGCAATTGATTTGTGAAGACTCAGAATATTTGATTCATCATCGTTCCAATTTGAAACCTTTCCCGGACCAAAATTCTGGCCAAAGATAAAGTTTTCACATAGTAACCTAAACCTTCACAGACAAACAAATTTCACCAACAAATCAATAACCAGGAATGATTCCTAGCCACAAAGACCACCAGCATACGACTAGATGGTTGACGGATAGTCTAGCCAACCGAAAACTAAAACAATAACAGATGAATTGAATCTTCTTAGAAACAGATTAGGCAATTAGTCATTGACTGAGATGAATACTGACAGCCTGACTATGTGCTTTAAACTAGATCACGATAATTATCTCCTATGGGCGTGCCTCATGAAGAAAGCAATCGGATGCAGAGAAAAATCACATCATCTCACAAATGTCTCACCTGACATCAGTGATCCATCATTTGCCATGTGGGAGCAAAGTGACCAAGCAGTGTTCACATGGATAGTTCAGAACATGGAACACACCATCATCAACAACGTTGCACAATATCCCACGGCCAGAAACCTCTGTAATTGCCTTGACGTGACATGTGGCAGCGAAGCGGTCTCATTCCAGACCTATAAACTGCACAGAAAAGCTTGTACAATCAAACAAAAGTGGAAACTCTTGAGAAATCATAGAGCATCCAACACATTTGGATAGGGATCGACCGGTGCACACCGAATCCCATAAAAGACCTAACAGACATAGCAACCTATAATTGGATTGTAGGCCGAACAAAGATTATTTCAATTTCTTACAGCTCTTAATGACAGGTATGAGATAGTCGAAGAGATATACTGAAGGAAGATCCAATTTCCTAGTAGAGCAAGCCTAGTCGTGAGTACTGAGGGAGACTGCTAGGCTCCAGATCCTAGGAGCGGTAACCAACCCAACTCTTGAGGCACTCTCATCACAGGGAGATAACATTGGCCTGGGTTTGGCATTAAAACTAAAACCCATACCATCTGAGATCAGGGACGGCCACCGCTTAGAACTCGTGCGTACATCATTGCGGGTGGACAAATCGCAGTTGTACTGCACCAACTACAAGAAACACAAACACACCAGAGATACGTTTTTTTAAAATCGTTGGATACCCAGATTGGTAGATTGAGAATCCGAAGAAAGAATAGAGAGAGCTCAAGCGACAGGTACCCCTTTAGAACACACATGCCAGAGAGCATGGAGTAGAGAAAGACTATGAAAGATTGACCGGTTACAACAGTAGAGAACCTTAAAGGTCTCTTCACAGTCACCCACGCAGCCGAAAAGAAAGGTAATGGCATTTGGAAGTTCGAGCAAGAGGCTAAGGGGATTCAGATGAAATCCCTGAAGACTGTGAAGGTAAATGGGCCGGACTAAAGGGCCTTGTATGAACAGGGGCGAATTTAAAGCTCTAGGGTTGATGGGTTGAGTTCTCAACCCAATAGGCCCAAACATCTAAAATTAAATCAGTAAATTCTGGATGGTGGGACGACATCCACGATGACCCACGGCTCTTCCAACATGATTAACCCGATACAGTGGTCTAAGGCCCACATTAAGACTGCCAATAGGGGCTTGGCCCAATCCAAGGAGCAAGGTCCATCATACTTTTGCCGAAATTAAATTTAAAATATTGTCTTTATGTTCCCTCCTTATCGTGCAAATTATTATCTCTCAGCCATGTCACAAAGGAGCTAAATTGTGTTGTATTGATAAACCTCATGTTTTGCCTCTTGCATGACATCCATTCGAAAAAGATAATTGGGCGTGGTATTGAACGCAACAGTCTCTACTATGTAGATGAGGTGGCGCAACAGGAAACGTCGTTACTCTCTCATAGGAAAACTAATTGACAGATCTAACTTTGACAGCGACGACAACCAAGTTCAGTCTACCTTCCACTTGTTACGGTATTGTCTCTCTTGTAGAAGATACAGCAGGCTTGGTGCTTGTTTATACTCTGGAATGTGGCGATCTCGGATTCTTTGTCGAGATCTTGTGAGCGTGAAATAAAGATAACACTTCATGTAAGGCATACATGTTAATGATCTACAATGTCATCAAAACAAATTCCGTAGTTATAGCTCTTCAAAAGAAAAAACGGACTTATATTGTTTACTAACTTGCGTCTAAGTTTACATTGATGTTATGAAAAAATACGTCTTTTTAAGTATAACGAATCCAAGTTTGCATTATTTAGAAAAGAAGTCGAAACAAACTTTATTACGTGACAAACAATGCAGAGAACGAAAAATAAAACACAAAATTCTTGTTAAATCTATGTGGGGAAAAAAAACTCACAATAGGACACCATTGGCTCTTAGAGTTTGGCATCAAATGGTAAATCTTCTAACCAAATGATACCAATGCTGCAAACAGTAGCTACAAAAAAAGGCACAACTAACTTCATCCCTAAACTCTTGGGAGGATGTTGTCTAAATAGCTTCTCTAAAGAAGAGTTGCTCAAACAGCAAAAGATGCAATATTTATAACTTAGTCGGCAGAGTGACGTGTACATTATCCAAATCTGTTGATATTCTAGATTCCATTATTGTTTTCGAATCCATTTTATAATACTTAGTTAAGAAGAACTACATACTGTGCCATATGCCACAGACTGTGTAAAGTATAAAAGTAATGTATTGGGATACTCTATTTAGAACATTAATTTGCTACATGTATCAATAAGAAAAAGAGAGAAAGTGCTCAAACACACATTTTTTACATCTTTTCTTCTCTTTTTATTAGTTCACTTAAGGTGTATTTCAAAATAGTAAGAACTTCTCTCCTCTTTTTATTGACCCACTTAAATTAAGTTCAAAAGTAGTATTTCTCTTTTTATTGGTCCACTTAAAGTGTGTTTCAAGGTATTAATCCGAATGGAGTGTTCTTTAGCAAGAATAAAAGTATAAACATCTCGCAGCATGTTGTATAATAGAAAACTACAAAGATGATTATATAATTATTTCTCTTAAAGCATAGCATCAGTCGATATGTCCGAGTGGTTAAGGAGACAGACTTGAAATCTGTTGGGCTTCGCCCGCGCAGGTTCGAACCCTGCTGTCGACGTTAATGGTTTTATGATTTTTGCTCTTCGCTAATTTTTTCAATGAACAATTAGTATTTCTTATTTTCCTATTTTCTAATAATAGGTATTTCAATGATATGTGGTAGTTGATCCGTGCCAATGTTCTTTTTAAATACAATTTGTGGAGTTTTTTTAGTTTTTTTAATATGGATGTGTGGCTATTATATATGGGAAGACAAGAGAATCAATGTTAAGATATGAAATGAGCATCTGCAGATGCATCCTGCATATGCATTTGTTAGATAGTACGAAACAATGAATGAGTTAAAGTATAATACATCGAACTTGACTTAGATACTGTGTTAAGAAAAAGATAATTACCCACCACATGAGTTGTATATCACATACAATGAATATTTTTACATGGTATTTGTGTACAAAAAAAACAGACATATGTATTTATGTACATACATAAATATAGCAATTGTGTGTGAATATTTTGTTTGTGTGAGTATAAGAAGTTTGGAAAAGAGTCTCTGAAGTAGACTCATTCCACTTGTTCCATACTAAAGATGATGAACTTTGCAATATTTTCCATTTATGTCATTTTCAAGGTAATGACCCTGCTAACTTTTTAATACCATATGAAATACAATCACAGATATTAGACACATAGGACTTGTTAATTCAATCAACCAATCATACCTAGTATATCCTAACGGCAGCAAAAGTTATTGTTAGGATCTGGGAAGTGTGAGCGACAGTCAAACAATACCTATATCCCACTGGATAGAGAGTTTGCTTCGAGTGAGACTCCAGCTCTATGCGTACCTGCATAAATAAGACAAAAATAACATAGGACTTGTTAATTATATATGTCATATGATATTTTCTACGTACCAAACGTTGTAGTAGCGGATTAGTCCCGTAGAAAATGTTTGGGTGATGCCCAGTTGATTTCTTACTTTTAGCAACTGTTAGTTTGCTTCTGGGTTAAGATACAGATAATGCAGACCCATCGTCCAGAAGAAACGACATGAATTTCGAATAGTTCATTGCAGCTGCTTCATTTCCTCTCAATTTCCAAGTATTTTATTCAGCACCTAACATATGGGACACAATATTTATACATCACATGTACCTTTCAGTGTATGAATAATTGTAGGTGCGTTTCACGTGAAATTTTGCTCAAGGAAATTCAACTCTATGTCTATGTCATTCATTTACTTTCACACCCCTAGACTTGGCTTTTTTATTATTATGATTTTTTATTGGTTTAAGTCACACGGAATCAAGAAAAACAAAACAAAAAATTCCAACCACCAGTTAAATAAAATAGCAGGGAAACATCCATTAATTTATCCCACGAAGCGGTTTCCAAAGTACTTTTTTGCTAAATCGTAAGTATTATATATATATATATATATATATATATATATATATATATATATATATATATATATGTTGCCTGGATGGTCTTCTTTTTCCATTTTTTTTTTTTGAGTTGGTGTCTGTTACCTTTCATTGGTACGCAACTTTCCAATCTTCTCAATTATCCTGAGTGACTAAGGGATTAAGGATTTGAACAATACTAGAAGAGGTTATTCTTAAAGTAGAATTTGTTTTCTTCAAGCCATTTGTTTTCGGCTTGAAATTAGATGCTTTGTGTTTTCAGATGGAAAAAATGGTAAATGGACGAACTATTTAGCATGCTATAGGAGGATGCCAAATGCTGCTCACATAGACGGAGGATTGCAAATGCTGTCCAATTGTTAATTCCCTTTTCCTTTTTTCTTGTTATTTTCTATTTGTGTCTATTGAAATAAGCCAGATATACTTTCCATTTCTAATGGAGTAAATACATATTTTTATTTGACTTTGGAATATGATGGAATAAAGCAAAATGACTCACTAAATTGACTGGGATTCTTATATTGTGAACTAGCAGTTGACCGATATAGTTTGACGCAATTTTTCATTATGGGTCATCGGGAAACAACCTCAGTGTGTTTCTAACACATGAGTATGGTTGCATACATTCGATCTTCCATACTTTACCATAGACAAGAGTCTATAATGCAATGAGTAATGTTGTTGAAATAATCGTGATATAGTCTACTTATTTAAAAGGAAGCATTTTGGTCATACTGTACTAAATGACTAGGTCATCTGAGGGTAAAATGCCAATACTATTCTCTCACAGGATAAATTGACCATGGATGATTAGGTTAATGATAAAAACATAATGTTTTAAATATATATTTTTGTTATTTTCAGACAATTGATTTTATTTTATAATTTAATCTGGCCGTTGATAAAAATAACGTGTTTATTTATAGTAAAAATACTTTATCATCGGCCTAATGACTATAATTTACCAAAAATCCAGCACATGAAAGGACGGAAGTCTCCAGGAAACAATATTAAACGTGCAGCTTGATATCGCTAAAGGTTGGGCTTCACTTGCGGTAAACTACAACCCGGCGATCTTCCTCAGGCTACTCCCAGTCCACCATTTTTGCCGTTTTTTTCTGTCTCCCGCTTTACAGCCGACACCGAGTTTGGTTTTGTAAGGTAAATTTTCCCAAAGTTCTTTTAACGGCAGTGATTGCATCCTCTGGCACCCATTGCATGCTATCAAGTTCATAGCAGCATTCCTTCTGCTCTTTATTAGTGACCGATATAATATGCATGAGATGACCCTTATGTTTAATGTTTGAAATTTTATTTGAATTCTTGCTAACGGTATTTGATAGAATATGTAGCGTAAGGACTTCTTGATGTTTATATTGAATATTTAATGTTGTAGATTATTAGAGAATGATCAAATATATGAAAATTACTTTTTACGAGTTGAGATGAAACTATATAATTATGCTGGGCTGGTTGTGTCTGTAAACAAGGACTATCTCTGTGATTTAACTACAACAATTACAGAATATGAATCAGATCATTTCATCTCCTCAACTAGCGTTGATTGCACAGTTTGGCGCAATTTTTATTATGGGTCATCGGGAAATCACCTCTGTGTGTTTTTAACATATGGGTATGGTTGCGTACATCCAATCTCCCCATACCCGCCATAGGTGGGAGAGCAATGAGATGATGTTGTTGAATTTTTTCTATCGATACTGCACTCTTTCAGATGAAAGTTCTTTCTTTTTATCTACTTATATCATTGAAATTGTGTCTCCGTTCACATGCAGAATACATCATTAGTATCAACTGCGGCCCCTCTAATTTGTATCATTTTTCTCATTATCCTATGTTATTTTGCAGCGGGAAATCAATATGATAGGGTCTTTTCTCACCAGAGGACTTCTGTAAACACTGTCTCACTTGTTTTGGCTTATTCATCTGTTGTTCTTTTTTTAACTCTTCTTCCTTGCTTTAATGTCACTATGTTTTTTTCTCTTCCACAGAATGGTGTTTGGTTATGCTTATCCGGCTTATAAATGCTTTAAAACAGTGGAAATGAATAAGCCAGACATTCAACAGCTTCGATTTTGGTGCCAATACTGGTATTACAAATCTCTTGGCGCCCTTATAATGTATTGTCCTAAACATATGAGTTGAATTCTGTTCTTCCCATGACTGCAGGATATTGGTTGCTGTATTCACATCTTGTGAGAGAGTTTTTGATGTATTTATTTCATGGTAAGTGTTCCAAGCTTGCCAGTTTTAGCATGTTTGGTATGTTTGTTTGCATTGTGCAACCACTTTAAATTTAATAGGTTTCCTTACTCTCTTATCATCTGTGTAATCAAGGCTTCCAGTTTACTATGAAGCTAAATTGGCATTCTTAATATACTTGTGGTATCCAAAAACTCAGGTCTCTTTCTTTACTTGGAAACTAAAACTTTGAACACTGCATATTTTGCTATCAATATTTTCTGATTATGCGTTGAACTATATCAGGGAACAACATATGTTTATGACGGTTACTTCAGGCCATTAGTTTCAGAACATGAGACAGAAATTGACCGTAATTTACTGGAACTAAGGGCTAGAGGGGGGGATGTAATGGTCCTCTTCTGGCAGAAAGCTTTTACCTTTGGACAAAATCGAGCTTACGATATTATGCAATATATTGCTTCTCAGGCAAATGGACCTCGATCTTCTCAGGTGCGTAACTGTTTCAGGTGTTCTTGCTCATTTCTAGTGTGATTTGTTGTCAGGAAATCTGATGTTGGTCCGAGAAATAGTCAGTTTGATTTCCATATTACGTATTCAGGTTGCTGACCTGCAGTTCAATTTTGTCAGCAAATTCTTGTGGTTTTAAAGATTTTGAAAAGCTTATGAGTCCAATTTTTCCACGAACAATTCTGATACACGTCGGAGTGTAACAGAAGCAGGATGCTTAGTTGAGGACATGGTTCTCTGTTACATTTTCAACAAAGCTAGTTGATTTTTTTAATATTTTTGTTGCATTTCTTGAGCAACGTTCTCTGGGGATATTAGCTTTCCACAATTCTTGTTTTGTTTCCCTCTTTCCAATCAGGTAAGAAAAGGGGGGAAAGATCATAGAGTGCGAGTTAAATGCTAACACGTGCAAATAAATCTATCGAAGTGTTTCTTTGAGAGTTTTTTTTACTCCTGAATCTCGAGTTATGGCTTCTATAGCGACCCTGAAGCAATGCAATCATTGGCATCTGTCTTGATCACCGATATCTTTGATTGACCTGAAAATCTGTGAACCTTACTTAATATCCACCTTCCTATTAGCTCTAATTTCTGCACAGATCTGCCTTTAAAGGTAACAGGGAAGAACAAAGTGCTCATCTATTCAAGGAGTGAAGTGAACTGGGCAGTATGTGCTGTTGCAAGATCAAAGTTCAATCCCCATGAGACATTAGAAGATTTCAAATTGAACCGCATACTCCATTTTTGTGATTGAGGAAACTGAGATAGACTTTTCAAAGATTCATGCCTATTTATTTTATGGAGTAACATCTGTATATACCATATACGTATTTGCTTCTTGTTAAATTATAGAAGGCGTTTCTAAATGGACGTGGAAATTATCCTTCAGGGATGAGCTCTGCAATTATGAGCTGCCATCCTGCTTGCTGCTGATTGTGTTACTCTTTGTGATCATACAGATTGCTATTTCTGAGATGCTACATTTTGCACAAAAACAAGATGCAAATTTGGTCCCACACCCCGGATCTCCAAAACACGAGCAAGCTTCCAAATCATTGACAGTAGCTGGGGAACCAAGGATTCCTACTTCAAGTGTACCTTTTGATCAGAAGCAAGATGATGTTTCAGGTGAGACCACACCTGAAACGCCTGTACTAGCATCTTTACCTGCTACTTCAGAAACAAAAGAAGCAATACATGTAGCAGCCCTTGCTGAATCTTCGTCTCCAAGTGGGACTGAAGGAATGGAGAATACTTCTGTACAATCTGTTAAAAATGAGAATGCAGAATCTAACACAACAGAAGCTGAAGAAACTATTCAAGGCACTCCTGCTGGTGCGGCAATTACTAGTTAAATGCTTATGCCACTCTTTCTGCATATGATACGCATGTACGTATAGCTAAATATTAAAAAAAAAAAAAGGTGAGAGTGATTTATGTGTAATTTTCTCCTATTTAAAGTTATATTGCAGTGCCTGTTCAATTGAATATTCTTTTTTCTTAAGCTAATCTAACAGATTGGCTTGCTGGAAAATGTAGTTCTTTGTACCGGTACTGTTATGAATTTATTGTTTATAACGTATAACAGAAACAGCAGCCGTAGGATGCTGCAATTAGAAATTTGAAGCATTCAGTTCATAGGTTAAGAACTGTGACAAAGTATTAGCGTCACCAGCTAGGTTGGGTTTACCAGCTAATGAAGTACTCACCCTGTAAACCTGATGTAAAATATCCCATGAATAGAGTGTAAAAATTCTAAAGAAACAATTACCATGAAGGAATTGGAGAAGAGACATATGGAAGGTGAATAATATTATTTCAACCTTAGTTTAGAAATATACAATGGTGTCTTATATAGAAGGAAACACACTTGCCAAAATGTTCCAACGGCTATCACTCCAACGGTCATTTGGAGTTTCAACGGCTATGTTAGTGAGCCACCACTGTGTAGTCTATTTACTCTATACTAATGTGTATATACATATATGAACTATATCGACTGTAATATATACAAGTATTCAACCTGTATGTCTACCATATTGCTTGTGTATTTTTATGTATTTCTACATATACAGTGTATAATTAGAGTATATTTCTATACTCCCCCTCAAGCTTAGTGCATATATGTGTATGCAACTAAGCTTGCAGTAAGATGGGTCGTGTCTTCAATGAGAAAATTTTGTTGATGAAATTGGTATGCATCATTCTGGAGTATTCTTCATCATTTGTTTCCAATATCTCGTTAACCAAATGCAACGTGCTAAGACATCTTTTCAACTTCAATGCTTGCAATACATGTTTTAATAGATAAAACTTCTGCTGCTGTTCCTGCATGTAAAAACGGGGACACCTGCAATAGAAATTATCCTGGATCTGATCCTGCACAACAAAGGTTAGATGTATCCACTTGAGTATTTTTGAAGTCCCTGCAAAGAAAGGTTAGTGAACAAAATCCCCTGGTCAATGTCGACAAACAACCTGCAGAAGAGAATAAACGTGATCCTGCAAAACAAAAAATCAGTATAAAAAAACTATTGGTCTTTGTTCTTCAAAACCTGCAAAAGAGATTAGTTGAAACATCTTGATCATATTTGAAGTACCTGCAAAGAAATCGCTCATTGAAAAACAAAACTAGTTAGTATTGTCAATTCATAAACCATAGAGTGATGTATGCACTTCCTAATACATTTCAGAATTTGGCAAACAATAATCACAAGTATCATATGGAAACATAAGATTATGGATTTAAACAGCATTAGCACAAACACAGTATGAGAAGCAGTAATGCACAAAATAGATACATCAAGTCTTCATGAATTCTAAACTTAATACCAGGAAATTTAGAGGATACATACCAGTTAATCAAATCATATGCAAAGCTTAAATTTAATTTTGAGAAATTCATCACATTTAGACTTCTTATATTAGAGCCAAGTATAGAAGCCATATGGCAAGTTCTACGATAAGATATGCATTGAACCAATTCTTCCTTGTATAATCAAGCATTAAACCAAACATACAAATCATATAGTCAAAAACACCCTTTTTAATCAATCAAATACAAAATAATTAATTTATCGTTGGTTTATAAATTAATCTTTCAACAGACGAGAACTTTATTGGTTAATCAAATTAACTGTATTCTTTGAAGACCTCAATTAGCCCCAAATTTATAATTACACTACAATGTACCTCTAAGGATGTCCAATTGTTTTATGCATGCAGGATACAGGTTTACACAGAAGAGAAGAAGTATATACTTCGATTTTACCTTTCTATACCCTGTAATTTACCAACATAACTAACTGACTAATTTATATTCATTTGACACAATAATGACAATCACCTCGTTTAGGAACCAATGCAAACATAATTACTCAAGGTGATGTGCGATATTGTTTAAACCAGCAAAGCACATACAACGCTTAACCATTTTACCAGAGAAGCACCCTCGTTCACAGTACTAAATTACAAAGAAGAGTTTTCACAGCATATCAGCATATACAGAAACCACTTGACCAGATTAATGGACCTTTCTACATTTGCACATAAATCAGGATGAACAAAGCTCTCAATTCCCCCCTTCAAGTGGTCGTTGGGATAACAGAAAAACTTGGGCATGAATTTCTTCTCACTAATATGTGAGGATCTGTCTCTTTAAGAGACTTCTTGTACATGAAAATACTTAATGAAAATACTTCATTCTTCTCATATTTCTTCACACCTCTCTCATTTGATGCAATAATAGTTATTTGTCTTATTTCTGAAGGCATGGATTTTCATGGAACCAAGAAGGAAAAATCAATATCCTGAGAAGTTTCTTTTGGCCGCTGGAGCAATCACTCTGTTCATACTATTCTTAAAGCAATCTCCTGGGTTCAGTAGCTCTTCCAAGGCACATTTATTCTCCTAAACAGATGATCTATATACTAGTTTATTAATAGCGCACACATAGCTAGCTTTCACCAGTGTACCCAATACAGTCTTTCTAGAGGTGGACATGAGTTTCTTCTGCAAAATGTATTGCACTCTTAAGGCTAGTGATATATGTGCTGTTAACTAATTGAAAGAAAAAAAAAACACGAGCATATAAGTTCATTATTTCAAATACAGAGAAAAACATAATCTAGTTCAAGCAATTTTGAAAACACCTTTTAGAAATGAGGAATCATTAAGCATGAGTTTTTAACCACGCAGTAGACCTCACAAGAAATCTATGCATGAATAACTGTAAAACACGCACAGATATAGAAGAGTATGAGTAGAAGTTTCAGAACCTGATTACTTGTAATTTCAGGACGAAGAATAACTTATAACTTGCTCCCTGCTGCTCCAATTTAGAAAACATGACCAATAATTCTTCTGTTTCTTCTGGCAGAATAGGCTTTTCTTCTGCGATCTTTCTCGAAACTTAACTATAATCTTTGTGCAAAAACTTAGCAGAGATCGTTGTCTCAGCGTCTCTTTTTCAGAAGAGACTCCAGTGTTTATTTTCTACCATTTCATGACTCCAATTTGATGGAGATGTATAGGTAGATTGGCAAAGCTGAGTTCAAACGCCCCAGTTGGTTTCCACCCGAAGTGCGAAGGCTACTTTCATGAATATTGGACCCTAATCCAAATACTAGAATTTCAATAGCAAAAATCCGTGAGAATTCATGATTTAAGAAAGGATTGGGTGAGAAATTATAGATAGAATTGTTTATTTTTTTTTCTCGTTTTGCTTTAGCACCGTCACCTTTCCCAGTAAGAGAAAGCCACGTGACCCACAAATCTGGAATATCTTTTTCAAAAAAAAAAAAATTAAAATCGCAAAAAGAAAAAATTCTCTAAAATTTCAACACAATCGGTGCGTCTACCCATACACGCAAACACCTCCATTTGCAACTTGCACTCAAAATATCTCCACTAATTCTTTACACGTCATACCACCCAGCTACCATATGTCCTTTTTCCACTTTCAATACACCGTTCACATCATACATCACCACTTGTCCTTGTTTATTATTTTTCTCTACAAAAAGTAACACCTACCTGTCACACATGCACACTGCAAATTGCTAACCCATCACCTCCGCCGTTTCTACAGACTAAATCATATCTTCCATCAAAGTTTTTTCTTTCTTCTCTGTTCTACCTCGTTACTGTCCTCATCATCACCATACTTCTACAATTCTCTCATCCCTCAACACTTCGTCTTATCGTTTCAAACCTTTAGCTCTTATCTCTGCTTCCAATGGCTGAGCCAACGGTATCCACAGAAACATCAACCTCTTCTCCTCTTCTCTTAGCGGTATTCAGAAAACAATAGCTGCAATGAAAGTACAGCTATTAGTTTATCCTTCCTTAATTCTAGCCAATTGTTGAACCAGTGCTAACTACTGCTGGATTGAAGAAAAGATTGTGAATCTGTAGAATCAACTGCATTAGGTCCCTGTATTCTTCTATGGCTTTCAAAGGCAGGACATATAATATGCTTAGGTCCTTCCATGATGATGAAGTAAGCATGCCCGAACTTGGATGGTTCGCAAGAAATTTGAGAGCATGCTTTACCTCTGAAAGTGGAGGTGCAGCTTCCACTTCTGCTCATGCTTTCAGTAGAGATATGAGTTATGAGAAAAATGATCCTTCATTCACTGATAGATGAACAGGTAAGTGGGATACAAGTGTAAAGATGTTCCCTTTAGATGAATGAAGGGTATTCTTAGGGAAAACAGTAGTGTTCCCTCTTGTTGAAAAAACATATGAAGACTCAATGGTCTGTTGAAGGCTATATTACCTCTTTGAATTTTTTTCTTTTTCGGCTCTATGGCCAAGGTTCTTTGACCTCTTGAAATTTTCTTGATTTTTCCGGCTCTTGGCCAAGGTGAATTTTTTTTCTTTTTCGGCTCTATGGCCAAGGTTCTTTGACCTCTTGAAATTTTCTTGATTTTTCCGGCTCTTGGCCAAGGCTCCGTGGCCTATTAAAAGAAGAATAGGCTCTATGACCTTGAAGAATTTAAGGCTCTATGGCCTTGAAGAATTTATGGCTCTATGGCCTTTGAAACATTTGAGGCTCTATGGCCTTGAAGAATTTATGGCTCTATGGCCTTTGAAGACTCTGTGGTCTTAAAAATTGTGGTTCTGTGACCTGATTTTTTTTCCCCGGCTCTATGGCCTATTAAAAGATTTTAGCTCAAAGGAGTCCATGTCTATGACTCAGCGGGATACTTGTCCACACAGTGGCTCAGAGGAATCCATGTTCATAGCTCAGAGGGATATTATCATTGTCCATGAAATGACTCAGTGGTCTTAAAATCATGTATATGAATAGAGGTTAAATTTGTAGGAAACTTCTCCACAAAAAAATTTTCATTTAAACTTGGAGCTGAAATTTGAGGACTTATCTGCTTGTTAGCAAAACGGTGACCACCTTTGGAGCTTGTTATCTGCTTGTTTTACAGTGCAGTGTGGTGATTGGAGAAATGTCATCAACATCCAAAGAGTATTCTGTGTGAGTCTCATTCCTCCTTTCGGTATGTTGGCAGAAACTCCAACAAATATTTGTAGCTGCATCAGCTTCATCATTTGGATGTTCACAGTTTTGATGCCGAAGTACTTATCAAGTATTTCAAGCACAATAATATCGCCAGCTTTGTGTGTCTGCATCGAAGATGGCACCAACTGCAATGATGAAACAACTTGAACATCTGATGCAGCAGCATACTGATTTGAAGGCTGAAGTTTGAGGTATGTCTTTTTCACAAGCAACATCTTCTTCTTCTTTGTATTTAGGCTCATGGCTCTGATACCATATAGAAATTCTAAAGAAACAATTACCATGAAGGAATTGGAGAAGAGACATATGGAAGGTGAATAATAGTATTTCAACCTTAGTTTAGAAATATACAATGATGTCTTATATAGAAGGAAACACACTTGCCAAAATGTTCCAACGGCTATCACTCCAACGGTCATTTGGAGTTTCAACGGCTATGTTAGTGAGCCACCACTGTGTAGTCTATTTACTCTATACTAATGTGTATATACATATATGAACTATATCGACTGTAATATATACAAGTATTCAACCTGTATGTCTACCATATTGCTTGTGTATTTTTATGTATTTCTACATATACAGTGTATAATTAGAGTATATTTCTATATAGAGAAATCGGAATGAAATTCATTGAAACACTAATTTTAATATATACCATAACTAAATACTGATACACCAATAATGAATTGACAACTGGATTTAAAAAAAAAAACACAATCCATAGACATATCACTGAACGGTGGCGGAAAGAGTAACGCCAACTTTTATGCGGTGACAAGTTCATGTCACATTATTGTGGCTTACAGAGGACAAAGAAGGATGCGGAGAAGCAACAGCTGAGCATATGACTTCGAACTAACCCGATCTAGATACCTTTTTTTTTTTTT
>AP025050.1:573533-598625 GCA_036186865.1 Eustoma russellianum | reverse complement strand
CTAGATACCTTTTTTTTTTTTTAATAATGAAGTGTTGAAACTGGGTTTACATGAGGTGAGACTTATGTCTACTCAAAACATTAAGGTAGTGCATCAAAAGAGAAAGGATTTAAATTATTTTATATCATATTAAACGCAACTGCATGTTTGAGTTGCTGGCAGGTAGACACGGACGGCTGTAGAACAGTAGAATGAGTGAATTGGTTAAGCAAATATGTGTGTGGATCTAGAGGAAAATATAATTGAGTAGGCCACCCTCTTCGTAACCTGATGCAATTTTGTTTTTCCAACTGAACCCATCCATGAGTGTTTTTTTACATCTTTTGGAACCACTTCTGTTTCTGTAAGATCGTCATGTTTTTTTGAAATTATACATGATTTTGCGATTATGAATCATGCACTAATGAGTCTACAATGAGATTATAAGATATTCCTTTTGATCACTTGGTCGATTTTGTAGCGGCGTCACTGGTGGTGTTAAGAACACGGCTTTGTCAAGTCAAATCATCTTTTTGTATTATTCACTAGTTAACGTTTCACGGTTTATTTAATTATGTGTTATTTCTGTAATTGATAACTCCAAATATTAGAGAATTCTATTTGTCGTTTAATCTAAGGGTTATGGACCATCATTTAATAGTTTATCTCATTTGTTTATGTTTTTCACCTTCTTAAAACCTTAGCGATAGCTTTTGATGTCGTTGTGATATAATGGGTATGTGTTGATGGGTTGATGACAAAGAGTTGATCAACATTTGGCAAATCGTGCACGCTGCTGTTAAATGGTGTGTCAGATGAGATGGGAAATATAGGCAAAATGGCAAAGGGTTAGCTTCTTTCTTTTGGCTCTTGCGCTTTTCGTTTTGCTAATTTATGGAATCTTGATCATGCACCACATGTCTTGGCTCACAAGTTGCTGTATGTGTCAATTTATGCCCAAAAGTAGCGGCCGAAAAGGAAAGCTTAAATAGTAAACACTTATGGCATCATACACCTAGGTCATGGGTGCCCAAAGTATTAGTGACAAATCAGCACTTAATATGCCGTGAAGGGCTCAGGTCAATCCTATACTACATTCAACAAGTTAATCAACGATATAGCGGTCATGATTTGGCTTAACAACTGGATTTTGGCTTTAAGAAAGTATTAATACAATCAATCTACCATTAGTTTACTCCATGTGTAATTATAACAATTATATAACATGTTCTTTGATTTCTCAAGTTTTTACTGCATATATAAACACGCATCACTTTCGTGTTTATCATTCACATTAGAAAAAGAAATTCATCATTTGACGTTGTGACACTTCTTTATTTTGTTGGGATCTGAATCATTGGTCGAAGTTTACTAGGTCATGTGCCTTGTCCGAATTTGCATCTATTTGGTTGGTCTCTTAACTTCTGTGACATAATGTACATGTATATATTTATTCGAGGGGAGACAATATTTATACCCATTCTTGAACCCATCTTCAACTTGACAGCCATCTCTCTCCCTTTATCAATTGACACCTTGATAGATATAATAGAAAAACATAACATTCACCTTGACATTTTTGGCCTTTTAGATAGAACATCAAGCTAGAGATAGTTTGTACATGTTTTGGATTTTGCTTCACTTTAAAATAACATCGAAAAATAGAAAAGAAGTAACAAATAAAATTATAGAAGAGAAGTTTGCTACTTTTGGTATTTCGTCATGTAACTATCAGCTTGTGCTTCCACATGCGTCAGTCTTTATCTCAATCCAATGTATGACCTCCAATCATATACCTAAGATGGATAAGATAAGATGAGATCACTCATTTTCCTTCGTTCTTTTTCCCATCACACACCACGTGACATTAAAAGACGGTGAGGTTAGATGAGGAGTGACTTGCACATGGATGTATGAGGGGTGTTGCCACGTGGCATGCGGTAGGAAAAAAGGTGAGGAAAAAGAGGATGAAGTGATTCTATCCAAAAAAGAAACATAGAATAGAGTACATGAGGGACCATCCTAATCGCATTCCATCCAACTCACAACTTGCGAGTTATCATCACTATGGAATCTCAAAGTCAAACTCAATTATGTTTGTTGACTTGAGTCATCATATATACAGTTTGTAGGACGATTTTCATGTACTTTATTTTATAAAGTGAACGACACATAGGGATTACAGCAGGACAAAAGCTTGCTTGTGCTTAAATGAGAGAAGAAAACTACTAATGGTCTGAAATTTCCTACACACGCCGCACCAAGTAGAGTGCTTCTATGATCATATAATTCCATTAGAATTATGATGTATGTCATTACGCTTTGAGGCAAGTAAACTGAATCGAACACGCGAAATCTTGTTGGATCAGAGAAGCAATCGAAATAACGAAGATCATTAGTGTATATTGTAATCGAGTTATATGTCATAAGTATACGTTCCTTGTATGCTACACATATGATATCATGAATTAACTTAATCACAACTTGAGACGTCTGTTAATTGATGATGAAATATTATATGGGAATTAATTCTACGACGACAATAACTCAAAAAAAATAGGTTGGCCCTATGATTAATCAAATTAACATAGAATTCTTAAAACAAAATCAACGGAATGACATCATTATCCTATAAAACAAGAGGTGAACAAGACCGGATCAGATCTGGGTATGCCTCAAAATATGAGGCCTCCAATCACGCAACACCACGTGTACAAAAAAGCCCACTATTTACTTTTTTTCGTTTAAAAAAAACTCTTTTGTGTACGTGGCGTCACGTGATCGGATGCTTCATATTTTGCCTCGTATGAGGTCTCCTCATAACTGATCCCGAACACGACCAAGGCCACGAGGGAAAGGTCAGTCCAACCTCCCCTCTACCTCCTGATTAGTTATTACAAATCTTGGATCCCTCCGAATCCCCCCTCCCCCCTCCCCCACCCTCTTCTCCAATTCCATTAAAGTAAAAGCTCAGAGTAGCAGAACAACTTACCTTCTGAGTTTGCAAAACTTTCTCTCTCCTCACTTCTAATGGCTATGCTTACTTTTTTACCACCGGAATCCTCTTCAGACAGAAAACAGAAACATTCATCGACCAAACGTAGGAAAAAACAACCAGCACCATCTTCATGGAACCAAATCAAGAGCTACTTAACATGCAAACAGATCGAAGGGTCAAGAGTTCATGATCCCTCCAAGCCTCCGGCGCCGTCGGCCGGCGTATATCCCAGATTGGGCTCCACATGTAGTTCTATTTGCTCCATTAGAGATGTTGTGAATGGGAACGGCTGTAGGGTGGTTCGTAGAGCAGATAATTCGCCGGAAACTAGCAGTGTGGGCCAAGAAACAAGGCTTCTTGCCAAGAAATCTGACCATGGATCATCTTCTTCGAGATCATTGTCCGGTTCTACGAGATCAAATAGTACCAGTGCTTCAACGGCGTATGCAGGTGGATCATCTTCTTCCTCTAGAGCCAAAGGCATGCAATTCAGAAAGCTCGCTGGCTGTTACGAGTGCCACAGTATTGTTGATCCTAGCAGGTATTATATTGCCACTCATTTGACGAAATTTATACCGGCAATTATAATCATGATTATAACTCCCATTTGGATGTATTTGACTTAAATCATATAGTCCAATCAACATATATAAGTATTCATATATATGTATATATGTCTCTATCTTCTACACATAACTTTCTAATTATATGTTTATTCATGATCCCCGAGGTGACACAACGAGGAACATAGTATTGTCTATTACAGTAATTGTAATATGCCTGATAAATTCATCAGCATGTTGTAGCAGAGTATGAATGAGTTGAATTTCTGTTTAAGTGCTTAAAGGGGAAAGTTTAGATGAGTTGATGGATACGTGGGGTGATGGGAAGTGTGTGGCCAAATTAATGAAAGGTGAATGTGGCAGATACCCAATGCCAAGAACAATAATCTGTGCGTGCTCAGAGTGTGGAGAGGTCTTTCCTAAAATAGAGAACTTGGAGCATCATCAAGCTGTCAGGCATGCCGGTAACTTTAATCCCTTCATTCTGTTGTATTATCTCAGCCTTTTCGTTTTTTTTCTGCTATATTCTAACGGAATTTGCAGGAAGCGTGTGATTCATAAGTTAACTTTTGATGGTACCAAAGCATGTTACTTTTTTTTTCCTCTGTGAAAAATATTTTTAGAATTTATATTATAGCCCATTCAGTATGTCCAGCCGTAACATAAATGTTCTGGTTGCAATCCGTTATTTTTTAACAAAATTAATTAGTTTTAGCCGGTTTGACAATTAAAATACTTTTAAGGTTGCTAGTTGTGTATTTTCTATAAGCACACTCACACTCGCATGCACATATAGCGATGACAGACATTTTGAACTTATGTTTACATAAAGAAAATATTATAACTTGTACCATTAGTTCTAATTAAACTTCTATATTATAATTTTAATTGTTTCATTTCAACAAATAATTTTTTGCTCAATTTCTGGTGACGGAAAGATTTGAAGTTTTGAATACATTATTCATCGATATCTTCTGCAACACAAGAGTGAAGACCATAAGGGGGGAAGTTTTTGCTTTTTATATGCTCGTGTTTCTTGACTTGAATTACGGTGAACTAGTTTAAATTTTAGTAATATGTGTACTGTGCACTTGAAACTCTATTTAATCACATTAAATCATTCAATAAGTACATTACTCCTTCTTTACTATTCTCCGTAAAGAAAATGTCACAAAACACAGAAATTTTATTGTACTCATTGATCAACTAGTGACCCAAAAAAATAATGACAAATAAGTTTTATCTACATACAAGCAAGGGGGCGATTGACCAAAATAAGGGATACATAAATTTTCTATATATTTTATTAGTCAATGACCAACTAATCATACTTAGTCACGATGGTAAAATTTGTACACAAAACAAAACAAGAAAATGGTTGAAAACTGTAAACTTTATTGTAACGAAGGAATAATTATTGTATCATTTTATTCGTGAAATATGTCTCCTTTGCCATTCTGGTGAGGGTCTACAATATCCTATTTGCTACGAGTATTATTATCATTTGGGTTGGAATCTCCTCATCCTAACTTTCTTCGCTCCTTTCTGATCACGCTACACATGGCAAAAAGGGGGATGATGAGGCTAGATGAAGGTCACCATCCCCCTTTTCTGCCACGTGTCGCGCGGTTACGCGTCACCGCACCCTCTTACGGTGAGGTGATCCTATCCCCTATCATTTAGGTAAGGTGATATGATTAAAACTAAAGAAATTTGTATGATGCAGTCTCTGAGCTGGGACCCGAGGATTCGAGCCGCAACATAGTGGAAATAATATTCAAATCAAGCTGGCTCAAGAAAGACAATCCCATCTGCAGCATCGAACGTATATTAAAAGTCCGAAACACACAGCGCACCATCCAACGGTTCGAAGACTGCAGGGACGCAGTAAAGATCCGATCTAACAGCAACACCAAGAAAAACCCCAGATGCGCCGCCGACGGAAACGAGCTGCTAAGATTCCACTGCACCAGGCTCACATGCTCCCTCGGCTCATGTGGCTCGTCCAGCTTGTGCGGCTCAATCCCAGGCTGCGGCGTTTGCACAATCATCCGACACGGATTCCAAGTGACCAGGTCTATTGGGGTGAGCACCACTGCCAGTAGTGGTAGGGCTCATGATTTTCTCGGTGGGACCACGACACGTAGGGCGATGTTGGTGTGTCGTGTGATAGCCGGCAGGGTGAAGCGGCTGGAGGACTCGCCCGGTGCGGCGGAGGAGAGCGGGGGTTATGACTCGGTGGCTGGATATGGGGGGATGTACTCGAGTGTGGAGGAGCTTTATGTGTATAACCCGAGGGCCATACTACCTTGTTTCGTCGTCATCTACAAAGCTATGGAATCTTAGGTGTTTTGAGAGTTTGGACAATGATTTAGTATGTTGTACGGTTATTGTTGTTGTAATGTTTGCATCAACTGTGTCAAGTATCAACAATTTGGAATGGGTTGGCATTGATTTGGAACTTTTTCATGCCTAACATTGCCCATCCAACTAATTTGGATGGGATAGTGATATGCAACATGTAGTAATATTTATATGAAAGAATTAATGTGCGATTTTTTTGACAATACCATGTTAATACATTTGTCTTAAAAATATTATTTGGTTTGACTTTTTAGCATAACATAAATTATACTATGTTAAAAAAATTAAATAAGACAATATTTTAAAATATAAAGAGTACACATTACTCAACATGACAATTATATATATATACACACACAAACATGTATGTATGTATGTGTGAGTATATGTATATATTAATAAAATTTCTTGGTATAGTAAACATGATAGAGAGTTTGATTCCAGTTAGTCTCCCGGCTCTATATGTACATGCATAAATGACACAATAATATGAATAATAGTGTGGTAGCATGTTGGTGAGAGAATTAAGTAAATACAAATAGAAAGCTTTCGATATTAAAATAGACATAAACGTGTATATGCACAAATAATTCAAGACAAAACAAAAACAAAAAAGTGCAAAGTCAACCTAAAATGTAGATAGTATCTAAGCCCCTAAGTATACTATAAGATGCCCTTATATCATGCCTAAACCTCATTAACCTTAATCATCTGCCTCCATGAACTCCTATCTTGTACAATGTCTTTAGAGATGTGTAAATCTAGTAGGTCATGTCTAATCCGCTCATCCCAAGTCAGTTTGGGCATGTCTTTACTCCTTTTGCCCTCTACAGTGAGGCTTTCAACTGCTCTGACCGACGTTGTTGTTTGTCTCCTATTAACATGCACAAACTGTCTCAGTCTCCTCTCCCTTATCTTATCTGCTATACTAGTCACCCCTAACCTTTTCCGAAATACATCATTTCTGATCCGGTCTAGTTTTGTATGCCAACACATCCATCTCAACATCCTTAGCTCGGTCACTTCCATCTTCTGTGACTGTGGTTTTTTGATGGCTTAGCAGTCTGTTTCATATAACATTGCCGGTCCCACTGCCACCCTATAAAATTTTTCCTTTAATTTAGTTGGAAAATTCTTGTCACACATCACCCCTGAGGCCGCCTTCCACCTACACCAGCCTGCCTGAACTCGGTGTGTTACATCACTATCTACGTTCCCATCCTACTGTACAAACGATCCTAGGTACTTGAACTTACTTACCTGTGGTACCACTTGACCCTCGATGATGAGCTGTCTATTCTCACCGTCGGCTGCGCTGTTGAAGTCGCAGTGCAGATGCTCGGTCTTAGAACGACTAATCTTTAGGTTTTTTCTCTCTAAAATACATATTCACTGCTCTAGTCTCATACTCAAGGTATGTCTACTCTCTGCAACTAATACAATATCGTCATCAAAAAACATACACCACGGAACTGAGTCCTGAATCGGCTTTGATAGCTCGTCGTGGACAACTGCGAAAAGAAATGACCTCAAGTCATAATGTCTTTCTTTGCTTTTATGTTTTGCTGTGTTGTGTATCAAATACATATATTACATTTCTATACATATACACCAACATAATACACGTAGTCATTTTTATTAATGAAGTGTTTTTGTTCAACAAAAATAATAAGCAGATGTGATAATTTTTTTTATGACAAGATTAGACAAAAAGATCCTATGAAGATAGGCCGTTGCTTTGGAGTCACGGTAAGGTGTATCTATCTTTGCTTATGAAGGATTTACTTCTTAAAACATTATTTACTATTTGTTTTGTCAGTTTACACTCAAAGAATCGGTCCTTTCTGTTTCATTCATAAACAATACTGTGTTATGTGTATAGAGTTTCAAACACGATAGCGTGCCATTTTACAATCCTAGTGTCCACAAATCATCAAACAACGACCAATAGTCGATTGACCACCATCTAAAAGTAACAATTTATACATATGTTTTACGAAAAAAAATTATAGTTTTAATAAAAAAAATTAACAAATATACAACAAATCAAAATATATCACTTATAGCTTCGATGGTTTTGTCAATACCGTCCAAGAAGAAAAGTCAAAACAAATCATCTAGTCTGTAATTTCATGAATAATGTATGTAACTAACGTTGTATCCATAATCATATTCTGACTTATTCTATGTTCTACTTACTTATTTTCGTTTGTTTTTTTTTATTTTCGTAAACGTACTGGTATGAATCCTTATTCTTCTCATTAACAATGGAAAAGTTATGTACAGAATGAGTTAAACTGAAACATGTGCCGATTAAAATTATATCTAAAATTAGTACGAGAATCTTTGACTATTAAGGAAGGTATGCAGTTACAATATATTTGGACTATTCTATCATGTATATACACACACACACACACATACAATGCATGATTTACTTATGTGCATTTAGGGTTGTATTGAATCAAGTCTTAAACGAGCTATTAAGAATTGGCGCGTTCCAGACTCGGTTTGGGACCGTCAATCACGAATTTGAATTCGAATTCAACGGGCAAAGATAGATACACCTTATCGATTCCAGCACACAATCAATCAATCAATCATATCCAGTATATCTCAATGGCAGCAAAAGCTGTCGTTAAGGTCTGGTGAGGGTGAGCGGCACACAAACAATATCTCTATCTCAATGGATATATCAGAGTTTGCTTCTAGTGAGACCCCCGACTTTATATGTACCTGTATAAATGAAAACAATAATAGGGGTATGATGTGCTAGTATGTTGGTGAGAGAATTCAGTAAATACAAATAGGAAACTTCTGATATTAAAATAGCTATAAGCATGTATATGCACATATAATACAAGACAAAGACAAAAACAAAAACAAAAAAGTGCAAAATCAACATAAAGTGTAGATAGTATCTAAGCTCCTAAATATTCTCTAATGTGCACCTATATCATACCTAAACCTCGTTAACCTTAGTCTTTTGCATCCATGAGCTCATATCATGGACCATGTATTCAGAGAGGTGCAAATCTAGTAGGTCATGCCTAATCCGCTTATCCCAAGTCATTTTGGGTCTGCCTTTACTCCTCTTCCCCTTTACAATGAAGTTTTCAACTGTTATGACAGTCGCCGTTGTGTGTCTCCTCTTGATATGCCCAACCGTCTCAGCCTCTCTTCCCTTATCTTATCTGTTATACTAGTCACTCCTAACCTTTCCCGAAACACCTCATTTATGATCCGGTCTAGCCTTGTATGTCCACACATACACCTCATCATCCTCATCTTTGCCACTTCCATCTTCTGCGATTGTGTCTTCTTGATTGCCCAACAGTCTGTTCCATAAAACATTGCCGGCCGCACTGCATATAAAATTTTTTCTTCTTGTCACGAACCTAAACCTATTAAAAATGCAACGAGCCGAGCTTGAGTTTAACTGTATTCGCTTAAACCTGACTCGTAGCATCATTGTCGCGGTGCATTATTGACGGTAAGATTTCTTCACCTTTGTCTTGCAAAATAAAATGCATAGGCGCATAAGGTGAGAAGAAATAATTACACTAATTAGTTGAAATCACATAATTACACTAATTAGTTGAAATCACATAAAAAATCATGATTAATTACAACAATTACGTGGTGTATTATTTACGTTAAGATTTGCTTGAGTGATTGGTACGTGTTTACGGATATCATTGACTTTTCATGCATCTTGATGGTTTTGACAAAACAGAAGAGGGTGTTGTCAAAAAATTCTTAGATACAACAAAACCATTCAAGTTATAAGCGAAATTTTTCGGTGCGTAGTATGTTTGTGTATGTTTCTAATTAAAACTATAACATTTTTTTTTCAGTTTAACGGTTAACCCAACACCAGAGTTAGTATAGTAAAGCTTTAACATTTCGCCCAACATGGGAAAGCAATCAACGCAAAAGAAATATGACTGTAAATTTAAATGTTTACTGGATTTAAAAATTTTCAGACAACCAAAGACAAATGTCGGAAAGTTGAAAATTAATGCTACTGACTCCATAGTAGCGCGTCAGGCCCGTTATCCTGTCATGAGGCGTAACAAAAACATTAACTAAGGTAATAATGTTGTCACGCTCTCATTTGTACGACTATGTGTAAGTCAGATAGGACCACTGTAACAACAAAACGGTATGATTCTCTTTATTCAAGCATTTATGTCCAATAAAATCGATCGTTTACACTGTGTTGCGAGGGTAAATCTCAGGCCAAAGGAACTTCAGAACTGCTCTTCTTCCTAAAAATACCCTTAATGAGTGGGATCAAAGGCTTCTTTTTAGGTTTCTTTAGAGAAGGATGCCTCTGCAGCACAGCATGATCGTTTGGTGGTACCACAAGATGTGAAACAGTGGGTGGGTCTGCAAAAGTTACGTATCTTTTCTTTTGAAGCTCAACTTTATCGTGGATGAATGTCTCGGTTTTGACATCAAAATCTGGAGAATGTTGAAGAAACTTGCTCTCCTCAACCACCATCACTTCTTTTTCGGGCTTTCTAATTTCCTTGAGCTGTTGGAGCTCTACTTTTGCATGGTGAAGTTCTTCTTGCAAAGAAGTGAGACAATTGGCCATTAGCATGCTTTCTTCTCTGGCCCTGAGTAGGCTTTGCTTCGTCTCTTCTAGCTCTGCCGCGATGCTTGCAAGATTTGGATAATTTTCACTTGCACTATCTTCTTCCATCTGGTCAAATTATGATTATGACAAATTTAATTTTCTGTACACCTTGTGCATGCACAAAAAATGTCTTGTAATTTGTTATGAAATGGAGTACATATTCATATCATCCTTCTTTATGTTCTTATTCTTTCAACAAGTTGTATGTCATCTTATAATATCAACACAAGATTCTGTTTCTCCTACTGTTCTTAGTTACTCGTTCAACCATCAACAGTCTTTGAATTACCTATTGCTTCTTTAAATCTTTTCTGAACGTGTAGTATACGAATTTTCATCTTTGTTAATCCATTTATGACAACGTTAATTAAAAGAACTATTTGTAAAGCAGAGTAGTGCATAATTGATAATCCACATGGTTTTCCCGGATTTTAAATGTTGATCGTCCCTCTTTCTGAAGCACCTCTAACGTACAAAGGAGAGAAGAACATATGCTTGCACAAAAAATAAGCTGAAAGTGAGAGAACATGTCGAATAACAAATAAAAGAGATCAAATTATGACAATGACAAATTACTAATGGTCGACTTCATTCACGTTATACATGGTTCTTTTCTATATGCACGCAGCATGTACCTGTGCAAGCTTATGGGCGTAGACTTCGGTGGCAAGAACCCGTTGCCCGAACAGCACAACGGCTTCCTTGACGGAGCGGAAAGGGGCGCTGGTGTCCACCTCTGCTTTCGTCCTCATTTATGGTGGTCACAGCTCCTTCAATACCTTGGCCTCTGGTGTATATGTATGGGATGGTTTTTCTGCTTTAAGTACACAAGGAAACATATAGTATAACTCTAACTCTTAACCTTTTTCACATGTGATGCGGTGTGGGGTGAGCTTCGTTTCTTCGCCTCCACTTCACTTTAAATTCTGCTTTGAGGAAGAAGCTGCTGCTGCTGCTGCCTGTTTTTGGGCTTTTCGTCTCCTTTCTTCCGGGCTCAACTGACACTACTTCTCCTTATGGACGATATAAATCGACCCTATTCATTCTAGCAGATCAGCATACGCATTGCCCATTTCTTTGAATCAAAGAAGTATCTTTTAACGAAGTCATAATTGCACCAAATCAATAAAATACCAAAAAAAAATGTACGTAGGTACGTATGTTCGACAATTAGGTTAATTTAAGAAAAAATAGTGACATGAAAATAAATATCACCATCTATTGTTTTAGACTTTTAGTTAGATTTGAGTCTCACATCATATAGCTCTAATTTCAAAATAGTATCAGAGTCAATTGTATTCTATGTATGGTCACACTTTGTTTGGCACATGTTGGTCGTTTATAGTCAGTCCCAACCCTCTATCTACTCTCATCACTTAAGTATAAATGTCCATGCATGTTTTGTAGTTTATAATTTATGACTTGTTTTAGATGCATGTTTATTTTAAGCCACGTCGCATCAAAAGATGGATGTTGAAATATACTCATGCTGGTTAATTTTATATATATATATATATATATATATATATATATAAATATAAGTTATAAAAGTTATGTAAAAATAAAATATTACCACTATTGTAAAGATTTAGGTGGATACAAACGTTTACCTCAAATAAGTCCAATTATGACCATGTATGTATATGTGTGCCTTTGTGCATGGGATTGTGTGTGGTTTTGATGTCATACAATATAATGAACAGCTGTTCTACATTTGTTTCCACAATATTAAGTTAATGTTCGAATCATGTAGGGCAAATGCGGATCAAGAGAAATGCCGATTAGTTATTATGAAAATAACCACATTCATTTATTACATTTCAATATGAGACATCAACTACAAAATGTTAGCGAAAAAACGATTCTTTAGAGCATGTGTTCGTGTAAATAAAATAATAGTAGACAAACCGAAACGAGTTCAAGATTCTGTCTTTAAGACGTATTGCTCCGGTATATTGTGTCCAACCAGAGGTAGCAAACGTCTTCCAAGATACAACAGATAACAGTTCATACGAGCGGCACTGCAGCGTAAAAACTTAACGAACCTGTCGGGCGTTATGACTTCTCGAACAACTTAAAAAATGTAGAAAAGATCGTATGCAGAGAAGAAGATCGTATGTAAAGAAGAAGACCGTATGCAGAGAAGAAGGGGAGAAAATCGATGATTACACAAGTCTGCTTGGCTTGGTATTTATAGAGAGGAAACGATTTTGGGCAGTTAATTGCCTGTTCAATCATAGTCGTCGGATTAGACATTTTGAGATCACCACCGTTAGATTAGAAACGCTGCCAGTTTAAACTGCAGCCGTTGGATTAGATAATTGCTCAGCCTACGCAGCCACAGCCTTTAGATCACTATCCGCGTCCAGTTTAAATTATAGCCTTACGATTAAGATTAACCGATTTGAATTGCAGCCTTAACAACAACAACAACAATCATACCCAGTATATCTCATTGACAGCACCAGCTATCATTAGGGTCTGGAGAGGATGAGAGACAAGCAAACAATACTCCTATCCAAAAGGATAGAGAGTTTGCTTTCAGTGAGTCCTCCGACTCTATATATACCTGCACAGATATCATAATAACAGAAATATGTACTAGTGAAGCTATGTTATTAAACATATACAAAAGTATTTCGATATTAAACTAGTCACAATAGTGAACATGCACATATAATTGAAAGAAGAAGATCGAAACAAGATATGCAAAGTAAAACTAAAGTGCAAATACTATCTAATCCTCTAAGTATGCTCTAAGGTGTCCTACATCCTGTCTACCCCTCCTTAACCTTAATCCTCTGCCTCCATGAACTCCTATCATGGACCCCTCCTTAACCTATTTTTAAATTGCAGCCTTTAACCAATACAGCTTAACTTATGGTTAAGTATCAGATTTAAATGCAACCATAGGATTAAACATATTATCTTTCTAAAAAATTTAATAAAATTTCTCCAAAAAGATAAGAAACGACCTGCAACCTGAGCCCAAGCCAAGCCGAGCCGGTCGGATGGCGACAAGCGCGTGTGGCAATCTTGTAGGTCTTCCCTCCAGTCAAAACTTCTCATGCCCTAAGGGCACACCTAAAGTGATCATTCTAGCACTATATATGGTGTCTAACTCACTTCATTTGTCCAATATGGTATTTCCTCAAAGTGATGATGTGTTCGTCCCTAAACAGGCCACATCATCACTTTTGCCAATTTCCAACCTATTTTATTCATATTTTGAGTATTAATTTCTCATTAACTCAGTATCGTTATTGAGTGATTCCAAAAACTAAAATCATCTACTCGTTACGTAGATAATTAAAGGTACATTAGTTTCCACTTGTCATTAATAAAAACTAATTATAATTAATCTCAAAACCTAAAATCATCTGGTGTACTCACTGTTTTTGCTTGTAGACATTGGCACGTCGATTCCTTATTATTTCATCAATATTTGATGCATTGTGCGACAATACAAGATGTATAAAAAAAAAAAAAAAGAACATGAGCATTGTAATTCATTATAAGATGTTGCGTAAGAGCAAAAGGAAGAAATTATCAGTTGGTCCTGGGCATATTCCACTTGATATTTGAGTTAGGATTTGTTCTAAGAGCTTAAGAGTTCGAATCCAGGTACACTCACAGTATGAGTGTTCCTATACTACTAGGCTAAATGTCTGGTTTGTGGGAAGACACCATGTGTACGTCACTGCGTAAGATCTCACCCAATCTAAGAGGTCGCTGAGCTCCTAATTCACATTCTCCACACATATTTCTTGAGACTGAGACGATGGGCCTCGCGACTAGGGGTTTACTTTTTGCTCCAATAAATTATCAATCGGCTCCACGGCCTGTCAACGCTGAAAAGGTAAAACAGAAAAAAGAATAAAATAAAATAAAAAGAAGAAACGAAAAGGGTATAGATAGAAAGAAAAGAGCTCGTCGCAGCAGCAGCGGTCACTGGCCGGCAAATTAGTCATTGGAAAAAGGAAGTTGCTGGCAGTCCACAGACTTCTATCTGGAGTTTTACCTCTCCGTCCCAAAAATTATTTATCATCTTTCATCTCCCGTTTTTTCCGCTTTCAAACATTTTCCATCTTCAGATCCGTTTCTATTGTTGAAATATGGTAATCTGGGAATCGGGAAAAAAGTGCTAATAGTTTTTCTATACTCCAAATATGCCGTTGGTTCTTGTATGTTAGCTGATCTTTTTTTTTTTTTAATTAACTTGATTGAAAATGGCAGATCCGGTTCATACTGCTGCAGAATAGACAAGGCAAGACTCGTCTGGCCAAGTATTACATTCCTCTCGAGGAATCCGAGAAGCACAAAGTCGAATATGAGGTATTATTTTGTGTGAATAGATTGTCTCTCATCCTTTTCTTTACAATTTTGCATCAAATTTTTGAACTTTCCGTATTGATGTCATTTTTTTTTTTTGCGTAAATTACCGTAGGTTCACCGGCTAGTTGTGAACAGAGATCCCAAGTTCACTAACTTCGTTGAAGTAAGTTTGGCTATTATTTTGATTCCATCTCACTGGTTGTTGTCTTGAAATGCTAAGGTTAATTTTACCTGGTATGCTGACTTGGAATCGTAAAAGGATCATGTGTTCACGTTTAGATTATGATTTATGAGACATGGGATAAATCTGAAGAGAGCCCAATTGCAGCTTCAATTATAAAAGAAGATTGAGTAGGCTTTCTCGTGTAGTTGAACCCAGGCGGATATAATGGTACTTGGCATGCACAGAATTCGTGATATACATTGCCCCTTTATATTTCGCAGTTGCCATTTCCATACTTATGTTATCTCTTAGGAGATCTCTTCTTATACTGTTATCTCTATTCGATGATCTTGCTTTCTTGGTGCTGTTATGATTGTTTTCCATGACGTTTCTTGCAGTTCCGGACACACAAAGTTATTTACCGGCGATATGCAGGATTATTTTTCTCTTTGTGCGTTGACATAACAGATAACGAGTTAGCATATCTTGAGTCCATCCATTTATTTGTGGAGATACTTGACCATTTCTTCAGCAACGTATGTGAGCTAGACTTGGTGTTCAATTTTCACAAGGTATGATTTATTCTGTTTCTGTTTGAGGCGTAGTCAATTCCCATTCATTCTGGTCTTCTACATTCCCTTTCTGATATTACAAACACTTAGTTTCCTAGTGAAGCCTAAGTTGTCTTTCTGTTTGATGCATGATCTCTTGAAAGTACCTGCTTTGATTTTTCTGAACTTCCATATATGAAATAATTGAATGGTTAACTTTCCAATCTTGATATGATTTCAAATATCAACTTTATTTGGGAGAAGAGACAAATTTGAGATGAAGGTAATATATCTTACGTGAACGGAAATACCCAGTCATGCATCAATTCGATGGCTGCAGATAGTTATCTGTCAATTAGTAGCATGTAATGGGTTTTTTTTCCCTTTTCCCTGAAGTTTCTTATCAACCTTCTCCTGATGGTTCTTTCCTGTGTCCTTTGGTGGGAGTCTTCTTTGCCAAAAGAAAAAAATAATGATGGGTAACTTTGCAGTATGCTTTTAATTTCAACATACGAAATATAGTCTGTAGGGAATTCCTTAGATGGTAACTTTAATGTGTAGCGTATTTCTTCTAGAATGACGAGAAAAAGCAACCCAGTAAATTTAAAATGACATCATTTTTGTGATGGGTTTGTTTCTCCTTGAAGCATATTATGTAATGGTGGTTCTCTCTGTCATTCTACCTTTTTCAAACTGAATGATATAGCAAACTGTGCAGCAGCCTAGTAGACTTGTGGAGGAAAAGAAATATTCTGATGTATCTGGCTTTCCATTTTAAATGGGGATTGGAAAAGAGATAAACCTTAAGAATGGTTGTTATACGTATTGAACGTTCTAATTGTCAGTTTCTTCTTTTAAGGTGTATCTCATACTAGATGAATTCATTCTTGCTGGGGAACTACAAGAAACAAGCAAGAAGGTAAACATTCAACCGTCGGAAGTTAGAGCCAAACAGACAAATGCTTGACACCAAACTCTCTGCAAGTACTCCATGTTTTTGTTTTTGAAGTGTTATGGCCTGGTTTGACTAATCTCTCTTTAAAAACTGCAGGCCATTATAGAAAGGATGGGAGAATTAGAGAAACAGGAGTGAAGAAGAGTGCATGACTAGTTTCGCGCTACCCACAAAAAAAAAAAAAAAAAAAAAAACTAGTTTCACACTTGTATGATTGATTACCTCCTACAATGTTGTAATTTCAACCATACTGCTGCTGGTGGTGGTGCTGTTTTATTTGCTTCTGCAATGTGGCTCACTTGTAGACATTTTGTTCATATTGGAGAATCGATTCATGTTCTTGATTATATGACAAGTTTTTTAGCATTGGTTTATTGTTACATAATGGCTTCATATGTTGGATTTTGTCCTATGCCTTTCTCTTCTTGGTGCAATATTCGAGTGGAAGGCCAATAAGGGGGCCGTTTGGGTGACGGTGGAGATCACTTGTGTATGAGATGCTGCACTTTCAGGTAGCTGTAATTGTTCTGTGTTACGTTAGAGTAGCAACATAAAAATCCTCCATCTCAAAAATATTGTAGTATTATTTAAATATGGTTTAGAATGATATATATATATATATATATATATATATATATATATATATATATATATATATATATGCACGTTTGCTTTGAACATAGTTCAAAATAAAATATATTTACATCAAACTAGGAATAATATTTTTGTGACAGGGTATCCTTTAGTAAAATTACAGATCATATCCCCTCTCTTATGTCCTTGCAAGCGCATGTCTGTCCTACGTCCTTACAAGCGCATGTCTGTCGTGAGCCGGCGGAAGGTTTTCTTGTGGCAACGGACTTGGTGAAATGAGGAGTCGTTTAGTATAAATGAGAACTTAAGGCTTCGTTGTGGCAAAGAACCCGGTGCAAATGAGGAGTCCTTTAGTATAAATGATAACTTTAGGCGGCTGCGGGCCTGCCATTGTTGTTGATCCGAAGGATACGATGAATGAGTAGAATTAGAAATGATAAATGTGTGCAAGTTGACTAACTTCTACATTTTGATACTAATGTGTTTTTTTTTATCACACATTTATTATTTCTAAATCTACTAATTTATCGTATTTTAGAATCAACTGTAATATTTTTGTTGCATCTTTGTAGATGTTCATTAATGATAAGTTATAAACAGAAATGGCAATGACGACAAAATGGAATTTAAGGTGAAAGTACCAAGAACCACTCCAGTTCTTGCTTCAACTTCTTTCTAAACATTGGCGGGTTCAACGTGCTTTGCCATTCAACGCTAAAGCTTCACACAACCACGAATTACAAGGTGGTCTTCCATGTGACCTTTCCGCCGTCGGTTTCCAATCCTTTCGGGGACACAATCACATGGTAAGAAGAAAAAGAGCAAGAAAAAGGAAAGAACAAAAGCCAAAATTACAATCGGAATAGAAACTTGGCACTATCAAAATTTCAGTTGATCTCCTTAATACCAATTCAAAATTTCATTTCTGTAGCAACTGGCGGGTGTAGTCTCCCCAAAGTCAGCAGCAGGTGGACGAAGCACTGCTATATACCTGCTGCTTTTCATATCTTTGTATGAACGTCAAATATCGCCTTGTATTATAATTATGTTCATAACAGAATCGTGCCACTGCAGCAGTGGCAAGAATCTGTTTATCTGAGAAAGATGGGGGCATATTTGGTTCCAATCGAGTCTACAGAAGAGCAGGAAGGATGAAAGGGATTTTGTATCTGATGGAACATGGGAGAAACGTTTACAACTTCATCTCGCCAGTTCATGGGGATATATGGCACACTAACTCCAGATTTTTGAGCAGCCAATACGGTAGGTGCCCTCTTTTCCAAATGCTGCTGCTGTAGCTCCAGCTGTGGTGCAGGTGAGGGACTGAGACCCATTTGTGCCAAACAATGACTTGTGCTACCATATATTGGCATCTGAACCTGTGCATTGGACAAATATATTTGTCAAGGAGTTGATAAATGGTAATCCCTTTAATCTCCCAGGAGAATAACTCAACGATGCAGGAAACCTGCGAGACTGAGGGAAAAGAAAAATTAGTTACCTGCTTCACTGCAACTGCTGATGCACAAGGCGAAAAAGATGGAGATGCGTAATAATTCTGGAGAAGTGAAAAAGGAATGGCTTGTTGACACTGCGGAGGCTGAAAGAATGGAAAAAGATGCGATGAAGATCCTTGGTCCTGTCCAGCTTTAGTAGTTGCATTACTAGCTCCCACACCATAACCAGTTGGCAAAGAAAGGTGATCCAAGCTCTGATATAATTATACCATCCGTAAATAGCCCAATGAGGGAACGTAATGATGGGCACAGAAGTTCCACAAGAAAGGTAAAGAATGAAACTGACCTGCTCCTGTCCAATGTAAGATGTTGTCGATGCCTGCTGCCGACCCTGAACAAGCCTCTTATGCAGAAGAACAGCATTCCTGACTTCAGATGCAATCTTCTCAGGTGAAGGGAAAGCAGGGCCACTGGATGAACCAACTCCAAGCAAAGTGCTTCTGCAGATAGCATGGTGATTGCTAGGAGTCCCAGAAGATGCTTCGAAAGTTTGCGAAGAGTACGTAGGTCGTCCAATATTTTTATCCGCAGCTTGTGAGTCCCTAACGTAGCGACTTATGTATACATGTGTCAAACATCTTTTCCATAACTTGTTGGAATGATCAACAACTTGACCATCCTGAATCATAGAAAACGAAGATATAAGCCTAAATTGCTAGGTAAAATAATAAATTAGAACACTCGCAGCCAACATGTACCTTGGCCCCGCTACCAGACACTTTCTCTTCTGGAGAGGTTGAGTTATACGGCCTAGCAGGAACTTTTGCAGAGTGGGACCTGTAAAATCATATCAAGTAACTTTAGTAACGAGAGGAGAGAGAGAAAATCTCCAATCAAGCAAAATTCTCTTAGATAGAGAAATTGGGATGGAATTCCTCACCCTTCACCCTTGCAAAAGATTGTTGAAGTTAAGCCTGGCCAGAATGGTTGAAGAAATTGAAGCACAGTAAAGTTCATCAAAATTGCTTGCAACAGCAAGGAAAAAATAGATCTAGTAAAGCAGTTTTGTGCCTACCAGTTTTTCTATTATCCATCACCAAACACTGTGCCTCGGGCAGACCACAAGCTCCTCCAGTCTACAAAGATGAACACACTTAAAACTCTCCATTCACAGCTTAGTGAAAATAGTTATCAGCACGAAGAGGCACTTTCCTCAAAAAAAGAAGTAAAAATAAAAAATAAAATGAGGAAATGCCTACTTGTTTCTGTATGGTCTCTGGGTAGTTGCTGTTTTCTATGCTTTCCTCATGCTCCTGCAAATTTAATCTGCCCAACACACTGATATTCATGACTAACGACAAAGGGCAAGGCACATATTGCAACTAAAAAAAAAGGATGCATACCCAGGCTGAAAGTTTAAATCCGTCCCACTAGCGGACACATCAGAACCACAAGACATCCTTTCAGTAACAACAGCAGGCAAGTTGATATTGACCTTAAGAACATCAGTACTTGATTCGCTACAAAGCTCCTTGCTGTTTGATATATCAGGCTTCTTGTTATCTATGTGAAAAGGAAGGCCTCTAACCTCCGAAACTGGGCTTCCAACACTAGGAAGGAAGGACTCAGCTGGGGTTTCATAAGTTGCCTTAGGCTCCACTTCGGCCTTAGGTGCTACTGGCTCTGTTTGATTCCAATTATTGTTTATTTAGATATTTATAAATGAAAACACAAGAGCTGATAAATGTGGCAGAAAAACCTTCATTACCTTCAGGTGTAGCCTTATAATCCCCTGTTTCTGGCAGGGCTGAGGATTTATCTCCAGGCTGTTCATTGTTGCAACTTGGATAATTATTGGAGATTACACCAGCCAAAGCAAACAATGCCTGAGCAACTTCTTCTTCATCTTTGCTTATTGGTAATGAGGCATCATCATTGGAATAATTTTTATTATTATTCTCTTCCTGCGAAACAAATTGATGCATAAAGACTGAATTTCTTTGCAGGTCCAGTGATGGCAAAAGGGCAACAAAAACTAGATTCTCAAGCTGAAAATCTTACAAGATTTAAACTGGATTTCGTCAAACCATTTTTCCCATGGAAGTTGACTCCAATCTGACAATTCAGCTTCTTGGAAGCTGGCAAATCGGGGAAAATAGATATACAACATCTCTTCTTGATGGCTGCAACATTACAGAAAAAGTTCCATACTTCCACCCGCTATGTTCAATTCCATTTTAGGCAAAATATTTATCAACCTAATAGCTTCAGAAATATATGGTAAACTATTGGAAAGCCAGTAGTTTATTGAATTTGTGAAGGGAGGGGAACATGTATCCTAGAGTGGACAGGACGGAAAAAGGAGGGGAAGTGGGGGGGTGGGGGGCACTTTAAACAATTCCAACTAAAAGAAGAAAAAGAATAAACTTCAAACAAGATGAACAGGAAAATAAAATATTACTTCCTCTATCACAAAATATAAGTCCACTTTGATTTTTCAATATATATATTACATTGAAAAGTTATATTAAACTTATATTTTTGGACGAAGGTAATATGATTGTTCCAACAAATGCAACTAAAAATTTTCAGCATAAAAATAAAATCTGCCAATTGCAACAGATTATGTTTAAAAATAAAATCTGCCAATAAGGTCTTACTTCAATAGTTAAGGTTAAGACTCCAAGCAAAAGGTCTTAGTTCAATCCCGAGCAAAATTAGGTATTACTCAATAGGAGACTCCAAGATGAAAAATCTTGGTTCAGTTCGGAGCAAAATTCTCCAATTATGTGGCATTACTCAGAAAAAATTAAAAATAAAATCATGGTAATGCATCATATATTCACCCACCAGAGCGAACCTTCCGAGGAACATAGGTGAGATGACTTGCGCTAGTGTCTTCTAAAAACTTCAAAAGATCAAAACTTGAGGGAGTCAACATGGAACGTATATATGTATAAGCTGAAATATCAATGGCTTATTGGCAAGTAATAGAATTAATCGTTACCCTCTTTGAAAACCTGTACTTATTGCTACTTGTGTCACTATATCCAGCGTCATCTTCACAATCTGATCGAACATACCCCATTTCCACCTTCTAGAACTCCAATTAACACCAAAACTGTTGAAATTTCTTAGCTGAACTCCTTGGGTTTATGTAAGACATTCACTCCTCTCCATCATAACAAGTCTTCCAACTGAAACACCAACAAATAAAAAAGTCAAAATTTTAAAATGAAGAAAAATAAAATAATACTAACAAACAGACAAAATACCCAAAGCAGCAAGAAGAATAAAATGACACATGCATTGCACCCGAAGCCGTTATCCCGATTAGCCGATCATAACAATAAAATACAAAAAGAAAAGCCACGGAAAAAGACAAGATCTAATCAAAGCTAGTGGCTTACAGAGCAAGCCGGTAAATCTAAACAATCTTTTACCAGATTTTAAGCGAAGTGCCGCCTTGGGGGCAAAAGTGAGGAGAACCACAACGGAAAAAGACATCGACCTTGTGTGCAATTAGGTCGGCGCTTGAGTAGTCGGTTTCGAGACGCAACCATCAGCTATTGCGACACAGATATGGAGTGAAAAAGATTTGAATTTATTAAATTCGTCGAGTCTCCAGCTTGACTTATCATTAAATGCAATCCACAGATACAAATCGGTGGAGATCTTTATTCTCTACAACTGGAGCTCTTCCTGGAAAATTAGAGAGGAAGAGAGAGGAGTGTTAAACACCTAAAAGAACTCAAACGAAAGTAGATTATCAACACGTAAATCAGACAAAAACGATACAAAGAGGCAGAAACAATCGTAGGTTGGGGGTGGGGGGAAGAGAAGCCGCTAAAAGTGAAGGAAGAAACGCGAATTCTTCTCTTCTTCTTCACGTAATAAATGAAACACTGAAACGGTTCTTACTCAGACCTCGCCGGATCTTTTTCTACAACAAAAATGAGGAAGAAAACCGACTTCCATGTAATTAAAAAAGAAACTTTGATTACTTTTTCTGGATTAAAAAATGAAGAACCGCAGCAGAACAGCTATTTCAGTGAGAAGGAAAAAACAATCAACAGTTGCAACCATGCCTTCACCACCACAAAGCACTGGAATGAGAACGAAATCTCTGAGCTACTCATATAGCTAGGCAGAAAAGAACAGAAAGAAAAGGGAAAAACTTTAGGCCAGGCGGCAAGAAGCAGCAGAGAAATGATTACGCTGCCATAATGGATTGTGTGAGCAGCTCATAATCTCTTCCTCTCTCTTCACTTTTTTCCGCTTCCAGAAAACGAGAGAATCGAATCTGTTTCTCCTCAACAGACCCAAAAATATCGAAGCCTTTCTCTCACTGTAAAATCGCCTTCAAACCGCTTCACGTAACTGTTTCCCTCCCCCCTTTCTCTCTCCTTGTCAACGAAGATTTTGTGATTTCGTCACCTTTGATCAGACGGCGTAGAATGGTGAGGTGAATCTGAACCGTTGGATGAATTTTCTGTTATCTTTAAGAAACATGAGACCAATCCCCCCCCCCCCCCCCCGGCCCCCCAAGTCGGGATCCATGCCGAACGTTTCTCTCTTTACAATAAAACAAAAATCTAAAAAAAAAAAGTAATTTGCTGGCTTAAAATTAAGGTGGGAAGAGAGAAGAGTAGATTTCGTTCATAGTCCAACAAATTAATTATTTTTTAGAATTATTTTGATTGCCAAGCCCCCACACCCACTCCGTTGCAAACGTGTAGTCCCGCCACGCCTCAGCCTTATGATAACCAATGTTGTAGATTAACAACGGCCAGGATTATGTCTAGAGGTTAGACACAAAACTGCTTCTAACCGTCCGATCAGGGAATTTAAAAAGCCTGATGCCTCTAAGCACGAGAGTTTGCTTCACTAATAATATTTTTGGAGAATCAAACTCTGGTCCTCGCACCTCACAAGCCTGTTTTGCTGATTGTTTGCGAATCAGGATTCATGCTATTAATTGTCCATACTTGGTAGTTTTATCTGCCAAGATAAAAAAAAAAACTTGTCCATATCAAATAGTCAAAAAAATTTATTTATGTAATATAGTTCATATAGTTTTTTATCGTATGTTACTGCTTTTAAAAAAATATAAATTAAATGGTTGCTTTAAGAGCAAGAGAGAAAAAAATAACTGCCGTGAAATTTTTTTCTTTTCCTTCCCTTTATCGTAGCAGAAGGAAATAAAACACCTAAGAAAAAGTCGAATGAAATCGTTTCGTCTGAAATAACTCGGACATATGACCTCAATATCAGAAAGTAGCTAACATGTTTATTATTACAACAGAGATGTGGGATTGATATGAGTTTTTGAGATTAGAAGATTTAGTTTTTAAATCTCGACGGATGAAATCTTTTTATCTCAAATATCATTGTGGTTGATAGATGCATTCACTCTGTTTGGCATGGCTTGAGGCAATTATTGAAGAAAATGTTCTAACTTTTAAAAACTTGTTATTTTTATATCATATATATGTAACCATATGAGCTATGTTTGTTATTAGAGATTTAGTCAGGATCCTGATTCTTAACTATAGGTTTTGTTACATGTTCTCTTTCCTTTATTTTCTTGAAAACTGGATTCAGTTTTCTAAATGTCGCCTTGTAGAAGAACATAGACACAAACAATATCTTCCATTAACACAATTTTCTTGGATCAATAGTTGAGATGGATCAACTTCTGTGGTTGGCAAATACAAAAGATATAACGGGAAGCAAAAAATGAATATCCATGTTACAGAATATCTATTACGTATATAGATAAAAGTAGTTGATATATCCATCCTAAAATACTTTTCTGTACACATTTGGATCAGAGGTTGAAGGCTGAAGCGGATAAAGTTATAAATAAGCTAATGGGAGTTGAAGCGGGCTTCCGGTGACAATTTATTGGCCCTAAATCGCAGCCACATGGTTAAAACCGTGGACGGTTTTTGAGTCACTAGACCAAGATTGAATTAGTTATTAATCCATGAAAGCCCATACCTATCAACCTTTCATGATATACAAACATCGGAGAAGATCGTCTAATCGAACTCCTGTCACATCGTCTAGTCTATTGAATGAGACCATGATATGTGTATTCAGTTTTTTCTATTTTAATATATGTACCAGAATCTCGTTGGATAGACTAAATAATGTATCAGAAGTTGGATTAAAAGATCTCTATTTACAAACCAAATATCCTGAAAAAACAAAAACAAAATGCAAAAAAAAAGATTATATGATTAGTGGTAGAGTAACATTTGTTTATTCGAATGACCCGAGTCCAAAAAAATTCATTGCTCTTACAATTGAGTCTATTTTTTCCTATACTCACACATGGATCTCTTGTCCCTTCTTTTTTTGGCCTTTTCTTTTCGTTACTAAATGGCATCTGCCCCATAACTACTAATAGACCATAACCAGTACAGAGTGCTAAATTTCTCTCATTAATGGGCCAGGTTATACAAAAAAAAAAAAAAAAAAAA
>AP025050.1:545726-573523 GCA_036186865.1 Eustoma russellianum | reverse complement strand
GGGCCAGGTTATACAAAAAAAAAAAAAAAAAGATGACAAAAGATCATTTGTCTGATCAATTAAAAATTCAGCTCGTTCATCGAATATAGGATTGTATTCGACATATTTAATTGACGTCTATCATAACAAAGGGGATATTGGTCATAATTGAAGTTTGAAGTCTAATATTTCACTGGTGCAACTTTAGTTTTCTTACATAAGTTTGTTGACTTTTCTGATTAATTGGTACTATACCAGTTACAAAAGTGATAGTGCACCACAAAATTAAACGTCCAGCAGGAAAATGAGGTGTTTTTATTTATATGACAAAGGACATGTACGTATACAACATTTAGCACACAGAAAAAGGAAATCATAACGTTTAGCCGGAGTTTTTATTTGTATGCCGGGCAGAAGGACATGTACGTACGTATATAACAGTTCCCATAGGGGAAGTAGGTATATATGCGGTGTGTGGAAGTGGAGGATTGATTATGATAAGTAGTAATTAAGGGCATTTGTGCCTGCCGCCGTGGGTGGTCATGTTGGCATAGCAGGGGCAGACGTTTTCGTTGCCGGAAGTACCAGGAGGAACACATTTGCACCTATAGCAGCATGTCCCGCAAGCTCTCTTGCATATCTTTTGCCTCGATGCCTTTGCACACCTTGCATTACATGCTGATCCGCAATCTACATTAATATTCATCTTTTCTTTAGCACCAGAAAAGAAAAGAAAAGGACGGGGGGGGGGGGGGGGGGGGAGTGCCCGCCTATGGTGTTGAAAAAGAAGACAAGATAATTTCTTGATATCTCTATCGGTGGCTAGGCTGTCTTTGATTTTCGTGCTGCTGTGATCTTGGTGTTGGAGGATGTATTCTTAAAAAGATTACATAGGTTTCAAGATGTATACATGTCCCATTGGTTGCTATCGTGTCAACTTTCCTATTATATCAACGTAATATATTGAAATTGAATATGAAACATCTAATAGGAGGAAGGCGGAAATACACTCCTGGGAAAGTGGGGGGAAAACCATGCATGAGCGTGACGGGATAGTCTTGAAAGTAGTCAGAAAATTGTACATTAACAACAAATGAAATTTTAATATTTTTGGTAGACAAATTTGATATTACTGGCACCTGTGAACTAATGACAATAATAGAAATAAAAATCTGAACGAACAGAATTCTAGTTTACTTTAATTACTCAAAATCAATAAATCCACTGTACCCACCAAAAAAACTAATATAAAAAATCACAGGGGGGTGAGTGGAAATATTACCGCGAACATCCAGAGAAAGAGTTTGTGCAACGTTGTTGCTTGTATCGGCCTGCAGAAGAAAGATTGAATTGCCAAATTATTTGGATGATACACGCAGTGAACTATCATAACATGACAAAAGAAGAAAAGAACATAACACATCTTTATACTAATATATCGCACAAGTCACATTCGATTTTTTCACACCAACGCATCGTGCATGTGTGTGTGTGTTTGGGCTTGTATGAATGTGTTTGTGTGTGTCGTGGTGAGCTTTTTTTTTTTTTTTTTTTTTTTGGGAGGGGGGGGGGGGTTGATATACCTTGTCGGTATCAGCTTGAACTACATAAAGAAGCAGGGAAAGTATGAAAAGAGAAACGATGGAAGGCTTTGAAAAGGCCATGATGGCTTTCTAGTAGTATGATGAGTTATTCACCAAAGGAGATGCAAGTTATATAATACATGCAAAGGTTTATATATAGGCGTCCTTCAAGAAATCATAAGGGAAAAAAAAAAAAGCAACAATAGATTGTAATAGGATAGCATCACATTGTGTGGTGGAGGATTAGGTGACAAGGAAAAGCTCGCTGCCCATGTAAGCCAGCTGGCAAAATTTTGCCAATATTACCAATTTTATATGGCAATATCGTAAAGGAACTGCATGTAGTTGAGTGAATTGAAGCAGCCCTTTTGATTAATCTTTACTTGTTTAGCTTTGTATTCCTTTACTTTTACTAACCGCATGTCTGCCATGTCATATGCTCCATTGAGATAAGAATCTTGCTTGATGCGTGTCCTCTGTTATATTGTAAGATCTATGAACTATATATGATGTGTATATTGGATTATATGGTAAGATCTACGAACTATATATGATGTGTATATTGTATTTCTTATACTTTGATATTGTTCGGTACTATTGTACTTGGTTGCTCATTTGGCTTATGAGTAGAAAAATCAAACCAAACAGGGATATTCACCTTTTCATTTGGTGGGATGGAGTCTATCTTCTTGAACGTTCCCCCAGTTAATTTTTTTTTTTTGTGTTACTACTTTTCAGCTGATGTAACCAAAGTATTTTATTATACAGTGAATGTTAAAGATGACGTAAAGTAAGATGTACTTATTCCAAAACTCTTCTAATATGTCTATCAAACTAAGAGTTGTTATATGATAACATATGAAGTAATTATATTAGAGTATATATGAAGTAAACACGGATTCAAAACACAACACACGCGCACATACAAAACATAACTCGCTTTGTATTATTCGGAAAATCATTCAAAACCGAACAAGAGTTTCTTGGCGTCTTTGTCAATGACCCTACCCGGCATTGACTCACCAATCACCCTATCCGGGATTGGTATTTGGCACTCTTGCTCTTGGCACTCTTGGCGCACCATCTACTATGGACGGCCGGCCCTATATATAGACACAACTTGTCTAAACAAAACCAAAACCATAATAGGACTAGATAAACATCATTAAAACAAATGCTAACTAGAATAGATAAAGACAACTTAATGAACAATGACTCTATTTTTAATTCCTACTAATTAGAACCCAAATCTAAGGAGGAAATTATCCAACAATATATGCATTTTATTAATTATAGGATACAAAAGATGTGGTAGAGAGTTTATGATGCCAAACATGCATGAAAGGAGCAGCGGGATGCATGGCTGTCCTAACAAACAACCAAAAATAGGCATTCCGCATCAGGAAGCCAAAGTCTCACTAAACCACTTGGGAGAAAATTGACATTTCACGGAAAAATAAAGCTTAATGGTGACATCCCTAGCATGTACCTCATCACATTCACGTCCTGTGTTTCACAATGAGCTGTCAAGCATTACAGGATCAGGAATTTAATCAAGATCTAAATTTATTTCTTCCTATTATTAACTACAACCCCATAATTAAAATCAACTTAAAACTATAATAAATTTCGTTACTTCATTAAAGAAGTTGATGACATACAAATTTTATATCCTTCCCTAATAAACTTTTCTGTATTGTTACTTTGTTTCTAGATTCAAGTTGTTACGTACCATCCAAAGTCCTAAGTCACAAGTTCCTTTCCGGTGCATGTCCAAATCATGTAGAGACTGGATGCTACTAGGCAGGTCTTAGTCTTGGAAGGCTTCCAGCTATGTGGATATGGATGTGAAGGAGACTCATGGCTGTTCGTGCCATATCTGGACATAATTCCTTTGGATTTTATACCATTAGAGAATGCTATAGCTATGGTTTACGTGGTATTGCTTCGACTTGTCGAACTAAACTCAAAATCTAGAGAATAATGCACAAGAAACTGGTAAAGACTTTGATTTGGAAAAACGATAACTATCCTGTAAAAAAATAACCAATTCATTATATAACATAAAGATCAATCTATACAACAACAACATTACCTCATTGCCTTAGAAGCTCCCACTTATAACGAGGTATGTAGGGTCGGATGTACGCTAGAAGCTCCCACTTATAACGAGGTATGTAGGGTCGGATGTACGCAACAATACCCATGTGTTAGAAACACACAAGTTGTTTCCCAATGACCGATAATAAAATTGTGTCAAACTGTGTCTATGTAATATAAAGCTTGAAGTGAGTTAAGATCAGTTGTTAAATTCACATACCCGAAATACTTGTTTCAGTTATTGCAGGCTCAATCTTCGCCTTATGAAAAAAGTGTCGATAAGAATTTGCACCTGAACTCAAGATTTTTCATTCTTTAGTTACACATTCATAACTTATTGGTAAAAGAATATCTCTTCAGATATTTAATAATATCATCATATTAACTTAAATTAAAAACTGGTATTAATTAGAATTGAATTTGTCTAACTTTGCTCTGACGAGCCTGCTAGTTACAATTTGCGATTTATAGCCAAGCTAAATAAAAAAATCTTTTTTTTCTAAAACTATGTAGAGGGATAATGCTATCATATTTAATGAAATCATGTCACATATAAGATAAACTTAATGCCTATAACGTGATCCTATTATACAAGATAGAAGATAGAATTCTGATATCAAATATACGTTTCTTCAGATGTGATACAGAATGAGTCGGAAAATACCAATCCCATGTGAAAGACTCCGTTTGTCAAATAAAATTAAGATCTCGTGACGCATCTTGTATCTTATTTTTATCACTTTTAATAAAATCACGTCATGTGTAAATTAAATACATGTAACGTAAATGCGTAATCCTATTAAACGACATTAAAAAGAATAAAAGATAGTCGGTCTAGCATCTTTTTATCCGACAAACATCGAAATACATCACGTGTCTTGTTTTCGAAAAGCTTCTGTTTCTACCCAATTTAGGTTGAGAATTTATGTCGAACAGTTGTTTTTCTGCTGCTGGTTGCCATTAAAAATTTTCTCCTTTATGTTTTTTTTTCTTTCAAAGAAAAAATTTTTTGCACCTTTCTCGAAATATTAAGTAAATAACTACTCCCTGTCTATGTAAACAATCAATTATTACAAGGCAAATCTGTAAGTAATGGATGAAAATAAACCTAAAAGACAGTGATAGTTATAATGACCAGAATGATATATTCCTTTTAACAATTTAATACAACAATGATGTTCTTTTATAATTTACTATTCTTAAACTAGACTGACAGGCTTGAATGGAAAGAAATAATTAATAAAGTTAATAGAAATATAATAGAAGATCTGATAGACTGTATGGTTTTTAAAATTAAAAAAAAAACCTTTTACCAAAATGTTGTCTGTAAATCTTCTTCTCCTTTCTATTTTTCCCCACTCAATAAATCCAGACAGAACTCAGAAGTGCATGTTGAGAAGTAAACTTTATAATATTAAACAGTATGGTGAAAACCATCATCTAATGGAGACGACTCTGTCCCACTCAGTATATCTCAAGCTACGAAGAAAATATTTGATAGGGTGCGAAATAATAGACTTGTATGGCAACTCGACGGTAGTCGTAATGAGGATAGTGTATAGACGTTGGACTTCTAAATACTGATTGTACAGCATTATGTTGTTGATATGAATAAAATGATCCCAATTTCCTCCCAAAAAAAACCATCATCTAATGACTAATAAGACTTGTTCAGGGGACATCAAAAGTGTGTAAATAAAGTAATATACATATATATATATATACACACACATACACATATATATATATTCAGACCGTAACTTGTATAAATATGTGAATTTTACCGCAATTAAACAACAAGTGAGAATGATAGCGAGTATGAACAACAATCAATCAAAGTAATTCATTGATCGGAGGAACACCAACGGAGTTGGAACAAAGTGCAGAGAGAACGAAGAGAGAAATTGAGGGAGAAGAAAAATGAATTCTGCAAATTCCAACTAACTGCTCCAGTAACCGCTGCTAACTAAAATACAAAAGAAATAACCAAAAATGACAGAAATGCCCCTAACGAAGTTAATGCCTTCTTTATTAAACCAGGGACAAAACAGTAACTTTCCCTCATTTAAACCTCTCCCGCCAAACTTCATCTTCCTCCCATCTCTGTACTTCACCTTCTGCTAGCCTCCCACAGATCTTGCTCGTTCTCTAACTACACATCCGTTATTCATCCAACTGGACCCACCATTCGTCACCTAGACCTCTTAATCCCAACTTGCAATCTTAAGCTACAAGTCCGCTTCATTCACACAGACTAACCACCTCTGTGCCAGCTGAGTCTTCCACTTTGACACCCCCCCTCAAGCTACGCTTGGCATAAATGTTTTGAATCCCCAGCAGCCTTATAATTTCCTCTATCCTCTTAACGTCTAATGCCTTAGTGAAAACATCTGCCAATTGTAGATTAGTTCTCACAGGCATTAGCTTCAGCATCCCTTGTTGCACCTTGTCCCGCACGACATGACAATCGATCTCGATGTGTTTCGTCCTCTCATGGAACACAGGATTCTCTGCGATGTAAATGGCACTCTTACAGTCACAGAACAACTCCACTGGTTCTTGATCATCAACGCCCAGATCCTTCAGTAAATACAACAACCACTGCAATTCACAGGTTGCCATAGCCATGGCTCTGTACTCAGCTTCAGCTGAAGACCTCGAGACTGTGGACTGCTTCTTAGCTCTCCATGACACCAACGCATCACCCAAAAACATACAATACCCAGTAATTGATCTCCGCGTTTCATTGCATCCTCCCCAATCAGCATCTACGAATCCCTTGAGTTTCAGTTCTCCTGTCCTAGGAAACATAATTCCTTGCCCAACAGTCCCTTTTAGGTACCTAAGTACCCTATGTGCTGCTTTCAAATGGTTTGTCGTTGGACAGTCTAAAAATTGGCTTAACTGCTGGACCGCAAAAGCAACATCTGGCCTCGTTATGGTTAAGTAAATGAGTTTGCCAATCAGCCTTCGATACTGTGTCACATCAGGCAACAACTCTGAGTCATTGTGAGTCAAGGCTGTGCGTGTCTCCATGGGACTTCTGGCAGGTTTTGAGTGTAAAAAACCTGCCTGCTCTAATAGCTCAATTGTATACTTCCGCTGATTAAGATATATCCCCCCCTCAGCCTTGGCCACCTCAAGCCCAAGAAAGAACTTCAAATCACCAAGGTCCTTTATCTGAAACTTATTGTGCAGTGCTGCCTTGATATCTTGAATAAGTATTAGACTGTCACAAGCAACAATGATATCGTCAACATAGACAAGTAGTACAAGCAAGGAACCAGAAACCACCTTGGTGAACAACGTATAATCACATTTGGATTGAGCAAATCCCTGTGCCAACAAAAAACGAGTGAGAATGGCATTCCATTCCCTACTAGCTTGCTTTAACCCGTACAGCGACTTCTTCAGCCTGCACACCATGTCTGACCTGGGAAGAACCAGTCCTGGAGGTGGATGCATATAAATCTCTTCCTGGAGATCCCCGTGCAAAAAAGCATTGTTCACATCCATTTGGTGAACAAACCACCTCTTTCTGGCTGCCAATGCCAACACTAGTCTAACAGTTGTCATCTTAGCAACAGGGGAAAACGTATCCTGGTAATCAATACCATACTGCTGCGTATACCCCTTTGCCACAAGCCGAGCTTTGTACCTCTCCACCTCCCCATTGGATCTGTATTTAACCTTATACACCCATCTGCATCCAATGGGTGACTTACCCTTAGGGAGTGGCATGAGCTCCCAGGTGTGATTATTTTCCAATGCTGCTAATTCCTGGACCATGGCTGCTTGCCATTCAGGTGATCTAGCTGCTTCTGTATAAGATGCAGGTTCCACATGTTGACCAATACTTAACGCAAATGCTTTGTACTGTGGAGATAATTGATCATATGAAATGCAGGCAGAAAAGGAATGTGGATGAGTGAACAATGAGGAGGGAACATGACTGGTGCTGGCTATGTGATTACATTGATAGTCTTGAAGATAGATTGGTGGACGTTTGATACGCTGTGGCCTCGAAGGTGTTACAGAGGATGGAGGCTGATGGTGATGATTGACATCTTGGAAAGAAATAGGGAGTTCAATGACTATGTCACTGGGAGACAACTGAGATGTGGTTGCAGGACTATTTGTAGGGGAAGCATCACTTTGAGCAGTAAGAGAATCATTATTCGTTTGAGAAGATTGGAGATCAGAATTGGTGGAAGGGGTTTGAGCTGACAACTCTGTTAGAATAGGAAAATCACACTGAGTGGTTGGCACGGTGGAGTGAAACGGCAGGTTGTGTTGTACAGGTGTGACTTGGTTGGGAATAGAAGATGTAAGGAAGGGAAATATGTGTTCATGAAATGTAACGTCTCTGGAAATATACACGGCCTTGGTTTGAAGGTCCTGCAATATAAAGCCCTTTGTTGTATGTGACAGTCCCAAGAATACACTCCTCCTGGCTCTAGGTGCAAACTTGTCTTTATGAGGTTGGGTGTCTGTACCAAAGGCTAAACATCCGAATATTTTGAGGTTGTCATATGAAGGAAGAGTGTTAAACAGTAGTTGATGAGGTGTTTTTTGATGCAAGATAGGAGAGGGAGTTATATTTATGAGGTATACCGAATGCTGGATGCAGAAACCCCAATAGGGAGGAGGCAGACCAGATTGAAATTTCAAGGCTCTTGCTACTGTGAGGATATGTTGATGCTTTCGCTCAACAATGCCATTCTGTTGAGGAGTGTGAGTACAACTCGTTTGATGCACAATGCCCAAGGAGGAATAAAAGGAAGGCATATTGAACTCTTGGCCATTGTCAGTCCTTACAACTTTTATGTGTGTATTAAACTGGACTGAAACATAGTTACAAAAACTCTGAACAATGCATCTGGTTTCTGTTTTTGATCTCATCAGGTAAACCCAACAATACCTACTATAGTCATCAACAATACTAACAAAGTATTGCTGTTTATACATGGTACTGTATTTGTATGGTCCCCATATGTCTATATGTACAATAGCAAAAGGTAAAGTGGAGACAGAAGTAGAGACTGGAAATGGAGATCTTTTCTGCTTGGCCAAAGGGCAGACAGTGCAGCATTGTTCACTGTCTGGAAGCACTACAGCTGGGTGATTTTTGTGTATCTCTTTAACTCTGGGTGTTGACATATGGCCTAACCTGGCATGCCACAGCATAGATTTAGAAAGCTGAGCAGAAAGAACCTTTGAAAAAGTGGGAAGACGAGGAGAAGGAAAGTTGTATACAGGTTTCAGAGTGCCTTGAAGATGGTACAGCCCTTGAGAGACCTCAGCTGAACCAATCATCTTCTTGGCCTTTATATCCTGAATGACACATAGATTCGAATAGAAAGAGACTTGAATAGGGCTGAATTGGGTCAATTTGCTCAAGGATAACAGATTAAAAGAAAAACTAGGAATGTAGAGCACATGATCAAGAGTCAGATCATCATTCACCTTTACAGTCCCCATATGAGTAGCATACACAACAGAAGTGTCAGGAAGTTTGACAGAAGTATTATGGACTGGAAAGCAGGATTCAAAGAGGTGTATACATGAACATATATGATCACTAGCTCCAGAGTCCAATATCCAAATGTTTAAGTTTTGGAAAACAGTCTTACCTGGCACCTTACCATGATCAGTAGCCATCTGAGCTGACATCACAGCATGGGAGGAATTAACCAGGCCAGGCCCATCATTAACGCTCTTGCCCGCCTTTGCATTGTGTTCCTGCAGCATATTGACAATCTGCGCATATTGCTCAGGAGTGAAACCAGGTGTGGACTGGGGCAACATCTGTTCTGAATCCTGTCCAAAAGAACTGCACACTTCATAATGACTTAGCTCCTCATGGTTAGATGCTTCACTGAGACTTTGATTTCCAGGCTCAACATTCACCATGTTAACCTGATTCCTTGGTTTATATCCCGGTGGATACCCGTGTTTCCTATAGCATCTGTCTACTGTATGCCCAGTCATGCTACAAAACGTACAAAATGGAACCTTAGTGTTGCCCTTTCCATACCTTGGAATTTCCTTCCTATTCCCCTTACCAGCATTGCCTGACAAGTTCGAACTCACACCTTCATTCCCTGGACCTCTATACCCATATGAATTGGTCCTAGGTCCATAACCAACATTCATGACAGACGAGGGATTGTTAATGAATTCTGTCTGAGAATGAGTCCCAGAGTATAGTAACTTCCGTTCCAGTTTAACGGCCATAGCAAATGCCGTTTTTAAGTCAGGCAGAGGGGATGTCAAAAGAACCTGAGACTTGACGGCTTCAAAATCGTCGTTCAAGCCCTTTAGAAACTTGATGACACAGTCATCTTGAACAAACTTACTTATTGAACTGCTTACATTACAAATACACCTTTTACAAGTACACACAGGAATCGACTTCAACACCGATAATTCCTCCCAGATTCCCTTTAATTTTGTGTAGTACTCTGTAACCGTCATACTATTCTGTCTAACTCCATAGAACTCCTCTTGTAAGTCAGACAAACGAAACGAATCTATATTGCCATATCTAAACTTCAAGTCATTCCATATATCTACAGCATTATCTATCCAAATCACACTCTGAGCAATGCTAGAAATCAAAGAGTTAACTAACCAGGAGGCGACCATATTGTTAGCCTTGATCCAAGCGTTAAATCTTCTTGCTCCTTCCACTGGTTTCTCAATTGATCCATCCACGAACCCCAACTTATTCTTCGATTCAAGTGCTCGCTTGATAGACCTACTCCAGCCATGGTAATTGTTACCATCCATCAGCGGCTGGACCAATATCATCGACGGATTATCGCTAGGATGTATGTATAACGGATCCTCAGAAGGATCAACATTCACAGAGTGCGTATTCACACCAGAAGGGGATGCATTGCTGCTAGAAGCCATGAACGATCCAAAGTTCATTTACGAAAGCAAAAGCTCTGATACCATGTGAATTTTACCGCAATTAAACAACAAGTGAGAATGATAGCGAGTATGAACAACAATCAATCAAAGTAATTCATTGATCGGAGGAACACCAACGGAGTTGGAACAAAGTGCAGAGAGAACGAAGAGAGAAATTGAGGGAGAAGAAAAATGAATTCTGCAAATTCCAACTAACTGCTCCAGTAACCGCTGCTAACTAAAATACAAAAGAAATAACCAAAAATGACAGAAATGCCCCTAACGAAGTTAATGCCTTCTTTATTAAACCAGGGACAAAACAGTAACTTTCCCTCATTTAAACCTCTCCCGCCAAACTTCATCTTCCTCCCATCTCTGTACTTCACCTTCTGCTAGCCTCCCACAGATCTTGCTCGTTCTCTAACTACACATCCGTTATTCATCCAACTGGACCCACCATTCGTCACCTAGACCTCTTAATCCCAACTTGCAATCTTAAGCTACAAGTCCGCTTCATTCACACAGACTAACCACCTCTGTGCCAGCTGAGTCTTCCACTTTGACAAAATAGATGCAGGATATATATAATTTCTATGATAACGTCCAACTAGAAACGGCAGAACTGGAAGACACTAGTGGCATCTAAATTTATAGATTTACATTTTTAACCAATTTTTTAGTGCCGAATTTTCCACAAAAAAGGGGTTGGTGTAAAAGATATATTAAGCGGCATGCATGCTAACTGGATATGCGGCATGCATGCTCACTAGATATGAACGATAAAATAACTTGCCTCTAGACAGTAACTTGTGATAAGATATAATATAATCTGTATACAACTTAACATAGTAAACACATTAATTTTGTTAGTTTTTCACTTATGGCCCCCACATATAAATTGGAGTATGTGTAAGGTCTACTAGATACGAGAAAGATAAATAATTAAGGAAAAATTACGTCCAACTGTCAATAGTGGGTACTTCCTCGGTCAATTGTTGATTGATTCCATGCCCCAACTCTCATGAGAGCGTTTAACCAACTGTTTGACCAAGACAAGGAGTGGCGACCGTGCAACGCAGTGTACACACCACAACATATTGGTTGACCACCAAATAACCTTGGTATCCCCAAAAAAAACATGGAAATGAGGAGCAAAATAGCGAGGAATATTGATACACAGGAGTTCATTCAAACGATTGCTGCAGGTGTCAACAAGTCCAAGAAGCAGATCTTTTCATGTGGGGAGCCATCTGTTTGTCTTCCTCAAGTGATATCATTCCCAAATGAGATGGATCATCAAGCATCATTTTAGCAACCAAGTAACCAGCTATTGACCAGGTCTGATTCTTGCGTGCCTGCTTCCCCACATACCGGCCTAGCTTTCCGTCGTAATATTCTGGCCAATGATCTTTCAACAAGCGGCTTTCTGCAAGTTCAATGGCACGCCTTGCGGTATGGGGCCGTCCAGTCTTGATACATGCAGCAGTCAGCAGCCAAAGGAGCACTACATTCCAAAAAAAAAAAGAACCAATCTCTTGGACATCAAGAACTCACAAGAATTTGAAAAGATTACGTAGGAAGGAATCAGGTGCTTAATAGCAAAATTCATGGATGTGAACAGAGCCAGAAACAGCAGTAGAACTTCAAAGGATGGATTGTAAAAAATTTGAGACGCCATTTGAAGACCAGACAGTAGTACAAGGTAGATGCTCGATTACCTGGCCAAGATCCACCATTATGGTAACTCCAACTAGTATTCTTTGGATCACAACCCGTAGCAATTCTCCATTCATGACTCTCCATTGCTGGATAACAGATTTTTAATGGCATTTCTCCGATTAGCTTTTCCCAACGTGATTCAATGAGATCCATAATTGCTGAGGCTTGCTCAGGCGTGGCCAAAGATGACAAAATTGCCACGCAATTTCCAAGGCAAAACCACCTAAAATCCATTCTTGCTGGACTTACATTCCCAATGAAGTAGCCCCCTCGAGTTGGCATGAAGTCGAATATCCAATCAGGGAGAGAGTCGGGCATCACATTGAACTTGTTTACTGCAGTGTGAGAATATTCTTCCGTCTTGTAGCGATATATATCATTAAGCTGCTTTATATCAAGCCAAAAGTAAGATCTCATATGATAGCTTAAAGCATGAAGGCGTTTGACAATCCTATCATGGAACTCCTTCCCCTCTTCATCTTGCTTAAGGAGAGATAAAGCACACCTTAAAGCCATAAAAAACAGGGCTTGTATCTCAATAGGATAGCCATAAACTCCCTGCATATAAGAGCAATGTTACGCAACTAGAAAAAATAATTTAAGTAGCAACAACTTCATCAAAATTAGAAGTGAAAGAGTAGGGCAATTTGCCCGAGTCTTGCATTCATCCCAAAATAGATGTACTCTTGGAGAAATAGGTCATATTTCACTGCCTTTTATCTTTTCCCTTCTGTGCCTATTTCAAAATAAAGCAGTGCAACTGATCTTTAATTTCAGTTATCATAAGCTTGACAATCCATTAATATAGTTTATCATCCTACAGATCTTCAGACCTCCCCCGTATTCACTCTTTCTACCATTAGTTATCATGTCCCCAGAGAATTCGCAGTGCCATGACATGTTCAATGACCTAAGTTCGACACTCATATACATTTGTTTCTTCATTGTTTATGTGAACTCAGTTCAAACATGATTGAGCTCCCCTGCCCTCGTAAATCAGGTTTCAAGTATTTCACGTCTCTACCTTCCTGTCTTCAGGATAATATCAGGGCCATATTGTAGCCCTAATTTTAAGAGAGTAAAAAAAAAAAGATAAATAGAAAGGAAAACCAGAACCACGCAGAGTTGTGAAAAATCTGATATGGTAGAGAAGTTGACTAATACTGACCATTCTGCGATCAACCATACAACATCCATCAGCGCACAGCAGCGTTGGAAAAGTATCAAAACCCTCTGAAAGACACAGAGACAATATCAGGCGCATCCCTCGCTGGCATTGAGGCGTTTCAGCTAAAGAAGTATCTCCCTTAGACTTCGTATATGCACGAAGTAATATGATCCACCAAAATCCCGAATCAACAGGTGCTACCCTGCCTATAGCACTCTCACCAAAATCAGCCATTAGAGTTTCAAAGTTCCGAACTGGATCATGAATTACTTTAAAACTTGCAGGCATAACTCCGTCTCCTAATTTGAACTGGTCTACCCGTTTCTCCGATGCTTGCAGGCGCAATGTTTTCAACAGAAAGTGTTCAACTATTTCATGTTCCCCGTTCATTAAGAAGGCAAGAGCACTAGGGACAAAGTCTCTCACAAAAACCTGCATAGAATAGAAAACCACAAATATCGAGTATTGTTCTGTAGAGAAAGAAGCCTAACAAGAACAGAAAAGAAAAAAAATATGTGTGGCAGAAGGTAGTATTAAGAAGAGAACTCAAAGTAGTAAGCAAACTCGGTATTTATCAAACCAGATATTTGAGAGATACTCCTCCTGAAGATCTAAACTACGCTATCAACTGCTTAAGCTATAGAAGCTCTATTGAGTTTTGACAAAAGCAAACACATGAAATCCTGAATCAATCACAATCATGTGTTTCCAGTATCACCTCTAGAAACAAAACTACCATGATTGTGATTGATTAATCACTTGAGAGCATTAACTAAAAGGGACATGTAAGGATCTGTAGTGACCATAAAACCCAGAGAAGTAAAGATATAGCAGAAACGCATTTACTGAAGAGATTGTTAGTCCTCGTAAACTTAGGCTATAAAATGCCTTACTACATCTTATATGATACAAATCATGCTGTTCATCAAGTAACAATATAGGCTTGATATCAAGTAAAACACCTGAATCATGACATACTTGTCATAAAAACAGAAACACAGGAAACTCTTTTTTTTTTTTTGGGGGCAAGTAAAACACAGGAAACTCACCTGATCATAGTTGAGTTCTTCTGAAGAATGGTCCAATGCAGCAATGGTTCCCACCGGCTTCCCTTGATAGAAAACCTTTGCACGTCGCAAGGCTTCCCATGCCTCACCAACAAGAGGATGTGGCTCAAAACCTCTAGTAGACATAGTAGACCTCGGAGAATTAAAACCAGACATTCTGCCCGGAGAATATAAACCATCAAAATGATCAAGTACACGAGAGGAGGTAGACATATCACTGAAGGATCTTTCATCAAATGATCTTTTCCTCTCTATTTTAACAGCTCTGTGATTATTCAACAGTCTAGACAAATCAGGGTCCTCGATCTCAAACAAGGAGGCAGGGGATTCTAGATGTTTCACTCTTCCATTTTCAACTGCACCTTCCATTGTCGTGGGAGACATTGTGAAAATTAAACCTCTCAATATCACACCTAAATATGCAAAAAATTCAAGGAATTAGCTTTAACCCCAACTACTCAAGCTAGCAAATAGAACCAGACAAACCGGATTAATATCCCTAGCTGTCTGCCCAGCCCCAGCCGCATTAATTAACAGTAAAGATCAGCAACTTCTACCTCCTATGAATATGCCGGCAAAAGCAAACAGTTTTGTCATCGAAAATCATCAACTAGGTCAAAACTTGCCAAGATGTGATATCACTTCAAAGAAAACAGATCATTAACTAGCTAAAACAATGCAGTAGTGAATTATTCAGGTCTCCTCAATATGATGCTAATAACCAAAATACAAAATAACGAGTCAAAACAAAAAAGCAGAGCATCTGAGTCTCTTGCTTAAGCTTCACACTTTCATAAACAAATAGAATTCGCATTAGATAAAGGCACTGAGGAAAAACAAACTATAAGGACCGATCGAGTAAAAAGTATAAGAACCAACATATACTTGCAGAATACTAAAAATTTGATACATTAGAGACAAACCTCGTAGGTTTTGGAGAAGGCGATGAACAAAAGTTGGATGTGATGCCTGAGCTGCCTGGCTAGAAAAGCGAGTGGGAATAAATGAAAGACGAAGAAAACCTCGATTTGAACGAACTCGATTATATATGGGGTCGTTAGTTGTCTGTTAGTCAACTAGTTTCCTTTTTCCAGACTATTATTGTCTTAATTTGATTAATCGAACAATTTATTACTTTCCGTGCATAACACTGATCAACTTTATGTCTGTACAAAGATTAAGCAAGTCTTTGTACGGAATCTATATGAATAAGGGAATAAAGTATTCATGCATATCATTATTTGTTCTCCTAAAGATTATGAATTAGATCGAGCGATAATAATAAAGAACATTAAAAAAATTATTATAAATGTTTCCTCGGTTTTATAAAATGACAAATAGTTTGAGAAAAAAGATAATTTTTCTACTATGAGTAATTGTATAATATGATAGAAATACTTATTAGTTGTAATAATCTGGATTCGCCAAGTCGATTCCAGACCTGACGCATGTTCGGGCCCGACATCTTTACTATGGACAAGCGTTAATGAATGTCAACTGAATCGGGCTCTTGTTTTCGCTTACCCAAAAAAAATTAATCTTTATCGACATTTAATACTTGAGTCATACTTATACATCATTAGAGTATCTTCTTTTTTTAAAATATAGGATTTTTTTGGTCTTTACATTTTACTCTCCCCCTCTCCTAATGGGTCAACGTTCTTGCTGGATCCTATTAAGACACAAAGATCTCCTAACATCCGAAATTCGGTCATTTTATCCCGACGACATAAGTCGGCTTTAGTATCGTAATTCTAATGACCGAGATTCTCTCAGCTGATTCTAGACCTGGTATTTGTTCATACCAGAAGTCGTTATTATAAACAAGTATTATTGAATTGTCAACTGAATCGAGCAATCGCCGTCGCTAGCCCAAAAAAATTAATCTCTACATACATTTAATACATAAATCATGTTTATATATCATGACATCATATATCTTTTCCAATGTGTGGCTTTTTCTTAGGGTCTTTACCTATTGTAAAGATACAAAAATCCCACATCGAAAAAAAAAGATATTGACATTATATATAATCATTTTTTGGGCCATCAAAGATAAAAGCATGGCTAATATAATATTGAATAATACTTGCCTATAGTGAGGACAATGTGCCCAAACTTGCAGTCATACCTAAAATTGGTTAGACGAATACGGATCGTTACAATTATGGTATTAGAGCTGTTCAAAATCATCAGGGTGAAATATCCATATCTGGTACGTTAGGGGGTCCTGATCCCTTAGTGGATGACCCGTAAGGACGCTGATCCATTAAGGAAAAGGAAATGTAAATACCCAAAAATCCTACATCGGAAAGAAATATGATGGTGGCATGATATATAACTATGATCCAAATACTAAATATCAACAATGTTTAATTTTTTTCGGACCAGCGAAAACGTAATGTTTAATCTTTTTCGGACCAGCGAAAACGTAAGTACGATTAAATTAGCATTTAGTAAGGTTTGTTTATAATGACGACAACGCATCCAAACGAACGTCGGACATGGAAATGGTTAGGCGAATTCCAGTCGTTACACTAACTATCTTCAAGTCCTAGCTAATGCATTAAACATTATTCTTGTTGCAATGTTTAAAACAAGGACAATTATGATAAGGAAAATTATGTAAATTTCCTCTTTCTAATACACAGGCTAGTTTTGGAATCTCCGACGACTATTGACGGAAATTCCGATTTTCATTTGTCGCTTCTTTAAGCTCTGCTTTGTCCAGACTCCGGAATGCTTGAGTCTCTCTCTTTTATGCTCCTTTTGTCCTAATTATGTTTAACGGAGAATCATGTGAATGTAATAATATCACATCATACGTACACAACTGCTAGTTTCTTGCTCCATACCATGAACAAGAACTAGTACAAATCATATATTTAGCCAGACGAAGGTGAAAACATATGGGAATATAAATTTTATGTTAGAACTTTGTTTTATTAAATGTTCACAAACTTCTATGAAACAGCAAAGCTTTGAATACTCTAATGAAATACAAACAATATACCGAGGGTATACTGACACTATAACACCTTTTAATCAAACTTACTAGAGAAAGAGCGTTATTTATGGTTAAATATCTACTTATAATATCTTTCCTATTCACTTCCAATAAAATTATAGGTATTCAAAAGTACTCTCACTATTAAAGCCATGATGTTATAGCATGTCTAGGGAAAAAAAATCAGATTATCTTTATGAATTTTACTTTGTGAAAAGTATGATGCAATTTTAGTTTTTCCATTAAAGTTTTTCAACTTCCTTGTAGAGGGAGAATCTAACAATGAGTATTTTATTTTAATGTTTTGAAAGTCTTATAATTTTTATAAGTTGAATATTTTATGAACATATTTCTCTAAAACGATATATATATTTCTCTGCCCAGAACAAACATTCTCAAGCACCCCATGACTTATAAAATATAAAACAAAACATGATACAAAAATAGAAAGTTAGAAAGATAACCACCAAGGTTCTTTGTGCAAAGAAACAAACAGAATCTTCGCTTATAGTGAGCAACGTCGCTTGGTGAGCGACTATGCCTACTGTGTGATAAATTTTGTTTGTAAAGTTTCAGTTTTATAATTTAATAATAGTTAATGAGTTGTATTAGTTTTTAGTAAGTCTGTTAATTGGTATTTATTGTAAGTATGTTTAAGTTAAAATATGATACATAGGTTTATTTTGAAGATAAGTTATTGGATAGACCATCGATATATGTACAGTTAGACATAATACTTGCTCAAGTGGAGATTTCCGAATTGCATAGGAAATACCGAGTCAGCAAGAGGGAGTAAATAATGAGATATAGGAGTAGCTAGGACGAAACATGTATGCTTGTGGATATACGCACTTGTACAGATTGTTTTGCTGAATAAAATCGACCCTTAAACACAGCTTGTGTATTCCCGCATGATGTGATATTGAAAGTGGTGTAATGAATATAAAGAAACAAGTATGTTAGGGCAAGTAGTAACGACTTGCTTATAACACATCAAAGTTGAGAGTTGGAATTCCATCGTGTGATGAACTTTCTAAATTTATCCTTATATAAGTGTCATGTTGAAAGAGCTAAAATTCATGTCCTATTTTCGAATAAGACTCAGATTCTACGGGTGTTCTACATATCGAGTCTAAATTAAGTGAGATTGCTTTAATAATTGTAAATTTTCTAATGTAAATTGTCAAACTACTTGCTCTAAGAGCACTGATTTAAATTAACTCAACTACACACTTGTCAAATATATCTTGATTGAAAACCTAACCATAAGCACATTTAACTATTGAAATTATCTTGATCCGACAAATATCAATTATGGACATCTTTGGTACACAAATGCAACAGTCTTAGCACGCACTGGTGTGAGTTATAGCTAATCACATGCCAATGACTTATCTTGATAACGATTTCCACAATAACAAAACATAAACATAAGTCGGTCTAAGAGTGTCACAGAAAAAATAAACTTGTATCCTTCATCAAACATCAACACATCCTCCCTGGAAAAAGAAAAAAAACCTCCTCCACCCTGCCACAAGAAAGCTAAAACGTTAATATACATTTTTACTATTAATTACCTAAAAAGTTCACTCGTATAATTGTTGTATAAATAATTAAAATAAAAATCGTTAATCAGTAAATAATGCACAATTTAGCATATAACTAGTGATTGAAACTTTGATTAAACTACATATATCAATGGACATATCATATTATTTACGACATTCATGAGCAAAGTTTCTTTAAACGAATCAGATACATCGCCGATTCTCTCTTCATCGATTCTTTTATAGGTACGTGTTTTTTACATGATATTTTTTTCTTTGGCCATCTCTCACCAACCATATTGGCTATCGGACGGGATCACAGGAGACACAAAATGAGTCCATTTATGAGGCCCCTTATCAGCAGCCGCCACGTGTTAAAAAAAGTCATTTACTAAAAAAAATTTCAATCTCCCAACAATTTTAACACACGGCTGCTACTGATAGGAAGCCTCACAAATAGCCTCACTTTTTTACTTCTCTCATCACATCCGATTTGCTATCACATGTTAGTGTTTAAATCACTTGACTTATCGACCGTTGCGACACTTTACCAATTCAAACGGTCTGATTTTCCTACTGTCACAGAGTAGAGAACCAACGGACTCAAACAATTGACACTGCAACTTAGTAGCAAGATCACCGAAATCTGCTTGCAATGGTGAAATCGAAAGCACCCAAAAGGAATTCTTCGGATAGAGAAAAATGGAAAAAGATTTTCAATTCCATGGTAATTTTATTGAAAAACCAGCAGACTCAGATTGGTTGTCTTGTTACAGACAGAAAACTTCTTGAAGATAGAATCAAATTACAGCACGACCGTTGGAAATCTGATGTTAACCTATTTCAAGATAAAATCTTTCAGGTAAACATTTGTTCTGTCTAATTTACTTGTCTTGCTGAAATTAGGGTTTAAATGAAGTTGGGAACTATGGTAATTACTCGCTTTTGTTTTCGGTTGGGGATTCTCGAACTGGTGTTGCAGATGAAGAGGGATTTCTCTTTGCAAGAAATGGAACGAATGGTTGAGTCGGCTAAAGCCGATATGCTCATAGGTCTGAAGCAAAGAGAGGCCGTTGTTTACAAGAAAAAGTTTGGTTAGTTTACTTTTTCATATAATATCTGGATATTTTTTTTTCTTAAACGCGTAAAGATTCGTCATTAGTTCGTTGTTAACCGATTAACCATGGAGGTTTGGGTGTGTGGAAGTGACGAGTGGTTGGGTGGATAGAGTACTACCTCATCCCAAGAAATGAGCCATGTATTTGTTTAGTTTCTGCTTGTTCCCCCCCCCCTTCCCCCCCCCCCCCCCCTCTTAATAATGTTAGTCATTGTGCTTGAGGGTAGGATAAGGGAGATGGATTATTTTCCCATTTACCATTATAATGGAAATGATGTAGTATGTATGGTTATTTACAAAAAAAAATGTAGTATGTATGGTCTTTCTGACCTGTTGAATACCTGAATGCATTCTTGGAAGCCTGTGAAATTGAATGGTGGAACGTCGCAGATGTTCATCTTTAGTTTCGTTGTCTTATGTTATGAATTTGATTTTACTGGCCTTCGAAATTTGGGGTTTTGGGTTCCTTCTAAACTTATTATATGGAGAAGCCGGTTCTGGATATTTTGTGTGTGATTACTAGTTCTCTTGCCTTAGTGGACGACATGATTATAACTAGTCTAATTATAAAAATGAGCCGCTCTTGCATAACTTACAGGTTGCCGCTTTTTTTATTTTATTTTTTTTATGTACTGCTTCGCAGCTATTTTCCTCTTTGTGGATCTCTCAGCTGTGTTGCCCTCTCCTCTCTTTTAAGGAGAGCTGTAAGTTTGCCAGTCATCTCTGTGCATGAGATATCCACTTACAGATTGTTCTCCCATCTGTTTGTGTGGTGTACAGAAAATGCAGATAGTGATTTGGATGATTTCCGAGAATGCTTTGACTGTCTAACTCATCAATGCTCTTCAGAAAAGGTGTGTCTGGTGCATTTTCTTAAGATACTATATTAATGCTTGATTCGCGGTTATGAAACTTTTTAATTATATGCAGGATGTATCTACTTCTGCAAGTAATGCTGTCCAAAGTGAATTGTTGAGTTTGAAATGTGAATATGACAAACTTAGAGTGGACAAAGACCGAGAAATTTCTGCTCTCCTGTCAGAGAAGAGATTTGTCTGGAACCAGTATAACACAATGGAAAGGGATTTAAATGAACAACTAAAGATAAGGCAAGGTGAGATTAAATCTGCAGATTATAAGATTCAGAGGCTTCTTGTTAGAATGGAGGAATTGCAATCTGCCAATGCAATGAAGGATGCTATGATAGCAACTCTGAGAACAGACATGGCAAAATTAGAATCTGAATCAGGAAATCAGAATGAGGAGATCTCTCGGCTTTCTAAAGAAGTAGAGATATTGAGGAAGTCAAAGGATTCTGCGACACCTCGACTGAGGCATTGTGCCACAAAATCTGGAAATTCACGAGTTAATGGAAAGATCTGCCTTGGCGGGAGGACAATAACTCCAAAAGAAGAGTTGGATTCTTCACATGGCTTTGAGAAGGTACAGTTTGAATAATACACTTGCTGAGGTTATCAAATATGTCTACGTTCCAGGTGATATACAGTGTAGTTGTCTGATTATGCTATTTCTTCGAGTGACGTAGGTGCCATACAAATCCATTTTCTTGACCTTAAAAGTAGAAATTTTCAATTCTTGCACTAGTCCCACAAGCACATATTGACATGAGCAAATCTAGAATGGTCCTCTTTTACAAGCGTCACCTGGATTACTTGTCATCAATTTGAGTAGTTCCTAATTTAGGAGTGTGTCTTTTCCTAAATTGTTTCTTATCATCTTTCGACTTCTATTTTTACTCAAGACCCGAACCCTCATTTGTTCTCGCTCCTGCTACAGTCGTATAAATAGTTGCTACAGTATGTTGCTTTTTATCGTGTTCTATCTCTTATGTACAACTGCCGTCTTCTTTTTTCTTTGCAATGTAAGATTCTTTAGGATTCACTCAATCAAACAAGCTATTAAAATTTCTTTTGTGTCTCCTTTATGTTACGCCTTTGATTTATCAGTCACCAAACACAACACAACTTTGTTCCTCTTTTTTTCCTTCCATGGACATCTAAGGATCTATATCTTATTTCAGCTCAAGAAGAGAAAAACTCATGTGAAAATATATTGAATTGTGTCAGTGTTTTCATTATTGAAACCGTTGGCTTTATCCGGTCCATTTTGAGCAGTAAAAGGTCGCTATTGTGTCAAAATCGTCGTTCTTTAAAAAAAAGGCTGCCAGTAGGAGGCGATTTCTAGGGTTTCTCGGAGGCGACCATCGGAGGCGATTTCGCCAATCTCAGCCGGCTACAAACGTTAATAATGATGGACGACATGCCAATGGAACGTACTGAGGAAGAGGTAGACCAGATCCGACGCAGTGTAAAGAAATTCAAGCGGCCAGCAACCGACGAACCACCGCGGTCACCTAGCCATCCGTCGCCTGCAGGACCACTGTGGGCTGATCTGGTACGCGGAAATTCATCGGGATCTCTGAACAACAACATTGATATGTACACTGGAGACGGAGAAGAGGATGATGACCTCTGTGCAGAGCCACTAAATCCTAATACCCTTCCGCTGCCTGAAGCTACACGAGGACGAGTTGTGATCGAAATTTCACTGGAGGAGCGCCAGCGTTTATGAAAGCCCTGGCGGAGAGCACTGCTGGTGAAACTTCTGGGCAGAAATATCTCCTACAGGGTACTATCTCATAGATTATCTGAATTGTGGTCACTCACACACCGTATTGATATTGTCGATCTTGAAGACGGCTACCACGTTATCAGATTCTACTCTGCTGCGGATTATACCCACGCCCTTGAAAATGGCCCTCGGATCATCCAAGGCCACTACCTGACCGTAGCGAAATTTAAACTTGGATTTCGACCATCTGAGGGTGGGATCGCGGCTACACTAATCTGGGTGCGGTTACCACAAATGCCTCTTGAATATTTCAACGAGACTTTCCTGTTGAGGGTAGGAGATGAATTGGGAAAGGCTGTGAAGATAGACATGCACACTATGCACGCTGCCAGGGGAAAATATGCCCGTATCTGCGTCGAAATAGACCTTCAAAAACCATTGCCCTCAGGCGTCATTCTTGATGGGAAGTTCATCACTGTGGAATATGAGGGTCTCTATTAGATTTGCTTCTCCTGTGGTAAATTCGGTCATAAACAAGAAGATTGCCCAATGCAACAGGGATGCAATACTACCACGACTAGCCTTGAACCACCCTTAAAAGCAACATCGAGTGTGCCTACGGAACCATTCGGACCTTGGATGCTTGCCCGAAGCTACACTAGGAGAAAGAGTGGAGCGACCAATATACCCACAGGTGAAAAGAACAATGGTTTCTCATCTGCAGGAGGGGGAGTCACTGGTGGCTATAGTACACATCCTACACCATCAAATATAGCCTCGGCGGGTGGCTCACGATTTGCCCCATTGAATACAGAAGAGGTGGTAGAAACAAATGTACCTGAGGCTCCAACACTTGCAACGACTCTTAAGGACATCCCTGATGATGGACCAAGTATTCGATTCAATGCCTCGACAAAAGAGCAGGCGGCTAAAACAAAGGAAAAGAAGGGCAAGGGGGTGCAGCTTAAGGAGCCAGGAAGAATCCGGGTAAATCCCACACGAATCCGGCAGGATGCTCTAATTTCCAGAGGGACCCAGCAGGAACATCGACGCAAGGCAGTGACTATTCTTCACGTCATGACTCGGCAGGTACATCTAACCCCCTGCCTTATCTGATATTACTAATATGGAACCTCGGGTGATGGATGGCTAGATTAAGGACCCAAGCTCCCTTCCTATCATTGAAATATCGCACACTATACCACCACAACCCGAAGATAATATCAAGTCCCATCCACCGGATATGCGGGTAGATATGCAAATAACCCATGAGCCAACTGTGGAATTACCTGATGACACGTCCCATATGGATATGAATAATAGCTTAACCCCTGGGAATGCTAACAACCAGGGGCACATTGATATGTCTATCTAGATGAAGGTGCTGGCATGGAATTGCCGCGAAGCAGGATCAAAGCCACGGATCCGCTCTATTATTCGACTTGTGCGTGATCATACGCCTAATATTCTATTCCTGATGGAAACACGTGTACCGAGTGCGAAGGCAAGACATATTCTACTGAGGACACATTTCAGTCGTATTGCGGCTGTGGAAGCAAGAGGATTTGCGGGAGGTCTATGGTGCTTTTGGGACGACAAAAGCCTTGATATACAAATACTTTCCTACACAGCACAGATTATTAATGTTGAAATCATGAATGGGCTTGTTGTAGACTATGTTATCTCACTTGTATATGCATCCCCGGTTGACTCTATTCGGGAAACATTTTATTCCTATGTTGAAGAAATGGTCGGAATGATCACGATACCATGGGTGCTAATTGGTGATTTCAATCAGGTGTTAAGGCAGGAAGATAAAAGAGGCGGACGTATGGTCCATGGCTCTGCTGTTGACCATATGCAATCCATGATAAATAATTGTGAATTGATTGAGCTTGAATTCACGGGGCCACGGTTTACTTGGTCTAACGGTCAGGAGGGGCGTTTACTTATTGAACAACGACTTGATCAGACATGGGCAAATGAGGCGTGGATGAATAGATTTACCCAAGCTACCCTACATCACCTCCCTAGGACGGACTTTGACCATGGCCCCCTACTGCTACAGACTGCGGGCAATATTCAGCACTCCGGGTCTCGTCCATCTTTCCGATTCCAAGCATGTTGGCTCGAACACAAAGATTTCCCGAACTTTATACGTGATGTGTGGAGACCATATGAAGGGGATTACATCCGTACAGTTGATGAATTTCGTGGTCGTATGGAAACTTGGGCGACGGAAGTATTCGGGAACCTCCATCGGCGACGACGGCGATGCCTTGCACGTCTTGAAGGCATCCAGAAATCCCTTGCCTGCCGCCCCTCTACATTTCTAAATAATCTGAATGGGGAGCTAAAAACCGAGGACAATGATATTTTGTTATAAGAGAAGATTTTCTTGGAACAAAAACATAATCTACAGAGGATATCGAGCGGGAAACAAAATAGCAGGTATTTTCATCTTTCCGTTGCAGCCTATAAGCGTTCGCTATTTATTGGTCAATTGCAAGATGACCATGACACTGTTGTTACATGCCCGCACAAGCTTGAGTCACTCATTCGTGACCATTATAGAGGGTTATTCACCTCCCCACCCAGTGCTCCACTAGAAGATAATTGAGGCTTTCCAGCAGGGGCGATTTCCAGCCGCATTGAATAAGACATTAATTACTCTTATCCTTAAGGTGACACCCCCTGAAAATGCTTCACAATTTAGACCCATTGCACTTACTAATGTGGTTGTGAAGATTATTAGTAAGGTGATTGCAAACCGTCGGAAACCTATCATTGGAAAAATTATTTCTGAGACTCAGGGAGCTTTTGTCCCAGGCAGGCAGGCTGCAGATAACATAATCATTACACAAGAAATCATGCATACGATGCACAAGCAGGGTAAAAAAGGCTATATGTCTCTCAAACTTGACCTGGAGAAAGCGTATGATAAAGTCCAATGGTCATTCCTTTGCAGAATCCTTTGTAAGGTGAGCTTCAACCAAAAGATGATTGACCTTATTATGTTTAGTATATCCTCGGCTACACTATCTGTTATCTGGCAGGGCAAGTGTCTCGAGCTCTTTCATCCCCAGCGTGGTATTCGTCAAGGTGATCCTTTGGCGCCCTATCTATTCTTGATGTGTATGGAGGTCCTCAGTCGAAAGATTGATGATGATGTTGCCTCTGGAAGTTGGTCCCCTAATAAAACATCTCGTACAGGTCCTACGATCTCACACCTATTTTTTGCTGACGACCTTCTGTTATTTGGCGAGGCGTCATATAGTCAAGCCAAGGAGGTGGAACGTATTATCATTGAATTTTGCCGTGAGTCAGGACAAACGGTTAGTGTTCGAAAGTCCCAAGTATTGGTGTCAAGGAACATCGCCGCCGGCTTCGACCCAAACCTTTTTGCTCAGCTAGGACTCCACACCACAGTGGACTTCGGCAACTACCTAGGCGTCCCTCTTTTCCATAGGAGAAGCGGACGGAAAGCATATGCCTACCTGCTGGACAAGATACATATGAGACTTGGAGCATGGCAAACAAAACTCCTATCTCAGGCTGTGCGGTACACTCTCATCCGTAGTGTGATATCGTTGATTCCTTCATATGTGATGCAAACTACCCGTCTACCAGTTAGCCTCATTGCTGACATGGAAAAGTTGACTCGTCGATTTTTTTTTGGGGGAAACTGGAAAAGCAAGAAAACTCCACTGGTGCTCATGGGAAAAGGCGTGTTTGGACAAAGAAAGCGGGGGTCTTGGAATTAAACAGCTGCGCCATATGAACTCAGCTTTGCTTTCCAAGCTAGCTTGGAAACTCATTACATGCCCTAATCTTCTTTGGGTCCGAATACTGAAGCATAAATATGGGGATATTCTTCAACGACGTCAAGTATGGAATGCCTCGTGGGTTTGGCGCAGCATAGAGAGCTCATTACCACTCCTTCTTACTGGACTTGAAGAGGTACAACAGGATTATGATAGCATGGACAAGCAGTGGAGATGGAAAGCTTCTCCGTCAGGTAAATTTGATACAGCGAGTGCTTATAAATATTGTTTGACATCAGCAATGCCAACACCATCCATACCGTGGGAAAACATTTGGGCATCGCGGGGTCTCTCTCGATACAACCTGCTGTTGTGGCAGATTTGCCAATCTTCATTACCCACGCAGAGCTTTTTGCAACGCCGACACATTAGTATCAGCTCAACTTGTTGTGTCTGTAACTCAATGGAGGAAAATATAATACACGCCCTATGCGACTGTCAATGAGCTAAATGTCTTTGGAGATTCTTACTGAATGCAGAGGTCTACCCCCAGTTCATACACCCATCGAGCCCCCTTGAATGGGTTATGCAGAATTTAGAATCCAATTGGGGCACGAAGAATGAACCCTGAGACTGGCGCTACGTGTTTTGGGAAGCTCTGTCAAGTATATGGTTTTGGAGGAACCAACTGGTTCATGGAAACATTGATCACCTCCCTCCACCAGGAGATGTCTTTCGTGAAATAAGATGCTGAGTACACAAACTTGATATTATACATATGAATAGATTTAGTGACCCTCTTAATAGAAATAGTCAAAGTACTTAGATGTGGTAAAAAACAGATGTACATATTCTTTGCTGATTATAAATAAAGATCCATTTTCCCGGAAAAAAAAGGTCGCTATTGTCACATTAGTAAATTCATTTCAATCAGGCCTCTCTTTGTCCATCTTCACTTTCTCATGACAGACTGTTTTGCATAAAAAATCCAGCCTTCACCACCAAGCTTCAGTTGCTGTTTATTAAACGAGCCTTGTGTCCATTTATCCCTAAAAAATATCTCTTGAGCAAGAGCCAGGAATTCTTTCTTCAATGTCATTTTGTGTCGTGATCAAGATTGGCATCTGTATGCTATTCGATATTCGTAATGCATAATTTGCTTTTTTTACTTGCTGATTCTTTCTTCTTCTTCTTCTTCTTCTTTTTTTTTTTTTTTTTTTTTTTTTTTTTTTTTTT
>AP025050.1:428332-542847 GCA_036186865.1 Eustoma russellianum | reverse complement strand
TTGTTCATCCACCTCTTTGTGCTCATCTTCCCTCTGAACATCACAGAAGCAGTTAGGTAGCGTCCATGGCGTGGATCTGCTGCACACATCATGCTCTTAGCATCCCACATTTGCTGAGTAAGCTCTGGGACTGTGAGGGAGATGTATTGCTGCGATCCGCGAGAGGTCAGTGGTGAAAATCCCACCATGAAAAAGTGAAGACGTGGAAAAGGTATAAGGTTCACAGCTAGTTTCCTCAAATCTGAGTTAAGCTGACCAGGAAAGCGTAAACAGCAGGTCACCCCACTCATTGTTGCAGAGATCAAATGGTTCAAGTCACCAACTAGGAGCAAATAAGACAGAAAGAAAATTTAGCGGCAAAATAGACACCCGTCTTAACTAGTGTAGCAGGGGAGAGAGTTCACTCACAGCTTGGAGTGCTGAGCTTCAAGGTCCTGAAACAAATGTCATAGAGTGCTTCATTGTCAAGGACCATGCATTCATCTGCGTTCTCCACCAGCTGATGGACTGACAGGGTTGCATTATAGGGCTCCACAACAGTATCAGATACCTTTGGTGAGGGGAAGACAGAGAAAGTGAGCATCATTCTATCTGGATACTCCTCCCTTATCTTTGAAATAAGAAGTGTTCCCATGCCAGAACCAGTGCCTCCTCCAAGTGAATGACATACTTGAAACCCTGCCATAAAAACCAACCCCACGTCGTCAAAGAAAAGGCAACAATGCTAAAACATTTATCCCATCTTGATCAGCATGAAAGAGATAATCAGTAGAAACGCAATATTTTTGCAAAATGCTTGTTTAAGCAGGGTGTATATCTTATGGTCATTACTCTAGATGGATCGGAACCAAATCAAACATTTATCGAGCAAAAACTATTTGGATCTTGGAGTGCTCAGAACACCGAAACACTTTCGACCCAACAATTGCCCACAGGCAGGCAAGTTTCACTTATTCACTGGGGCATGGGGCTGAGAAGGAAGTACCAGGTTCACCAGATCAACCACATCCATACCTCCAAGCTCATAACACGTGATTTTAAGTAATCAAAAGATGTAAACAAGAAGGATAAAAACAGGAAGATCTAGATCTCATCTATTCCATCAGACAAAAGGTGGCCAGATGCAAATTCTGGATCCCATGTCCAATTAACTAGAGGCACTGATATACATAAGACTCTCTCAAGACAATGACGAGCGATTAATATATACACATTCAGCGATTATAGTAACGTAAAAGTGTCATAAATAAGACGTACTTCAGAATAAGCATTACGTACATTTCAGAAGGGAAAAGGAAAAACTAGACAAGAAAAAAGAGAATGTAACCTTGCAAACAATCACAATTCTCAGCTTCTTTGCGTACGACATCGAGAACAGAATCGATCAATTCAGCGCCCTCAGTGTAATGTCCTTTGGCCCAGTTGTTACCGGCGCCAGACTGACCAAAAACGAAGTTATCTGGCCTGAAGATGGGGCCATAAGGACCAGATCTGATGCTGTCCATGGTTCCAGGCTCCAGATCCATGAGCACAGCCCGAGGAACATAACGGCCGCCGGAAGCTTCATTATAGTAGACATTGATACGCTCCAGCTGAAGATCGTTGGCACTTTCACCTTTATAACGCCCGGTGGGATCAATTCCATGCTCGTTGCAAATTACCTCCCAGAATTTGGAACCGATTTGGTTCCCACATTGACCTCCTTGAATGTGCAAGATTTCCCTCATGTTTTCTTCTTCTTTTTTAGGGAAATCTAGATGGGGAGGAGGAAGAAGAGGAACTCAATAATTTGAAAGAAGGGAATTATTTGTAGAGTACTTCTATAAGAAGATGGGAAAATTATTGTTAGTGGGTGACGCGCCAAAGCCAGAGCGGCAGAGCCCATGTTACCACGGGATATAACAGAGACAACCAATTAAATTTCATTACATCACAATAGAAAATTACATTCCTTTTCAACCCGTTCTTTTATATCAGAAATAGTAAAATTATTTAAACAATGTTATTTAAGAACACTAAGTTTTCTAAATAGCGTTGTAAATATTCTCTCTCCTTAATTTTTTTTTAAAAAAAAAAAGCAAAAAAGGAAACTGAAAGACGTGTAGAGTTAAATATCATAATTATCAGTTTCTTGCATAAAGTGTAAAATAAACATGTTTATATCAGATCGCGAAACAATTCAAACTCTTCCGGGACTATGTGTGCACCAAGAACGTACTTTATCGCGTGCCTTCATTTTTCTTTGGAGAACCAGGAAGTATGAGTGTGCTGCAGAGAGCTAGAGGGGGGGCGGGGGGCTACAGTTTGCTGTTTTTTCACTAAGCATCTCCTTTCTTATTCTGAATAGAAAATGATCCTTAATGATTTCAAAAATGTCAAAGTAAAAGATGCATGTGGCTATCATAATTTCGAGACATGGATTACTTTCCGGAAAGAGTTATTAGCCCAACAGTTTTTGTTGGATGCTGCTGATCTGATAAAATGATCCAATCATTTCGCATACTTCCGTTGGCATGAGCTTAGCCGTCCACTCCTTGCTAGGAAACGGAGTCCTTCACTTTCAAGTGTTGTTAAATTCGTCTTACCATCTAATACGTATTATTATGATTTCATCTCCAAGAAATTTTCCAAAGTCCGATAGTCACACAAGTAGAATATCTCAAACCTAGGCTAGGATGAAGTTTCTTTGAAAAATGCTTGGTTAAAGCGAACGGAATTCAGTGACGCTGGGAGGGGGACACGTGTGATGCCACCAATGGGTGGCTGACACGTGTTCCTCTTGTAAAAGCAAAAAAAAAATGCAAAGTTTGGAACACGTGTTAGCCCCTCATTGGTGGCGTCACACGCGCCCCGCGTCACCGAATCCTTAATGTATAGGACTTGAAAGAAGAAAGACCTGATATTTTAGGCTAATAACTTAAAATGGATTCACCACTTAAGACTAGGGTAGACTCGTAGCATACCGTTAGTTTTTATATGCGAAATTCTGGACTGTACTTGCACAACATAATAGGTAGAAGCACCACGCCTAATTATCTAAACATTTCACCAAAAGACTATTACGCACACGGTAAATTTTGGATTACTATGCACCACAAAATGCCCTGTAAAATACACTGCATCTGCTAAATTCATTAACGTTGTTGAAGCATGTTTTCCCTGCAGTATCTCTTGAAGTTCAGGCTCTCCTCCACAAGAAAGTCGCTGCAAAAAGGTGTTGCACAATAGAACGGAAACGTCATAAATTATCATCTCTCAGCCAGTTCCCTTCCTATTGGCCTATCCCCTATTTCGACCAGAGATCAAACAAAGGTATGTTAGCATCAGAAATAACTTACGATAACCGCTCAGTCATTTCTGATGCTTCCCACCTGGGGCTCCAAGGATAGTCACCAAAGATGCTTGACTTGATGGGCACATTTCGAGAATTGAAATGCTGAAGTTTTTTTGAAAGAAATAGAAGAGTTGGAAGATGATAGCAAATCAACAACCAAACAGAGTCGTGCAGGTCTGTTTTACATGAACAAAGACCTCTAACATTAGTTTAACACCTAGAGCTGCTATAACATTATGTCAAGAAACTTTTAATGGTTAACGATTCACTGCAGTAACCATCATCTAAATATCAGAGGCAACAATACATTTTCATATCAGCGCTACTCAGCCAACCGTAAAGAAAGCAAAAGGAAAAGCAGAGGAAGGGTTTCTCATTGAGAAGAAACACATTTACCACACATGGTCTGCGTTGAAAAGAACGCATCAGACCGTTGGTACCTGAGAGCTCTGAAGAAGCAAACTACGTTGTTGCCTGGGGAATGGAAGTGAGAGAGAAAAGTGGGCCTACGTCCCAAAACTCTGCAAGAAAGTAAGTGAGATACTTACATATTAAATAATACAACACGATGAATGGGATAACACTTCAAGCATGGCAAAAAAGACACTGCAAAGGGAACAAAGACTAAGCTAACAGCGAAATATTTCAAGGAAAAATGCCATTATTTCGTCAGGTAGGTCAACCAGACAGGTTCATATTTTTCTTGCCACTAGAGAAAGGGGAAAAAAAGCTGATTTTTTTTTTGTAATTTAAATTTTCATATATAAAGCCAAAATGGCAAATTTACAAAATGTTCTATCAGTATGACAGCCCGGAGGAAGTCACAGCCAGATAGAAAAAGGTGGCTTACAATATGCGCACTAGTCTAGTGCCAACCTTTAGCAAAAGGTGGTATAAGATAACCACAAATATCCTAAGTTAAGCTACCATCTGTTAACATACGCGCCCAGTACATGACAAATACATAATACAAATAACAAAACTCCCAATAACTGAGATCATCAACTGAACCACCATGGCAAGAAGCGCATCCAACATAAGCCTTGGAGTGTAGCCAGTTGAAAGCCAAAATGTATGTGATGAATACCAGTTTCGATTTCACCCATGCTTGATCCTCAGCATGCAAAAACCAATTTTGGGTACCCAGTAGCGACGCCATCAATGTCGCCATGAGCTGCATCCAAGCAACGCGTAGTTTTAATGCAGAGGCACGTAACAGCACAAAGGACTTCAATGCGTTCAGGTCCTTCAACCTGCAGTAAAAGGAAACCCAACAGTACGGTACCAAAATGACTAGCAGGCGATAATAATAACGCAGCAAAGATAGACAGATGAAGAAGAAGCAAGGCAGGCTTAAGTGGTAGCATTTGGAAGAATTAGTGGGTTGTATTTGGCAAAAATTTTCATTGGAATTCCAAAACTAATAGCAAGCTCCCAGTTGGCTCTTGAGCATTTGTAACCTCTCCAACTACAAGCAGCGAAAGAAATACTATCCAGTGTGTGCTTAAGGAGAGCAGTGTGGTCTATCCTAGAATGATTGAAGATTCTGTTGTTGCGTTCCCTCCAAATATGATACACAGTGGAAGCAAAAGCAAAGTGAGCTAGATCTTTTTGAAGCTTCGAATGCCAATTTGAGTTTGTGTTAAGAACGTCAATAATGTCTGGCCAGTTGGCACCACGGAAGCTAGTACCTAGCAGAGATAAGATGGCATTCCAGATGTGATTGGAGAAGTTACATTGAAAGAAGAGGTGGTCTTGTGTTTCGACGGAGCTACTACAGAGGACACAGATGTTCGAATTGGATAGACCCCAGTTATGAAGTTTGTCTAAGGTATTCATCCTCTTCCAACATGCAATCCAAAGGATTATGGCATATCGTGGAATGGAATGCTTACCCCAGACAATTGTACTCCAGTTGACAGTAGGCTGGGGAACTTGGATTGCATTGATTGCTTCCTTGATTGAGAAGTTTTTACTGTGGTCCCACACCCATAAATCCTCACCCTGCTTCCTCTTAACATTGTTGCATTCATTCCTGAACTGTCTAACTTGTTCATCCCAGCCTCTCCCAAACGGGATTCTCCATTCGTTATTGACTAGGACAGTGTCCACTCTTGCGTTTTCATGGATGTGGAGTTTTCTTTTTAGGTTAGGATGGTTGCTCTTCAGGATTCCCCATGGGTGCCATGGGTCATACCAGAAGGATGTGGTCTTCCCATCACCAATCACTTTGTTTACAGCTTTCTCATATATGCCTCTAACACCAAGTGTTTTCCTCCAAATCCAAGAATCTGAGGGTTTAGGGTTCACTTCCCAGATTGATTTGCCTTTCAGTATTTCCGTGTGAATCCACATTACCCAAAGACATTCCTTGCCTTGGCATATATCCCAGATGTTTTTCATGATGTAGGCATTGTTTGTGAGTGCAAGATCATTAATGCCCAACCCCCCACTAACCTTAGGCTGACATATGGTTGACCACTTGACTTTTGTTTTCCTAGTGTTTCCCCACAGAAACCCCTTTAAAATCCTTTCAATTTCCTTTATGATTTTCCTTAGTAGGAAGAGTGAGGCAGTCCAATATGTGCATATGGATATTAGTACTGTGTTTATTAGCAATACCTTACCTCCATATGACAAGACCTTGTTTGCCCAGCTGTTCACTTTGGCGGTTAATCTCTCAAGCAAGGGGCCACAACTTGCGTAATCGAGCTTGCCAACACTTAGTGGAACTCCTAGGTATTTGATTGGAAGAGTTCCAATTTGCATACCTAGGATCTGAGCAATTTCAGCTTGCATTTGAGAGTTTAAACCAGAAGTAAAGACCATACTCTTTTGAAAATTTGGCTTGAGACCAGAAATGTCTTGGAACAGGTCTAAGGTGTTTTTTATAATTGTGACTGAGTGGGAGTCTGCCTTGGAGAAGATAAAAAGGTCATCAGCAAAGGCAAGAGAGGTGATATTGAGTTTGTCGCATCTGGGGTGAAAGGAGAACTGGTTTTGTTTGGTTCGTTTTTGCAACAGCTGAGTAAGGCCTTCCATCACAAGGATGAAGAGGTAAGGGGATAGGGGATCCCCTTGCCTGAGGCCTCTGGTTGATGTGAAGTTACCCGTTAGGGTACCATTTAGATTGATGGAAAATGAAGCAGTTGAGATGCACAGTTCAATCCACCTAACAAAGGTATTGGGAAAGTTCATTGATTTAAGTATTGAGAGCAGGTACTGCCACTTGACTGTATCGAAGGCTTTCATTATATCAACTTTGATTGCACAACACTTTGGGCCACCTTGTCCTTTGTAGTTTTTCACTAATTCATGGATGAGTAGAATGTTGCTTTGGATTGTTCTTCCTTTCACAAAAGCAGACTGATTATCACTGATTAGCAAAGGTAATAAAGGTTTGATCCTGCGTACAAGAACTTTGGTAATGACTTTGTAAGTGGTGTTGCAGCAGGATATTGGTCTGTAGTCCTTCATCATTGTAGGACTTGCAACTTTTGGAATGAGTGATATAGATGTGGCATTGATAGGATAATACATGTACTTGTTCTTGAAAAAGTACTCAACTGCATCCACAAAATCATCACCCACTATTTCCCAATTGTCTTTGAAGAAGGTTGCGGAATAACCGTCTGGTCCTGGGGCACTATCCGATTTGAGGGAGAATAATGCTTCTTTTATTTCTGTTCTGGAGACAGGTTGAATTAGAAGTTGACTTTGTTCATCTGTTAGCACTTTTCCTTCCCATGTTTGAGCTTGGTGATCTAATAGAGATGACTCAGTGAATAGCTTTTCAAAGTACGTAATGGCCATTGATTCTACCATTCCATAATTTTCGATAATATCTCCATCTTCATCTTGCAATCTTAGAATTTTATTCCTGGCTTGGTGGGTTTTAACTGTTCGGTGAAAGAATTTTGTATTCTTGTCTCCTTCTTTCATCCATTTAATTCTAGATTTTTCTTTAAAGAAGGTTTCCTCAAAGGCTGAGAGCTTTGTATATTCCTCAAGTGAATTTCTTTCTTCCACCTGAAGTTGCTCATTTTGGGGGTTTTGGATAGTTTTCATTTGAGCTTCCTCTAGCAAAGTTCTAGCTATTACAACCCTTTTCGTGATTTCGCCAAACTTCTCTTTATTTAGCTTCTTTAAAGGGTCTTTTAGATTCTTCAGTTTCTTTGCTAGGATTTGCATGGGATTTCCCATTTGAATTTCTGACCAACTAGTCCTAAGGGTATATTTAAAAGACGGGTGCATCATCCACCCCTTCATGAACTTGAATGGTTTGGGACCAAAGCTGTGATTAAGCTGTATAGAAAGGACACCAGGAGAGTGATCCGAAGAGATAGGTGCTTCATATACAAGCTGGTAGTGAGGTATGAGATTTTTCCATTGATCGTTGCAGAACATATGGTCAATTTTGGTATATGTTCTATTATCACCTTCCCTCCTATTTGACCAAGTGTATTTGAAACCTCGAGAAGGGATTTCAGCAAGATCTAAGTCTTGAATCCAATCATTAAATTCCTTGATTGCGTTTTTATCTACTCTATGTTTTCCTATCTTTCCCAAGCTATTACGAATAATATTAAAATCGCCCATAATAACCCAAGCTTTATCTCCGTATAACTGGTTTTGATATCTAAGGTCCTGCCATAATTCCCTTCTATTAATTCTTTCATTGTACCCGTAAACAACGGTAAGAATGAAGTCCTCAGTGTGGGGAGGGCAAAGTTTCATTCTACAAGTAATGGATTGATCCGAACTTGATAAAACTTGCCCTGTAAATATATTTGGGTTCCAAGCAACCCAAATACGGGACACTGAGTTTGATAGGCAATTATCTATCACATCCCATGTTCTAAACATGTTATTGACAATAGGGGCACGGTTACTTTCGCGAACCTTTACCTCAACTAGTCCAATGAGGTCTAGTTTCCTATTACTGATGAATGTTTTTATTTCCTTTTGTCTTAAGGGAGAATTTAATCCCCTTACATTCCAACATCCCAATTTAATCATCTTAAAAGCTTATGACCTCGGCCTCTAGGCCGACCTCTTGTTGCTCCTCTACTAGACTGTCTTGTCCGAGTTGTTTCTTTTTCGGACTCCAACAAATCCTCATCAGTGGTCTGATCAATATATGCATGTTCTGGTTGCAGTTTCTTACTTTTATTACTTACTATTGGGTCGGCTTCAGTAGGCATATTTTCCTCCCTAAGTGGACTTGCTTGATGACTAGGGGAGGTAGGGGGAGAAGAGATAGCTTCCTGATTTGGGTGTAGGATCTTAGGTTTAGTACTGCTTTTTACAATGAGATTAAGAGGGACTGAAGTGTCTATTGAGTCTTCATTTGAGGAAGAGTCTTCAGCAGAAGACTCATTTTGCTCCCCAATAACACCTCCAAGCACTTGGGAGGTCTCAACTATTTTCTTACCTTCAGATTTTTCCTCTTGGGAGTTTTTTCCTCCATCAGAGAGACAGTCTTTATCAAAGGCATCTTCATCCATGTTAGTTAAAATTTGGAACTTGTTACCTGAGTGTCCGGCTTCTCTCGTGAAGGATGTCCGCCCGCTTCCTGTAGCCAGAGATTTACTGGTCACTGGACTGCTAGCTTCAATATTTTCCATGAGTTTCTCCATTCTAGCACACTGCTCCTCGGTGAGGTTTACTTCCATGTCAGCCCCTGCATCTTTGATTTGCTGTAACTTATGTGTTGGCCCAGATAGGTTAGTTTTTATTGTCTCCTCATTACGTTTGTTTTTCACTTTCTCAGTACGTTGTTGCTGCCTTCCCCTTACTTGGCCATTCATGGATTGCTGTTTAGCAACCTCCTGGCCATTCAGTTTGTTCTTCATTTCACAGTTGTGACCGAACGTTTTACAAGATGGACATCTGCTTGGCATCCACTCATATTGGACTTCTTGCATACATTCTTTTCCATTTTCATCTGTAAATTTTATAGATGCAGGAGGTGCTTCGTCAGCATTGATTTCCACACAGATCCTGGCGTAGGCGACCCGTGACTGAGAGGTTGTCAATTTGTCCATGAAAAGAGGCTTACCAATGATAGATCCTAGTCCACTTAGGACATGTGAGTTGAAGTAATGTGGCCTCAGATTTGGGAGTTTTACCCAAACTGGTACAGCATTTAACTGTAATTTCTGAATGGGTTTATCCAAGGACCATGGCCAGAGGAAGAGTACCCTGTTTCCGAAGGGAAGAGGAGACTGCTCCAGAATTTCTTGCTTTGAGTCCTCAGATTGAAATCTAAACACGAAGAGGCTTTCATCTATCCTCTGTACTTCAAGCAAGCCTTTGGTCGACCATTTATGTTCTGCGAACTGCTTCATGTTAAAGTATGAAGAATTGTTCCCCATGACTTGTCCTATAATTGCAGTGGTCCACTTCAGCTTATCATCCGCCACCTTCTCAGGATCTATAGTGAAGGATTTTGTGCCATTATTGACAACAATCTGGGAAGTAAGAAGAGTTGAGGAGCTTTCTGGCCGAAAATCTGGCTTAAGCAGAGATGCCCAAGCAGATTTCGCCCGGATCGAAGCTTGCATGTTTTCAAATGGACGGATACAGGTGAGTTCTGTCCATTTTTAGCTGGGTTTAGGTTGATTTGAATAAGAGACCTCACCGCAGAGGCCAAGGCCAAAATGGCCCCCGCGCGAGAAGAACTTCAGATTATCAACAAAAAGAAGAGATTAGAGATGAAAGGGGGAAGATTCGAGTAAGTAGGCAGTTCAGAGGAAGAGATACGGTGGAGAGAGGTAAAGATTCCGGCCAAATGTGACCGTTGAAGACAAGAAAAAGTAAAAAGTAGGAGAGAGACGACACCGGGTGTGAATTATTTAGAGAGAGGCCAAAAAAAAAAAAAAACTGATTTCCTCTAGACAACGGCAAGATGGCCTCAATTTCATATCTCAATCATGTATAAACAATCTACAACAAAGTTTAAGGAAACCTTATACGTCAATTCAGATCTTAACCTGCAAATAGTAAGAGCATCTGAAAGTTTTGACTACTTGCATTACGATACACGTGAAAACTTCTAGGGCATCAATTATGAAGCATTTTACATATTAAAATATGTATTCATAAAAATGCACAATTTATTTGAAACTACAGTTGAAATAATACTAACCTACCAACATGGTAGTACATGCTGGACTTCATGTACTGCAAAAGTTATAAACAAAAATACAAACCAAGATGAGGATAAAAGGCGAGGTGATCCTACCAAAAAAAAAGTGAATGTTCCAGAAGACGTCATAAATGTTACGCTCCAGCAAAATACAGGCAAAGAGAATCACTAGACTTCAAAATTTTCACAAAAGTGATGTGCTACAACTACTAGCCTAATCAGAAAGATACAAACGGGATTAGAATCAATCAATCTTCTGAGGGAAGGAGCTAAAGCAGCGATAAATTTCCTTCTAACTTCAATAGATGAAACTGAATTTCAATCTGTAAAATCATGCAAAAGAAAGGGGGAAAACATATTAGATAAAAAGGTGAGAAATGCAACAAAAGATTGGCAACTGATAGTGCAGCTGACCTGAGACGCCAATATCTTCTAAGGTTGGAAGATATTGGTCCAAGCAACTGAATGGCAAATGAAATCAAGAAAACTGTATGACTGACGTAACAAAAGTTTCTTAAAAAGCCCATATATATAAGCCTATGAAGAAAGCTAGCTATGCTGGAGAAAATTTCTCGAGAACTTACATTCCATCCAACCATGTAGGAAGCCCAAAATCATGAACTGAAACCAATGACTTCAATTCAGCAGACGAAATCAATAGTGATCGTGGCACACTGGGGGCCAATTTCATACCAATAGGATAATAACCTGCACAGTAATGCATGGCAAATATATCGTATCCATATAAATGGGCACAAGGCCGATACCAGTGATCCCAAAATTTTTCATCGAACAACCCTATTGAAAAGCAAGCATAAAAGCATAAACATTTTAAGATGACAGGTAGCCCTGATTTAACCTCAAGAAGTAGCATAACTCAGTAACATGAACCTTCAGTGATTGCATGCACAGGATATAATGGTTGTTTAGAAGTAAACACAGGAGGAAAGAAAACTTGGGGCTGCTACCAGAGCCATTGGAACAACCCCCCCCCCCCCCCAAAAAAAAAAAAAAAAAAAAAAAAAAAAATCCTGCTGTAGGTCTAAGCTCACTACAGTAGAGAAAACGCTTGATATGACATCATCAGAATCTAACTGGACCCATGGTTAATCATCTTCCCCGGCCTTGTGTACGAGTACAAACTCTAAAACAAACTTGTTTCATAACCGTGCTAGAGCTGAAAGATTACAAATACAGCACCAAACACAGATCATAGGCTAATTGTGGAAACAAACCTGCAAACACATCTTTGGCTGATGCTGCCTGGTGGTTCTAACTACCAGTTTCTTGAAGTCCATATCTAGTAAAGGACCAGCAAACTTGACCTCTTCGCCCTGGACAGAAGTGTAAGGTACAAATGAATCTATGCTTGTTTAGCTGTTGAACGGATGCGCGTTTAAGAGAAAGATTAGCCATTTAATACCTTCAAATCCTGAAATCTTCCACATCTCCGTTCCCTGAAAGGATGAAGGCTTTGATAAATATGCTGATACACTAATACCGATAATTGATTTTCCATCACATACACAGATAAACAGTTGACCCTTTATTAGAAGGAACATATACATAACCTAAGGTAAAAAAGGGAGATCAATGGCACATAAATATAACAATGAAGATAATTATGAAGGATAAATACTGCACCCCATGTCCACCATCAACTAAAGTACATGATCCACAAATAACTCATTGCATTAAACCTATATCCATTCTCCGTCTGACATCAAGATCAAAGAAGAAAAGAAAACACAAATTCTATCCTGAGATATGATTACAGTCAAACAACAGAAGGGGGATTAGCAAGAGTATAATGTATCACGGCGAAAGATAATAGCACAAGTAGGTGTTTATAGAAACCACACACTAATGTGAGGAGGCCCCTCTAAGCTTTAATTAATGTGTCCAACTGTAAGAAATATTCCAAGAAAAAGAGCAAAAGTAAGTTTATGAAACAAGCAACAAACACGTCTAGTATTTTACAACACAGAGATTCATATCAATGTCAAATACAGTAAGTGTAACTTCTCACCTCTCTTGTAAGCATAGTGCTAATTTCAAACTTCAGTCGCTCATCATCAACTTGTTCGACAAGTTCCCTCTGATACTCGATATACAAAGCCTGACAACAAAAGTTAAATGTCATCCAAAACAAACAGGGAAAGCACACTGAAGAATTAAAAAAAAAAAAAAAAAAGACTTGAGCGCAAGAATGAGAGACAGGAACCTAGTATGTCTTTGCTGTTCCAACCAGAAAATGCATTTTTGCCCGACTTTGCGTAACCAACAGCACAATATGGGCTAAAATTCTCATTTTCCGGGCCAAATATTACATCAGGTGGTGCTAATGGACACATAACGTCGTATATCACAACCCCTTTGAGAAATTAACGGAGTTAAATGAGATGTAAAAAAAAAAAAAAAAACTTTAACAAAAACCATCCAGAAGAAAAAGGTTTGCAGCGATACATAAATAGGAAGCTGACATTTGATGTAGTCAAGGCAAAAGGAATAAGCAGAGGCTAGAATTTTTGCTTCCAGACCACATCTGCTCCACCTGAAAAGTATTTCACTATGTAATATCAGCTGAGTGCAATCCAGTAGCACGGAACCCTAGTTAACAGTTACAGTCGTACCTTGATGGCGAAGGGACAGTGGGTAACCACGTAATTTAGCTGAGCGAAAATTAGAGAAGGAATTTTATTGGTCGTCAAAATATTCGTCGTTGTCCAAAAAGATACCGAAGAAGAAAATCTCCGCCGGTTGAAGTCCGGCGATTTGATTGTTAACGGTGAAAGAGCGAGAAAATCAATAGCACGGCAGAGTTGAACTGGACACTAGTTTTAGAAAGCAACGGCCGTGTTGGTATGTATAACGACGAACAAAATTATGCGCCTCTTTTGTCATTGTCAAATCATAGACTTATTTTTGAATAACTAGTTTTAATGTCTTCAGTATTTTTTTTCTTCTTTCGTTTCTTTTTCTTTAAAACCTTGAAACTGAAAGCACAAAAATAGGAGACCGGGTGTAGAAATGCAACTGAGACTTTCGTAGACATGTAATATACAAAAAACTACAAATATATATATACACACATATATATATATATTATTATGTGATCGCGAAGGATAAAACTTGCTGACATTTGTTTTTCCCTATCTTTGACTCCTATTTTCCCTTTTTTATTTTTCTCTTGTACCAAGACATATTCACATTATTTCATGTTACGAGTGCATGAACGTTCTTCAAAGAGTGGCATTTCCACCGGTTTAGGCCAGAAGTTTCTCCCGAGCACAGGCTTTAGCTGTAATTATCGTTGCACTGGAAATTCACAAATCGAATTTTCTTTTTCATTGGAAATTCATAAACTTGTTGAATAATTTTGAAAGAGTTTGTACGAGATTAGCTAAAGGAAACATATCAGACCCATCAATATGTAAGTTTTTATTGCTGGTAACCAAAATCAAATACAGAATAGACTAATCTTTCGCTGAATGAACTTTTAAATTTCATTGGCAATCCTTCTGAGGGTGTTCAAAATAGGCAGACATGGATAGTTATGTCTCAAAACCACTAATGTAAACTAATGTACAGAAGAATGAGCCCTCCAGCCACCAATTGTTCTTTCAACATACTTCTAACATCTGCTGCTTGTGCGCGTGCGCTTTTCCCCGCAAAAGGTAATCTAGGTAGCTAAACTGAAACCAAACAACCAACGCTTTTTCATCTTCTGTATTCTGTTGGATATATACACATAAACAAAATTTTGCAAGAAGTAGAAAGGGTTAGGGCTTTAACAATGCGAAAACCCTTCCACAGTCTCTGAATGGAGCTCAACATGCCATATGATCCATGACTACAGATGTGCCGCTTTTTCGTTCTTGCCATTGGTGCTCAAATCAGCATGAATACCTGTATTCCATCCCTCCATGATTAAAAATCACGAGTACAAGTTACAGTTTAAGTTTCATGAAGAACAATTAAGGATTTGATGGATTCTGGTTACCTGAACTTTGCCATCGGATGAACCCGTGAAAAGCATTTGTTCATCCGTATCAGAAGCCAAGGACGTTAGTTTTGAGCTCCCACTGCCTGGAAGTCTGATATAACCAATCCTAGACACTTTCTCTTTTAGCCATACTTCTATTACTCCAACCTTTGTGGCCGCAAATATGAAATCGTTGTTCACGTTTAGCTTCAGCACATCAAGACCTGTGGATAATGATCCAAGAACAGCCTTGCTTGGAAGAGAAAATACCTAAAAGGATTCCGGATTTGATTGTTAATAAACATACATCGAGTCAATAGCATTAATGACTTCCTAAAGAATGCCAGAACGGTCCAATATCTACCTTTCCTGCTGTTCCATCAACTGATGAGCCACCAGCAAAGAGAAAACCATTTTGAGCTGCTATAGAAAATATGGTTTGCTTTCCTAGCCATGTTCTTGCACCAGTGTAGAACATGGTCGATGTAAGAGTGGTTAAATCCACCTCCTGTGATTAAGCTGAAAATTTAGTACGGTGATGATGATAGTTGTTTCTTCTTTGCTCGTTACATAGTTCATGATTTGGGATCTTTAACATCTGAGTAGTAGATACAAAATGGAGGTAACGGTAGCAAAATCTGTTACCTGGATGCTATATCCCGTGCAACCACAATAGAGTTTATCACCCACCACAGAGAGGCATTTGACTGTTTTGTTAAAGGTTACTTGCTTAGGTGCGCCAGACCAATAATAGACCTGCACAAACTTGATGTTCAGACATCATTGTGCCTTGGGCGTTACTGAGGTGAAAACGGTGGAGAAAAACTAAAAGTGGGCTGACCTTGACACCAGTTCCTTGAGATGAAAAGCAAGCGGCATTAGCATTAGCAGACATTTCAAGCACTGGTTCTTTTACATCATGGACTTGAATGCAGTGAATTTCTTCTGGTTTTATCGCCCAGACCTGTGATGCCGAGAATGACCATACATGTCTAGAATTTAGATTTTTTTTCAAACTCAAAGGGGAAGATACTCAAAGTGGCAGCAAAGAGAAACTTAAAATATAAAATAGTCCCATACCCAAGTAGCAATTGCTACCTTCTTCACTGCCTCCTCCTGAAATTAATACATAAGAAGAATTGATCTTACCCTGATTGTTTTGTCCAAAGAGCCACTGAACAGCTTATCGCCTGATGATGTGAGGCAGAGAGATGTAACAGCTCTTGTGTGCTCTCTAGTTTCTTGGATTAAATGTGGTACTTTCTTTCGGGTGTCCCATACCTGGATTAAAGAGAATATTATTAACTAGGTTGAAAAACTTATCATAAGTATGGCAGCTTCAGGAGAGCCACAAAGAAAAAAAGCAAAGGGAGATATTAAGATGAAAAACCAACGCCCATGAGAAACTTATGAATATAAGGATGTGAAGTAGAAGAATTAATTACACTCCATGAGACCATGTAAAACTTATAAATGCTAATACCTTTATGGTACCATCCGAATGACTGCTTATTAGTCGACCTGTTACGTGAACCATGGAAAGAACTTCACCGTTCATGGATGCATTTAACTCGGGACCTTCAGCATAGTTCCACAACTCTGCCTGAACAACAATCTATTAGTCCACTTAAAAACACATTGCCTTGATTGAGTGTGCGGATTAAAGACAGGTCCTATGATACTCACAGCATCAATTGATGGCAAGTTTATCAATGCTTTCAGCAAGTCATTGACCACCACTGAGTTCCGCTTGAGCTTCCTCAAGGTTTTGTACATGCTTTTGGCATATGTTCCAAGTTCAGGGATTGCACCTTTAAAATGTGAGACTTTGTATGAGCAACAGATAAATCACAAGCTTGTTTCTAGTGTGGACCATCAGCTAGGAGAAAGAAGTTTTACCTGGATCAGTAAGGAAGCCTCTCAAAGCTAGGGTAGCCAAAATCTTGTCCTCAATATTCTTTGATGACCGCAGAATATTAATAAACTGATCAAGCAAGGACTTCCGAGCAACGTCTCTTATTCCAATGTCAGGAAAACTGTAAAGCATGTGGATGAGCCAAGTGCTTATGCCAAGACAAGATCTTGCTATCTCTAGTGAATTGCTCTTAAGACATTCTTCCAAAGCTCTGAAAATCATGCCCTTCTCATAATTGCAAAGAATCAAAGCAACTCTTTTCTCCCAAGAAGTTGCAGCCTTTTCTTCCTCTTCCTGTAAAGAAAGCATAGCAGTTGGGATTTCTAAAGTTAGTTGATGGTTGTGTTGTAGGATATGGTATATCAGAACAGAAAACCATATGAAAGTTTAAATAATTCGAGAGAAATTCACCATTGTTTCTGTTAAATCAGTTCGAGAACTTTTTATTTTTTCTGCTTTAACCAACACATTATAAGGCTGATCAAACCCTGCCAATTTCAGTAACCAGGCTTCGATACAGGACTTCCCTCTGGCATCTAAATGCCCCGGAAGAGAAGACAGAGCATTTAAAGCCACAAGTTGAGTTGCTGGAAAGTCTCTTTTGCGAAGAGCTTCTATCAAAGCCTCAACTGCTTCCTCCCTGTATATACTCATCTTTCGAGGTTCGACCTGGGATAACGAGAACATGTTAGAACAACAGTAGCTGTAGTGGTCGTAACAGCAAAAGAACAATTCAGCTTTCAGCCGGAACTAAGTAACAATACCAGGAGATCTAACTGAAGAAGAAGCGATGCGATGGAAGGTTTCTGTTCCATGGGAGCCATTTGAAGATAAACAAGAAGGGTGTGCATGGTACTGAAAGCTCCATCATCTTTTATAATCTGCAAAATCCGCTTGCATGATGTTCTCCTGAGGCAAAGCAAAGGAAATCCTTCAGAAATGGGTGGAGAGAAAGAAACATGTTGCAAATGCAATTCTGATCATATAGAATTACTAAAAATATTTCACATATATTGCATCGTTACATGGACAACTACTCCAGGAACATCAACCACAGTGTAGAGCATTTAGCACAGCATACCCTCTAAGAAATTGCATCAATGCTGCTTATCATAGTCATTTATCAAAAAGAATTACATTTTTATTTCAACAATTAATGAGCCTGAAAAACAGAATAATCAAATATGAGCTTCATTGAAGCTATGTAGAATACTGAAACCAAGTATGCAATGCAAATAGTAGCTAAACAGTAACATCATGCCCCAATTAGGTTAATAGACATGGATCATCGATGAGAAACCTGTTTAACTGAACTAGCTCGGAAAAGAAGTCTATGCATGTGCCTCTTGCAGTATCATTTCCAGCATGAAATAATTCAAGGACAGGAGACAACTCAATTCTGTTTGCTATCAAACTTCTGCAACTCTCATCAGCACGAATACAGCACAATAGAATTATAACAACTGACTGTTTTCCATCCACCCTTTCCAGGCATTTAAGCAAGGCAGGAATAGTTCCAGCTGATATGATGTTAATGGCCGTTATAGACTGTGTGTTTTCATCACCTCCACTAATAATCTGCTCAAGCAAACCCAAAGCTGCATCCTTGGGTGCTATGACAAATTGTGCATCATCAGGATCTTCGCTTTTGCTTGAAATAATCCGTGTTAAGGATGGCACGAAGTCATGAGCTGAGAGCTGAGAGAAAGAAGGTCGAAGCAAGTATATAAGCACAGCCGCCTCAGCCAGACCATTTTTCAATAAGGTGGAAAGGGACTCAAAATCTGAATCTACACTAGTAAGAATCTCTCCAATGCTGTCGTCTGCATATATGAGCTGTGAGAGAATGTGAATAGTTGTTCTAAGAACTTCTCGGTTCAAAGAGGCTAACAGTATTTCAATAAACCCATTAACAATTGTTGGTGAAGATAAATAAGCTTGAATGCTAGAATCAACTTTTGAGTCCTTCCATATTCTGGCTATTGTCAATACTGCTGCTTCACATTCTTGCATATCCTCTGAACTACACAGACATGAAATGTGAGGTTTTAAACCATTGACAACTGTTTCAACTGCAGCTTGTGTTAGAACACTAGTTGGAGAGGATGATACTGAAGTTCGCGAAAACCTTCGGTTTTTGTGTTCATTTTCATTGTCTATTGTCCTGCGACTTGGATGACTAAACATTCTTGAAGGAGTGGACTCTGCTGACCTCACATGGGGAGAAGATGAGCCTATGTTACTTTGAGGTGCTTCAGCATATGACATCTCATGAGCAAGATCAGGATGCTGTTCTTTCCAGGAGGTTATTAGTCTTTTCAGAACATAATTTGTTTTGGGTAGTTCAGTAGCAGAAAGTGGCTGGCGAGTGATGGGGCATGTTGTGTTCCCCCTATCTATCCATTCTTTTATTGCTTTTCTTTCATATGTTTGTCCTGTTTCGAGAGTTACAGGATCATAGAAGATCTGGCTAGTTATGGGGCAGACAAAATCTTTTGGTGGCCTTGATTGTGGAGTTGATCTCTCAGACAACGGAAGAGATACGCAACTTTGGTTTCCATCATCACTTAAACTTGCAAAGCTGCCATTGTCAACAGAAAGAAAATGAGTCTAAACAAGTTTTCCTAGATTCTATTTTGTAAATAATTCAGATTTATGATAATCAATAAGGGTAGTTACAAAGTAATCCCTTGCTTGTCCTGTTTCATTTTCTTTTTCTGTTAAAGCCAGAGCAGCTTGGAATGAAAGTGCACATATTTAGAGTACCTTTTCTCTAAAAGGTCGCTGATACTCTGAACCCTACTGGTGCTTTTTCTTGTGCCTTTCTCTTGTTCCTGAATAACTTAACATCTTTAGAAATAGCCACACTGCAAAGATACAAACTGATATCAACACTGAATGAGAGAAATGCAACATACTGTTGTTTCATTGTCGCTGTATATAGGGCTAAAGTTTGCATCTTGATATGAAGGTGAACTAATGGCCTTGGAAGCATTTGATGGATTATCTATGGCTCGATTAGAGACTAGTCTCAGTAGAGAGGCGGCTTCCCTTCGAAAACGTTCATCAGCTCTTGGAGATGAATCCTTGTTTGAAAGGGATTTGGGAGAATCCATGGGAGAGAAGCTTGTAGGTGTTTGACTCTGACTTACGCCTTTGGTCGATCGCGTTGTTGGACTAGCTTGTGCACTTTTGTTCACCCTCCCACTGCTGTAAGATGATGCAGCATTATGTCCTCTGTTGATAGATTGAATGTATGACTCATTCTCAGAGTCATGTTCGTCTTCGTCCTCCGCTATTCCCTGCTTGACAATAGTAATCCAGGAAAAAGGTACCCAATGGTCAATTAGGCAGAACAAAATGCTAATCAAAATCCACAAAATCAATAGCGCGTTTCTTACTTTAAGATCCCAAACAGCATAATTCTCCGGAGTCTCAGGGGATGCACCCATGAAAGCTGACCTGCTTGGATCATAAGGCCAAATGTTAGTATATGGACATAATCGAAGATAATTAAAGGTAAAGATTTATGTCAAGAATATTGCTTTCCAGTTTTGGGAGGAAAAGTTAATTACATACAACATCAATGTGTAGTACAAGGTAACTCTGAATTCAGACTTTTTGGTATTTTTGTTTTCTCAGATGATATAACGGGTCAAAATCATTTGTATCATTAGTTACAACAGTGGCAGCATTGGAATTTGATATTTGTTTGGTCATTTATATTGTTACTTCCTGAGTCCGAGGGACTACTGCTATAGAATGTATGGATAATATCCAAGGATAGACATGACTCATGTAGAGTTAACAAAGAAGGAACTGTAATAGTAGTTCACTAACCTCGATACTTCAATTGCATTTGTTTGAGGTCTCAAAACTGGAGAAAAGCCGGCACTCTTGGGCAATATCGGACCAAATTTCACATAATCAGGAATTTTCTGGCTTACCTCATGCAAAGGCGTCATTGGAGGCTCAGCAATAGGTAACATTGGAATTACTTTTTTGGTGGTTGCTGAATCATAATTCATGCAATCCTTGTAGTATTTTGCATAAAGCCTCGTATTCTCGTCCAAGGATTGACCGTAAAGTTTCTCTAATTCTTCCATTTTCTCAGCTTGATCTGGCCTCACACTATATATCAACGATTCATTGAAGTACTGATCAAAGTCTACCGTGAAAGACAAGTCACTAGAATCAGGAATTGCATCCATCACTATCCTATGCCTCTCCTCTGAATACCATCCAACAATAGAGCTCATGTGCGGAAGAAACAATGTTTTCCAGAGCACAGGAGCAAAATCAATCCGCGAGAAAAAAGGGTCGACTACAAACATTTCCAGGATATGAAGTACAGCATTGTGAACATTGTTTCTCAATTTCCACAAGTAGGATAGGTTTAAATGCGCCCAAGCAGAAAGATAGTGATTGGGGACTCCAGCAGTTGTGTAGTCTGAATTCAGCATAGCACACACCTGTAACATTTTCTCGGCGTAATCCAAACGCGCCATTTTGGTCTCCATGTTTGATGTGCTGATTGCCTCTTCAAGGGCATCAATTCCCCAATCAAGATTTGCCAATACAGCTTGATCCGAGTACCGGACTTCAGTGTTTTTATGGGAGCTCCCATCTTCAGCAGCTAGCCTTTCTGCACAATTTTCTCTCTGTTGTGTTCTCTTTTCTTTATCAATCAATCCATCTTGAATAAAACTACCCACTGTCGTGATCAAGGATCTCACTATATCGTTTTGGTCCATTTCGAACCTATAATTTCCAGACATTTTCTAGGCTTCTAATTCATGATTTGAGTCAAAATTTCTACAATTGGCTGCTCTGACAATAGATTCATGAAATTCTCGTTCATCCACCAGGTAATATAATCATAGACACTCCAATTTATGCTCTTTGACCAACCAAGTCCTGAGAGCTCACACCTACATGTAAAAATCAAAACCCGTGATGAAAATGGGAAGAAAAAAATCAGCGCTGATAAAATACAAGAACAAAAAAGGAAGAAGAAAAAGAAATGATTGAAGATTAATAACCAAATTGCAGGAAGACCAAAAGGTCAACCTGAAACTTGTAGCATAGTGGAGATGAAAAAAAAATATACCCGGGAGAAAAGAGTGAGCTTTGGGAACAGAAGAAATCTATACAGCAGGGCAGCAAACACAGAATCTGAAAGAACCTAAAGAGAAAGACTCGTTAAACAAGGGAAGATGGAAAGATTTTCAAGAATTAAGACACTTGAAAAGATTTCTTTGATTTGGTAAGGGAAAATAGTAGAGATTCATCAAGAAACGGGCAAGACGGCAGGGAAATGATCAAATGGAACTGTGTTAGAATACAAAAATAAAAAAATGTGGAAGCTGAATCAATAAGATTAAGACATGAAGCCGGCTTTTATTCAGATGATACAAGTTTGGTCATGCCGGCCTCTGTATTCTGTAGATTCTGTACGCTAAGTGACATTATTTTGACGCCGGAGTGGGACAGGGTGGATTACATATTTTGAAATGGTTCGTGCCGGTAGTTATTTATTAACGGACAATACCCGATAACATTTACATCTCATTCATAGTCATGGAGGAAAGAAAAAAATATATATATATGTTAGTTTTAATAACAAAATCTATTCTTATACCACATTTAGAAAAAAGCTTTTAGGGCGTTTTTGTCAAAACCGTCTTGTGACACGTAATACGGTTTTGACAAAACTGTCTTTTGCCAATTTGACTTTTTTTCACACAACGATTTTGGCATAATTTTACACACCTTTTAAAAAAATCTTAAAAATATTCAGTTTTGCCAAAAAAAATATAGAGAATATTATTAAAATTGTATTATTTCCTAAATTATATAGATTCACATCAATATTAAAGAAAATAAAATTATCACAGTTAGTGATAATTGTGTCCATCTGTTTTTAAAAAATCTCCAGAATATCTCTTTGGTAGATAATATTTACCAAAAAATGCATAACTCTCGTCTTTTTTAAATAAAAAAGAATTTTAACAAATAATGTGTGCCTAAGAGGCCGTTTCTCTACCTAAATTACATGCCTAACTCTTGTTTTCTTTTTCCCCCTAAATTTTTCCTCTTGTAATGCTAATCATATAGTTATAATCTTTTTTCTTTTTGCCCATGCTAATCATATACAGTTGATGAAAATTTCTTCTAAGATATTGACAGCTATTAGTAGTTTGAAAATGCAAATTCACAATACATACACTCAGTGACAAAAAAAACAAGTTAACAACCCTTATTATAATCAATTATCACGCTTATTATGATATTTCCTATATGTTTATGTGTCCTACGCCTATATCAGAAATGTTTGAGAACTCAAAGTATTGATGAGTTTCATAGACATGCTTGTAAGTTTAATTGACAAATATCATTGGCATGTATAGTTAGATTATTGGCATCCTCAAATCATAAAGGAAAAAAAATATTACATGTTTTTAATCATTCTAATGGTCATGATGAACATATTCCTTAACTCTTAATAGTATTAGCATTCTCATGATCTTGTCTCATACAATACAAGACAAGTGAATCAATCATATATAAAAACTAGATGCGAACCTATTAAGAGTCAAAAGATCATTAGTACAAAAACCGATAATATTGGCATTGTTTGATAGTGATTCGGAAACCAAATGCCTACATATAATTGGAACATAAAACACATTACCAATTCTAGTTTTATAGAAAAAATCAATTATAGTAGCACTTTCAACTATCCAACTACTTGGATTTTATGTACATTCTCAAATAAAATTTGTTTACTACTTTTTATCTCTCGAATTTCAAGAAATAAATATCTACTGGTTGCAATGTGATACCATCTATTCCGTTGCACTACCAACAAAGGTTATCTCGAAGAAGATGATGACCGTAATGATCCCCTTGTCCTTTACCATGTTGGCATTCTCAATAATTTCTATTCTTCATTGGTTGTCAAAAATGATTTGATTCAATTTTATTCTTCATCCAGTACTTTTTAGACATCCATCAACCCTTTTATCTCTTTTAAAAGAAAATAAGTGTTAAAAAAGAAATAAACGTTTGATTCGAAATAGGTAGTCTAACTCATTTATGGTGGTGTAATCGTGTGTTTGAAGCTGATGCTTAGTAAAAATTGAGTTCACCATAGTCCAACCAATGACACAGTTGAGATCTAACCTCATATCATTCGAGACGACCAAGTTCATGGCGAAAGCTAATGTAATCATCAGAATTGGATTCAACCTTCAGGCCTAACAAATATGCCAGGAAGAACCAAGGGCCCCCATTTGGAACGATTTCGCCATATAATTCAGGTATATCTAAGTCAAACTAAATGTAACTTGCTGATTAGAAAAACTAAATGCAATAAATTATGCTCGCCTATGCATTGACCTTTAAAAGCTAATATGTAATCATGTTTGATTCATATACGTTATATAGGGAAAGACCTACTCAAGTTAACATGATTTATGATAAAAAGATGAACAAATATTCATAAGTTAGTCGCTCCTTAAAAAGACTTCTCGACGATGCCATTGATTATTGAAATTATAAATTGAAATAAGTGTTAAATGAAAGAATAAAACAAAGTTGGGATAGCTATAATACGTCTGAAGGGGCTTGGTCTTAATGAAGATTTGTAAGCTAAAGATATATAAACATGATATCATTTGATTCTAATCCATATAAAACAAATACGTGAGAGGAATTTTTTTTTTTTTAAAAAAAAAAGAGTCCCAGTCTAAAAACATGTGAATCTAAATAACGCGTCATGACTTCGGTTTGACCACGTCCTCAAATTGTTATTTACTTTTTTCGTTTCAAAATATAAATTTATATCCACTTTTCAACCCAATGAATAGTCGGAATGAATTATATTATGGGATAAATGTAGTAATAGAAAGCTTGATTATGACTTTTAAAATAAATTCTGAATGTTACAGTTTTAAAATTTCTTCATTTTCTCTCCGAAATGGGTCTTACAAGAATTAAATATGATCTGAATTGGATAAGAATTAACTCTTGTCTTTTTAAGAGTTGGCGGCTTCATAACTTGATGTGACTGAAAAATATTTATTTAGCCATTGATCAGAAATCAAACGTAGCACGAGGAGCTTTAACTATATCCTCTCGGGACTTTACCAACGGACACATAATTTATAGCTAGCACTTTGCATATAATCTATAAGACAATTTTTTTCAGTTTGGAATCTGATAGAATAAAGTAAAATGATTCATTAGATTAACTGTGTTTCTTATATTGTGATGAGACCAGAGCTCAGTTACCAAATAAGACAAAGGACTCCCACGTTGGTCAACAAACGGTCAATGGAAGATGAGTCCAGCTCGGCCATACTCCTGTCAGTCGGCATGTTGCACCTCTGCCCAGCAAGGTTCCACATCTTTAGCCGACCCTTGCTGATGCCTGCCCGATGACTGGACAAGAATTCTCCAAGTCCCTAGAGGGGTGAAGTCTTGCCTCGTCTTGAGCTCGGCCGCGGCCTTGGCCCCACAAAGACAGCTCGGCAGTTCGGCATCGACCTCACAAAGGGTTACTCCTTAACAGGCTCGACCAGATTAAATAGGATTTTTTCTAACCATGACACCTCAGCAGATCCTTACCAGGTGTCAAACAAAGCCTAATACAGCAACAGATGGCGCCACATAGCAAACATGCAGAGTCATGACTTACCATGGCTGACCCAACACGCGTCGTACACTTGACAATCAGCACATGTATTGGCCCATCCAGATATATAAAAATCATGAAGACAGCAAAGTGAAGGACAAGTTTAATAAAATACAAAATTTCACCATCTTCCCTATGTAAAAGAGAAAAGTCTAGGTTTTTACCAGAAACATACAAAACTCTTCAAATATATAAATTCTTATCATAAATGGCTCAAACTGACTTGAGCGTCGGAGTGTTTTACCCGGAACAATAGTCCCGGATACTCCAACGTTGTTTTCTGCGCAGGTCGGCTGACAAAGCACTAACCAGCAAGTTAACGTGAAGCTAACGGCGTAACCTTTCCGGATCATCTCTGGTTCTTGGTGAATATCCGACTTCATCATATTGTAAGGTAGCAGTTGATCGAAACCGTTTGACACAATTTTCATTATGGGTTATCGGAAAACAACCTCTGTACGTTTTTAACACATGAGTATGTTTGCGTACATTCAAACCCCATAGCCCGCCATAGACGAAAACCTCTAAAACAATGGGTAATGTTGTTCTTGTGCTTTTGTCTATTGTTTTAGCAATATTTAAGCCTTTTAAAAAAATTATATACATAATTTTCATATACGTATCGTACTTACAGCCACAGGTCGACATGTCTATCTCCGACTCCAACTACTTGCTCCCGCACTTATTCATGAAAAACAATTTACCTAATAAGCGCACAACTTAATTATAATAGGTACCTCATAAAAATTGTCAAAGCTTTTCCACGTTCTATGAATATCTAGTGCAAGCTAGATTTATGCAAGGGTCTTTAAGAAATTTAATATTTTATTATATTATCGAAATTATTAATTTACACATTATTGATATCGAAAAAACTATTATTTTAGAGATGTTATCATTTATGGAGTCTTAATTACGAAGTTTCTCCTGTCGTACTATATTTTAGTTTCGTTCGCGTACATGTCATCGAATTTGATTACAATGTATTAGGATTCTTTCCTTAATAAATAAATCACCGTTACCCTTTGTTAGCTAAAGATTGGTCATTAAGTTAGTTGTCAACGTTTAATCAATCAATTACTGTGAAAGTAACTAATTTCATTTTAATTACATAGATTATGTGAGTTTTGACGAAGTTTATCTTTAAGCATTTCATTCATAACCAAACATTCATGATTTAGAAAATGTAATTCTCAGAGTATATGGTAAAAAGATCCGCGTGATCTTACTATTAGATAAAAAAATATAAGTTATTATTAAAATAATTATTGAATTGGTCAAATTAGCAGCTGTCAGATTCATCGAATCGAGTCAAAAGATTAAGGACGAAATTCTCCAAAAGCTCAAAGAATTTGAGGAAAAATATAATAGTGCTTTTCTTAGACTATTGAAACTTGAAAGATTATTTTGGAAAAGAAAACAGAAAAATTGCGCCTCCTTTTCTTTCTTTAAGGAATACGCTTATGACCTCGTCTCACTTTTCTTTACAAATGAATATTTGCAAGTAACACGTAAGCAAAAAATTTGGTCAAATTTCAATAAACTTTCACAACAACATCAACGTTGCCCCATTGTTTTAAAAGCTCTCGTCTATCCCAAGATATGAGAGGTCGGATGTACACAACCATACCCATTTGTATCCAATCAGCCGGAACTAAAGGTGTGGCCGAAAACCTCTAAGTCTAGTAATTAAGTAGATTTTCATTATCATAAGAGTTCGAGTTCTAATTCATTTCTTAATAATTTTTAAAAGAAAACAGAAACTAGAGATGTGAATAAAGAATCAAAAATGTACGTGACCTAGCATTTATGGATCATGTAAAGTGTCATTGGTGTAACACTTGTATAGTCAAAGTGATCAATCCCTGTGTTGTGATTTGATATGGTTATGCTTGCCCCTTGGCTGAAGCAAGGGAGATGCCACATGCGAATACGCGTGGGATTATGTTTTTACCTCTTCTTACCACACTCTTCTATAACGATGAAATACTCTTCCATAACGATGAATTTCAGTACCGAAATAAAAGAAAATATTCTTTACGTCTTAAAAATATCGTTTTAGTATTTAACTATAATTTAAAAAATCAAATTATTTTAATCATTATTCAGGTTTTACCATAATTTAATTAATTAATATAAGATAAAGAAATCATGTAGATATTAATTAAAACACTAGTATATAAACTTTGACCACAAATGTACTCTATTAAAGAATGAACAATATTTTTAAAATAAAATAAAATAAAAACTAATACAATATTTTTGAGACGACTTGCTTTCAACAGTCTTTTATTAAATGTGAAAAGGGCAGAAGCGAGGATAAGTCAAATTATGATTCTTAAATACATAGAATATATCGTTGTCAAGTGTTATTCGATTGAATTTTCTTAATAGAAAGGCTTTTACTACCAGGAAAACGTAATTTGACTTTTTTTGAAATAGTTAATTGGAGCTTATATAGAACCCACTTTATCTTCAGAGGCATAAACTATTCATAGAATCATGAGGTGCCAAGTCTTATGAGGTTACCTGATTAGAAACTTGAATATTTGTGTTTGACTAGTAAATAAATATTTACTAGTCTTTTAACAGTATGAACAAGTAAAGGATTTGGAAAACCACTAAATGGTAAACCTGTGTTCTTTACCTGTTGCAATTGTTTTCACTATCAAGTATTTAGACGGCGACTTCTTAATAAATTACATCAAGAAGACCATTCGTTTGTTAATAAAAAACAATACATACTCAACATATCCCAACAACATCAAAAACTATCGTTAGGATCTGGAGAGGGTGAGAGACATGCAAACAATACCTCCATCTCAAAAGATACAGAGTTTGCTTTTAGCAAGACCCTCGACTCTATACATATCTGAATAGACACATAATGAACGACAAATAATGAAAGACAAAGACAAATACAATTAGTGAATAGTAGGTGCACATATCTTAAGGACTATTCTCACTAAACTCATTCTCACTAAACTACATAGGGGAGCAAAGAAGAAAAAATAAAATTCAAGAAAAGAACAGAAGAACAAAAAATAGGGGCAAAGAGGTAAAAGTACTCGGATGAGATCCAGACAGGTTGGAATTCAGGCAAAAAATGAGGCCGCGAATCACAGCACGCCACGTCGCCTTGTTATTGGTGAGAGAGAATTTTTTTTTTTAAACAAGACAGTATGGCAACGTGGCGTGCTGTGATTCGCGGCCTCATTTTTTGCCCGGATTCCAGCCTGCCTGGATCTCATCCGAAAAGTACTAGGGGCAAGGTTGACGGTGACATAAGAAACACAACAAAACCCCCAAGAAAGGTAGGCGGGACTGGCTTCACAAGTTGCCTAATTCCAATTCTCCATTCAGACAACTTTTGTTCCCCACCCCACCCCACCCCTCCCTACATTAACTATTAGTATTACTAGCAGGTCGTTCACGCTTGCCTGGTTAAGAATGATGCCCTAAATTATGTTCAATATCCGTGAAAGTATTACTAGTAGGTCTCAAACTTCCCTATGATTGAATATTTTACTTGCTTTTCTAATAAATTCTAAAACAAAATCCTAAGTCAAGCTTTCTCTTCTGCCGACTCCCTCCCCGTGTTCTTTCGTGTCCTCTTCTTGATTTGTCTTTGGCGGGCTTCCTTCGTAGACTTTTGATTCCTGCTGTAATTGCTCTGCATTTTATCTTCTGGAGTTAAAGACTTGCTGCAGCGAGCGACCGATTTAAAATCCTAATTGTGTACAAGCTATTCCTGTGAGCTGACCTGACCTGACCTGAGCTTTGGCTTTTTTTTTTCTTTTGCTCTTGGATTTTGTGGGTTCGCTCAATTTTCATCCTTTTGGTATCCCCGCTTGTTGATTTTGTCGCTGCAGGTTAAATTTTTTCTGGGTCTGGTTGGATTTTGTTTGCTGGGGGCACATCAAACTTCAAAAATGGGAGGGGTGTGCACAACTGGAGTAAACAAGCAAAGTAGCAGAGATATTGAGGTGCTGCAGCTTGAAGATCACGAGAAAAGTTCTGGTTTTTCAGGGAAACTGAAGGCCAAGAAAATTTCTGGGGGGAGGCAAAACAAAATAGATGATTCTTCCTATAAATACCCTGATTTGGATTCTTTTGAACACCCTCCTAATATTTTTGATTCTTCTGAATTGCGATTATCTATTTCCCGAGAATTTAAACCATCTACGCCAGCAAGGACAGCATCTAATATGGTATATATATGCCTTTGCTTCTGTGAGCTCTTCTTAGCTTTGTATTTATGTCTCTGTTTTTCAGTCACATTTATCCGTTCTGATCGATTTTGTGACACCTGTTTTTTTCTTCCGGGTTACCTGAGCTTGGTTGGAAGTCACTATTAGGATCTAAGATAATTCTGTACCGTTTTCTGAACTGTATGAGTAGGTCGAACGAATCTCGTGGCTTTCCTGATTCCTGATTTTAATATTTTTGGCAGAAAGTTTGTGATTTCTTTGTCAGCTGAAACCCCAAATAGGTAGCAGTTGAGGAATCACAAAGAATGTTATCCTTATAACGTTACTACGTCTATGCATAAATAAACGAGCTTATGAAACACAATTTTCTTCAACTTTATGAAACCTGGCAACTGAAAATAAGAGAAAAGGAGCAAAACTACATCCAAGGAAAATGGAAAAGGAATGTGGATATATGAATGAGGCGCATCTTATGGATCGTTTTTCAAGTCAGCCTCCTTCTGGATACAGTTTAAGACCTCGTGAAGGAAATAAAAAATGCTCAATTTTGTTTGGACGCAGAATAATGAGTTGGATTTTTGACCATTGGATCATGTTGACTGTACATAAAGTCCATGACCTTGAGGTGGACAAGCCAATGATATTATGTCACGAAGGGACTTGAGAATTTCTTATTAACTACTCGATTTCATGGTTTTGAAAGCGTAGAAGAGAACATGCAGCACATTTCAAACAAATATTCCTGACTAGCTGTTATCATATAAATGTAATTGTGCAGAAAGATCTCTAGGCCAATCTGCTCGCAAGATCATCGTGTGGCCATTATGCTTCTTGCTTAAACATGATTAGATTTTGGATTTTGCGTAGGTGGAGTAAGGTCTGATTGCTGCGGTCTGATTGCTGCTGTATTTTGTCAACAACAGCTGCATGTATAGGGATCCAAAAACGTATTGTGGTTTTATGTGTTCTGGATGCAAGTAGAAGATTAACTCTTACCTTTTTTCATTTTGGGCTACAATGTCAAATTAATGAATTTTAATAGTGCTAGAGGGAATGGTTTTCTAGCGCCGACATGATTTCTTAACCTATTTTGGTGTCTTGTTGATTTCTATTTTTTGTCCTTACAGGTGCCTCAGGTTGGCTCATTTCTTGGAAAAGCTGGCATCGTAGGCCTGGAGAAGGCCGTGGAAGTTCTCGATACATTGGGTAGTAGCATGTCAAATTTGAATAACAGTGGTTTTATTGCTAGCGTGGGCCCGAGGGGAAATAGAATTACAATATTGGCATTTGAAGTTGCTAATACCATTGCCAAAGGAGCAAATCTTTTAGAGTCCCTCTCTGAAGGGAATGTCCTTACTTTGAAGAAGGATATTATGCATTCTGAAGGTGTACGGTTGCTGGTGTCAACAGATATGAAGGAACTGCTCAGCATTGCTGCAGCTGACAAAAGGTTGCTACTATTGTACTTTGTTTTAATTACTGGTCTCTATTGCCTAAAGTTGCTGCTTCAGAAAAGAAGGAACTTTTTTCTCATTAAGGTTGCAATTTGTTTGGCAGGGAGGAATTTGACGTATTCTCCCGTGAAGTAATTAGATTTGGCGATCTATGCAAAGATCCACAATGGCACAACTTGGGCCGATTCTTTTCAAAGTAAGTTGGATTCGTTAAGTTTTTGAGTAGTGTGGCTGCCACACTTAGCCAACCCAATCTAGTGGGAAAAAGGCTTGAGTCTTCTTGTGGCTGTCATATTTCCCATTGTTAGAACGTCCATTATTGATTGGGGGTACATGTCAGGCTGGATTCAGACCCTCTCAATCCAAAGCAACAAAGAGAAGAGGCTGAAATGGCAGTGCAAGAATTGACATCATTGGCTCAACATACTTCCGTGAGTGATTTACATGCTTCACATCATTATCCACTTCGCTTCTCTATATTGTACCACTTTTTCTGTGTTTCATGTTGCTGCTGACAAGATTTCTGTTCTACTCCTGTTTTTTCTTTCCCTTGGGTGTAATTCTGTTGAGAAAATCTGTCCAAGTTTTTTATACAATTAACTTTGCATATTCAAACTAATGGCTTTTTCACCAGCAAAGAGTGATACCTTATCTTGTTAACTCAGTAATAGGAGTCTGGCGCTGTAACACTATCTGCTTTGGCTTCTCTGTTAAGATATATATAAGTTTGTTTACAAGTCAATTGACATAAATAGAATTGTGTTACATTTACTTAGTCCATTAGTACAATGCAGTACAATACAATACAATAGTCATCATTATCAAGATTGAAACTTGATTTCGCACTGCTGCAGTGACCATGACTATGATGTTATATTAACATTTTCTCGATCTTTTTACCTAAATCTGTATGATTATTGGTATTCTCTGATCAAGATTCTATAATTAGGACATTCTTCCTGGTTCTCAAGCATAACTACTTAATTATTCTGCTCTGGTCATTCTTGATTAATTATGTTAATCTGAAGTACATTCTTATGTTGCGTGTCCCCTCCTCTCCCCCCTCCTGTCCCACCCCCTCCATTCTTCTTTGACTGACTTTATGTTTGCTGCAGGAATTGTATCATGAGCTGCATTCTTTGGACAGGTTCGAACAAGATTACCGCCGAAAGCTTGAGGAAGTTGACTCTTTACATCTACCTCGAAAAGGTTTTGCATTAGATTCCAATTTGCCTGAACAAGATCACTTTATGTTTTCCTCATTCTTCTGCTAGGATATATTACCTTAGATTCCAATTTTCCTTGACAAACCTTACTGCCCTGGAAAGTTCTCCTATTTCATTCTTCGTTATTTCTTGGAGGCTTGTACTCTTTTTTTTTTTTTTTTTTTTGTAATACCTTAAATGTACCTCAGCAATTTCTTCTTTCTGTGATAGCTGAATTGGAGAACATGCTTTACCTCTCCCTTCTTCCTGTGTCTGTTCTGATTCCTAGGATGCTTTGATGTCTATTTTAGCAGTCATTGGCGGCTTTATTTATTTGTTGTATTTATTTATTTTCATTCAGTAATCTGAGCTTTAAATTTGAACTTTTTTTTTTCATTAACATACCTCTATTTGTTCTATTTGTAGGAGAAAATCTCATGATGTTACAAAGTGAGGTAAAACATCAAAGGAAGCTTGTTCGGGGATTAAAAAAGAAATCTCTTTGGTCTAAAAGTTTGGAAGAGGTACTTGACTGATACCTATCTACTGTTGAACTGTGAATCGTAGAATTTCTGGGATGTCTATTGCAATCATTTGGTGTTTATGCTCTTTATTTGCCAAGTTTACTGGATGGAGAATTAGCTTCTCCTTCGGAGACTGGCTCACATTTTATATGCATTTACGAAATAGAAACGAGAGAAAAGGTAGTAAATATTCATAAACATGCTTCATGGCTTTTTCCCTCATGTTGCACAATCCCGTTGTCTTCAATTGTTTCTCCTACATTTTCACAATTGCAGGTTGTGGAGAAACTGGTTGAGGTAGTGTCATTCATTCATCAAGAAATTTCTGAAGTATTTGGAGATAACGGTATGAAAAGCACAGATTTCTTTTTGTTCTTGTATGGCAGTGGTCACACCCATGAGGTGCATGTATATCATTGGTATGAGGTTTTGTTTGCAATTATGTTTTGTTGGTTCCGCAGTCCCATTCCTTAACCAAAACCTGCATAGGCAAGAGGCTTCCATGACTTGGGCAGTCCTAATTTGGTTATAATGGTTGTTAGCTTGACTTTGTTGAAACCAAGAGCTTTTCAGCACTTACACATCGTTTACCCTTAGCTTATTCTTTCCTTTTAGGAAATTTTACAACATAATTTGTCTATTTCTTTCTTCAGCTAGTCTGTTATGTTGAAGAGTTTTTGCTCTTGTTATTTTTAGTGGCTTTATTTCTGTGAAGTTCTCTGTTTAGTGTTGTATGCCTTTGGGTTCTGTTGGGGCTATGTATTGAAATTCCCACGTAGTTCAGTGCCTGTATTCAGAAAAGCATCTGCCTCCTTGGATTGTTTCCAGGATGCTAATTATATTGTAGATGATATTCTACTATCTTTCTTAGCTCCGAATGTTAAGATGTGTTACTAATTGATTAAATTGGTTCATAAAAAGACCTAGTGCTTTCTAATGTCGAAACTAACTTTAAAGATTTCATATTGTATCTTTCAAGGAGCTGCATTTTGATTGTTAACTCCTTTGTGGTGTGTGTTTCAGTGACTATAGCTTCATTTTGAGACATAGGTGTATCCTGGAGTTGTATTTGTATTAAATTTGTTGTCAAAAATATGGACAGGATTTAGATCTGCGGGCAAAGAGCTTGACAAACCTGAACGATTAGGCGTAGCTGGTCTTGCTTTACATTATGCCAACCTAATTACTCAGATAGATAACATTGTAAGCTTTAAACCTTGCTGATAAGTTCTCCTTTTGTTTACTGCCATCTATTTTTATTTCGAAAGGTTACCTTTGTTTGTGGATATGTTAGGCATCACGTCCTACATCTCTTCCTCCAAATCTCAGAGACTCATTGTATAATGGTTTGCCACCCACCATTAAGACTGCTCTGCGCACCCGTCTACAGACACTGGACCCCGCAGAAGAGGTGCAACCACTGTCTTGCTTTCTTGATCGTTTCCTTATTATCTTTTAATTTCCTCTGTCCTGGCTATAACTAACTGATGAGGCTTTAAAAATCTCTTCCACCTTCCATGATTTAATCTCTTTTATTACAACAGTTCAAACCTGATGTATGAATGATAAGTCTCCTTTTCCAATATAACTTTCCCCCCTTTGGTGATCAAATAGCTATGTAGGTTTAACGTTTCGTGTGCAAGTATTCCCATACACAGTTTTGTCTCTTTTCTACAGTTCACAATTTCTCAAATTAAGGCCGAAATGGAAAAAACTCTCCGTTGGCTTGTTCCAGTAGCTGCTGATACTACAAAGTAAGCCACATTGGTGCTCTTTATGTCCACATTATGACTATCTTCTAATAATGTAGTAGCTGCAGTGTTTCAGTAGTCGTGCATTCAGACTTTTTTACTAAGGTATCTGTTGGTTGGTAACTAGTAAATGCTAATGCTTTTTTGATCTCTGCACTTTGCTAACGATACAGAGCACATCAAGGTTTCGGATGGGTTGGCGAGTGGGCAAATACAGGGTGAGTAGACCTCTAGTAGGTTTCCATGTGGTATTGAGGGTTGGTTGAGTCGAGAACCTAATAGCTGTTTTTTACCTTTACGCAGGCACGAGTTTGGAAAGAAGGCAAACACTAGTAGCAGCTTGATCCGATTACAAACACTCTATCACGCAGACAAAAAGAAGACCGACTCCTACATTCTTGATTTGGTAACTTGGCTTCATCGTCTTATCTACACTGTGAGATACCGAGATACTTGTCCGAAGGCGCTACCCACAAAATCTCCGACTAACAGAGGACCAAATGGAGTTGCTGGGTTGGCGAGCAGTAGTGGTGGAACTCAAGGCGGACAACTTTCTTTGGAAGACATAAACTTGTTGGAGGAAGTGATGAAAAGGCGAAGGTCGGTTCCTGGAAGAAGTAAAAGCCAGGAATTAGTTGTGGCCAAGAAGGGGAGAAGCAGGGTGTGGGCACTAAGCAGGAGCACTGGAAACTCCCCATGGAGAGAATTTGAGCATCCAAAAGCCAACGTGTTAGATATATTAGACGGGTTGCCCATGGCGTTTTAAGCTCTTCGATGAAATAGTAAGCCTAAAACATCATTTGTTTGTTTTTTGTTGTTCCTTCCTTAAAATCCTTTATGCATAGCCCCATCTTTGGTGGCTACTGGTAAGTGAATGTGTATAGTAAGTAAAAAATTTGCTGTTTATGTTAGTTACATGTGGATCAGAGTTGCTCCTCCAGAAAGCTCTAATATGTTTTGGTGCCAGAAAAGTCTTGTGAAGTGGGGAAAGTGGAAAATTTTAGGTACTCTTTTTTTCTTCTTCTTTGTTTTATCTCTATTGATACGGGGACACCCACAAGGATGTAAACTAAAAGAATCAGACGGCAGATACCATCTCTTTCCTTTTTGCGAACTATCTTCCAAGTTTCCAATAAATCAAACATTCAAGTGACTGGAAAAAGTTCAGTATTTGAGCCTGTGGGCTATTCCTAAGTTCTAAGGTCCTTAGATAAATGAGAAACTTTATCATACTATCCTTCTTAGCCAATATATAAACTTGATCAACATATCAAGATAAGCACTCTGGTCGGAATTTGTTAAGTTGCAACAATCAGATAATTTCTTGTATGTTTTAGCCGTGCTCATAAGGCAGCTCTTCCACATCTGATAGCATTAGCAGGTATAGGAGCTTCATCTCTGGGATCAACTTTCTTAGGGTCGGTCTCTGGCCTCCTCACCCATACGTACAGCTCTTGACCCAAGTACCGATTCTCCGCGTCCTGTGACCTCAAATTCCACATCCCATAATTGTCCAACTCTAAGAGAATTGCCGTCCATGAGTATGGATACACCTGCATTTGCCACATCCAGAATGTACACTCTTATTATTATTCAATCAAGAGTTTAGAAAATTAATGCCATCGCTTTACCTGAACCGTGGAGCGATAAATTGCATCAATCAAGTTATATGAGCTCCTCTTGCTCTCACCCCACCTCCCATCTCCCATGCTGCATGTATTATGCCAAAAAAAATGAATTAGAACTCGTAACAACCGTAATATCAAGTTGCACACTTTCATGATGAAGTCCTCTTCTAGTATGTATCTTGTTATGAGATGTGTACCCAACAACAAAGAAGCTGTAGCCATCAAAATGCCAGGTTTGAATAGTTGGCAGAGGGTTTTGGAAAATCACTTGGACAAAATCACGATAATAGGCATCTATCACTGAAGGTGTCAACTTAAGCTGGAGAGGATGAACTGCTGGTGGCTTGTCAGGAATGCTTCCAGGTTTAAATACTCCGTTTATTCTGTAATAGTCTGCCAATTTCAATGGTGTGTTTGGATGCATAAAAGACACACTGTTGATTGTATATCTTGGATTTCCATTAGCGAGAGCCAATCCATTCTCAAGAATGATGGTGCGGTTAATGGGGATGCTCCCATATTGAAAACTTCCTTGGGGGCTTGGCCTGGCTGCCCCAACTTTCAAGTCCAACCTGCCAATAAAAAAAGGGAAAAAAGTGTTTTCTTTCTTTCTTTTTGTTACGTTGAAGGCATCAATAAAAGCATAGCATATATGTCACTTCTCATTATTTTAGCATGTTGGACGATACACACAATGCAGCGACAACCAAAAAGGAAAAACTGACCACCCAATGTATCGTCACACCAAGTTGCTGTAGTTTGTACAATTATCATGTATAATGATCTTTGTGATTCCCGAAGAAAAGAAGAGGCGGTTATTTCTTCCATTCAGTTTGTGCGATATAACGGCTCAAAAACTGACTAAACGGTTCAATCAAGTGAATGATAAAAGAACGTGGCACTGAAGCCTTACGATAACTCATGTAATTTGAGTAGAGTACCTGATGGATCGGGCTTGGTTTAAAGAGTGCTGGTAGTCATAATTGCCTGGTCCAGGGAAGTCAGAAACCGGAGGTATAGAACCAAAGTTGGAATAGCGGATGATTCCAAGACCATAATGTTGTTTGGGGATGAAACGGGAGGCAGCTACCATGTAGAAAGACCTATTTGTGTGCTGCTGCAACGCCTCTACCAAGACCAACAATGATTGACCTACATGGATGTCTAGATCATCGTACTGTTGTTGCACCGGATATGATCCTTCCGTCTCCACTAGTCGCAGTGCATGATTCTGGATTCTGAAATTCAGTGTCGTCTTCACCCCCACGTTTGATATCCGCAACGCGTATTTTTTGCCTGTTTTACTCGGAAAGTTGAAAACTTTGCGTGTGCTTGTAAATATATACTGTCTGGTCTGGTCTGGCAGTGTATGTTTTTTGGTAACAGTAGATGAACTAGAATACAGAGAGACTTGAACCTTGACTATTTTTTTAATCTTTTGCTTATAAGTATATGATGCATACTCCAGTTAAAGAAAGATGTACGTATCAATCCATGTAAGGTACTTCATCCGACTCAAAAATATTATCAATTTTGACTTTTAAACATAGTGTAAAGAAAAAAAAGGAGTATAAAAGAAACCCCCTTAATTATCACAATGTCTTATAAGGTGATTAGTAACTCCATCAATTTATAAACAAGCACTAAAACGTATAACTGGCTTTCTCTCATAAATAGATTAGGAGGAAGACAAAGATTTACCAGGTTCAAATTGAAAGATTGCTTCCTCAGGCGCAAGCCCATTGATAAGAACTCCGTCGGGCATGGGCATCTTTTGACCTTTATCTAAAGCATTTCTCAACACCTGATTTATACAAATAACAAGTTGTCACACAAAGGATGATCGATACTGTTCAACTTGCGCTTAATCACAAGTGAACAATAATCAGGTACCGTATGATCTCCGTTGTACCAATCTCCGATCAAAATATCATACTCATGATCAGGTGGAGGGTAAGGTATCGGAACCACGACACGGTGGTTCACCCGAATTGGGCCATAACCTCCAGCAGCTTTTTGAAACAGCAGTGTTGGAAAATAGAAAAAGCTTCCTATCTGATCTGATGATACCGGAAAATCCACCCGTCAGTCAATGACAGTCAACGTTAGAGCAAACGTATAAAAATGACTAAGGGCCGCAGGTCGGCCTGGTGACTGAGTCCCACGCGGACAAGTATTTCGGCTCGGCCACAGAAGCCCCACGCCATCCCTGCTACATGGTCAGTACCCTACTGGAACTAAGGGTTCCACCTCGGCCTAAAGGATTCCACCTCGGCCTAAGGGATTCACGGATCAATTACCATATCACAAGACCCCGGCATTTCTGCCCTTCAAAATGGCACCTCGGCCATAGTGATGGGGATACCTAGAGCGGATATACATCCAGCTCGACCAAAGGAAACAGTCCTCGGCAGTTCCATCTCGGCCAGAAAGACGCATCTCGGCCTCGGATCTGCTCTTGAACACAGCTCTGATTATTGATCTCGGCCAGATTACAACAGTCACAGAGCTGTATGCTACGTGGTCCACATGCAACATCTACCTTTCCAGATGTCAATCATACGAAGGAAAGGTGCCAGAACAGCAATCCTTAGCAGCTGCACGGCTACCATGCAAGCGGGCCAAACGTCGGCATCTTAACCATCTGAGGCACACAGCTCCCAGCTTCGCCAGCTATAAAAGGGCTTCTCCAACAGTAAGAAGCTCCAAGGCTAAATCAGAAGCCAAAATTACAAGTCCACATCACAAGTAAAACACCCCACTGTTCTCATCTCAGCTCGGCCTGCATTCTGGCCGACCTCAAACAGGTTTCATCAAACCTATATTTCAGTTGTCATTCGCTATAATGCCCACAACTGACTTGAGCGTCGGAGGGGTTTCCCCGGGGCAGCGCCCTGGGACTCCTAACGCGTTCTTTCTTTTCTCAGGTTTCCTAGGAGGACAAGTGACAGAGGGTTGACGGCCTTAACCCCGGATATTTCGACTTTTACCTTGGCGAGACAATCCGACCTCGTCAGCTCCTTCATCCTTTCTGGTGACATATTGATTCTTTATATCATTTTCTCTTTGGTCTTGGTTGGTTTCATGTGGATATATTACTGGTTAAACATTTCACTGGAGCCAGTATCCATTGTATCTAACGAGATTTGCATTCTTTCAGTAGTAATAATGCGTTTAGTATTGTTTCTTTAGTCATGATTGTTATGTAGTAGATCTTTTTTGCACTGATCACCCAAATTAAATTGTCCAACTTTTGATGATTGTTGTAATTGCTTCCAAGCATGACACGTACACAGGCACAATAAATAATTTGAGTGTCAATGTGTCGTAGCACTTGGAGAGAAGTTAGCACAGTTGCACATGGTAGGGTGCATTGCAAAAGCTTGTAAACAAGTATGTTATCCTATCTTTGGAAATGCCATGGGAAGAACCCTGAAGACAAGTGGTCTAGTGCAAGAGAATCAGATCCCTCTTGAAGAGAAGGGTGAACAAGTTGTCGAATTCCTTCGGGATCTTGTGAAACATCTCGAGGTTTAGTTGGCCAATTATCGCTTGTGAAGATGATACTTAAGATCCATTATCAGGAGAACAACTTTCAACAGGTTGTGTTTGGGTGGGGGGTGGGGGGTGAAATGCATATGTAATCGTATATACATACAGAAACCTGCGAAATAAAAATATCAGGGCCTGTGGTGGGCAAAAGTATTTTGAAGCGTTACGCGTTTAACTTCTGGGGGACACGTAGTAGAGGTGTTGTATGCTAAAGTTGAAAAAATCGTACCTCGCCTGGGCCCCCGGCATTAAGGCAAGATAAGACAAGCCAGCCCCACTAGACCGCAATGAGTGACGCTAATAAACGGGATAGGATCCCTTCACCTCAAAGAGGGTGCGGTGACGCATGACCGCACGACATGTGGCAGTAAGTAGGGGTGGTGAAGCTAGATGCAGGTGACCCTCATCTAGCCTCACCACTCCCTTTTGCTGCCACGTGTCGCGTGGTCACAAAGGGGATGAGGAAAATGGGGGTGAGGAATCCCAACCCCTAATAAACACCAAAAGCCACATTTCTCTCTGGCTTTTCACTCTTCTAATCCTCGTTTTTCACTCGCTTCTCTTATCTCCTCGTCTCTCTTCTTATCCATCCTAATTAAATAATGCAACTGGTTCATCAAGTAGAAGCACACCCGAGTATGATGCATGCACATTATCCATCTTGTTTATTTGTATCACTTGTTGGTAATAATGCACATCAAATCAAGTCACCTCAATTTTAAGCCTTCCGCAAACACAAGTTGAAAATTAAGGAAAGAAGGAAGAAACTATAAGAAAACATTTTAAACTAGGGGAGCTAATGTCTGATGATTTAACCGAGATTATGGGAAACAAAGACCCACATGGAGAAAGGCCAAAGAACAACGAACACGTAAATTTTGTGTAACTTGTAAAAGTTTTTTATTCTTTATTTTTTTATATTGTTGTTAAATGTCATAAACCCGAGTTTATCCTTAAAAACTTTGAATGTGGTGGATGGATTGTCTAGAATTGAATTGAATATTGAAAAAATATCTAATAAGAGAAACGTGCCTTCTTAACTTCCAGAAACTTGTCAACAGAAAATTTCGCTGAAGGGGACTTTCTCTCACCCATAGTCATAGCCGCCGCCGGCAGCTTTCTGCATAAGGCACGGCATACTAGTTTTTCTAGCTAGGGGAAAATATTTTAATTATTCAAAGCTCACCATACGACTCGTATGATTCATCGTAATTGTTCAGTTATAGTTGCACGTCACATTTGCAGTCGGTTTCATTCTTGAATTTTTATAATCTAATAAAGTTAATCGCAAACAACTTGATTGGTAATAAAATATAATATGTTATTGGACATTGTTCTTATGTTTGGCACGCTTGACTTCAATCAGCTAATTCATTAATGTTGTCGTATTTGTTTGCCCACCGCTGTTTAACTTCTATATATAAGTTGTGTTATATCAGATGACCAATCAAGAACGGGGCTGGACTTTGATTAATTATTTGTTTGCTTATTATTTTGTATCCTTCCCCCTCTCCCATTAGCTTATGTTGCAAATTATAAACGATTATCTTATATTCAAAAAGCGATTCATTAATTAATGTGGTGAAATGAGGATGAAAACAGTCATAAATGCCATGAAATAGAAGAACATCATACAAGATAGAGGGATAAAATTTACTTTCTTTTCCCTTTCTTTTTTAAATGATAGAAAGCACTTTGTGTGTCTATGTGTACTCTTTTTTTTTTTAAGAAAAAAAAATATTTCCTGTAGATAAATATCATTCATTTTAGAAAACTAAACGATTGCGTCATTTGGTTCATATGTATTTTTAATGTAGCAATCCATTTTCTAGAGAGTCAGATAAATAAATAAATAAAAATTCACAAGTAATTTAACCCTGTAATTCATAAAATATTATCTCGTTCTTAAAAGGTTGCCTTTGATGTATTAAGAGAAAGTAGTAAAGACAGGAAAAAGTGGAACCAATAGTTATACAACTGTCTTACATTTTTAAACAAGACATAAATTAGGAGAGTATTTCTTTTCCCCTCAAGGAACTATTCATACGAGATGGAAGGATCTTTTTCTATTATAATTTCTAGTTCTCTTTTTCATTGTACTCACATTTTCTTAAGTTTTTCCCCCTCATCATTCTTCAATATTCTTGAGCTTTATTAGCAATAATCAATTTATACGGTGGTAATCACTATGTTCATTATCATTATATTGATCATTCAATCATACTTAGTATATCTCAACGATAACAAAAACTATAGATATGGGGAGATTAATTATCATTAAAATAGTAGAATTAAACCTAATGAAAAGAGTGGCGAAATCAGCAAGTCATACAAAGGAAATAGGTCATCAGCATGACAGACACTACAGTAACGTTATGTAAGCTTTATCTGGTTTGGATTTTGTAAAGGTGTAAGTATCTAATTCTTATATTGTCTTTTCCTGTTTTGACTATGCCCCTCAATACATAGTGAAAGTAATGGTCAAAGATAAATTCTAGTCACAATCACAACCACAATCTTGCCACTTTTGAAGTTTGAACTGTGCAGGTGACTGTATCTAAAAATATCTAAACAAAAAATCTCAAGCAGACATGGACGTCATAACCAAATTACATACATTGTAAAATATGTTTTTTTCCCCCCGTATTTTGACAAGTCGGTTGGAAACGCACCTGGAGAATACGAATAGAGAAAGAGACGCCGCCTTTTACTGAGCCCAACTTCCTCCTGGGCCCATTCTCCAAAATTTGTTACCTTGGCCTGCAATTCCTCTTACTTTCCTTTTCTTTCTGACGGTTTACCATATATAAACCGCCATGCCGCCCTCTTCTTTCCCTAAACCTCCCTTCTTCTTCTCTCCTCTTTCTTCTCCTCCCCCATTTCCATCTTCTTCATAACGAGGAAGAGTATTTCTCCCTTATCTACTTCCTCATCCTCTTTAATCTTTCTCTATCTCTTCTATTTATCTTCTTCTTTTTAATTGTTTATCTTTTATCTTTTCAAATTCCGACCTGGGAAGCATATTTACCCTGCATTGCCCATTCAGAATGGTTCATCTGCATCTATTGTCTCTGCTCTTTGTTTTCTTAGGCTGTCAATTTATATCAGGTATGGCTAAATTACAATTTTTTGGGTGTCCGAAGGTGGAAGTCTATATATAGAATGAACATGCTCTGATTGACAAAATTATGCCTTAATTTTCGTTTCAGGAGTTGGTGGATCAGCAACATTCACTTTTGTAAACAAGTGCGCCTACACAGTATGGCCCGGAATTTTATCGGGCGCTGGAAGTGCACCTTTTTCTACCAACGGTTTCGCCCTTCAGGAAGGTGAATCTAAGACAGTTCAAGCACCGACTTCTTGGGGTGGCCGATTATGGGGTCGCACAAAGTGCTCCCAAGACTCCACCGGCAAATTCACTTGTCTAACTGGCGATTGTGGCTCCGGCAAGGTAGAATGTGAAGGAGGCTATGGTGCTCTCCCGGTGACACTGGCGGAATTCAAGCTCGACGGAGACGGAGGAATGGATTTCTATGACGTCAGCCTCGTCGATGGTTACAACCTTCCGTTGCTGGTGATCCCACAAGGTGGATCTGGAGGGAATTGCACCACGACGGGTTGTGTGGTGGATTTGAACGGCGCGTGTCCAGCTGAGTTGAAGGTGACGAGTTCTGATGGGGACGGGGTTGGGTGCAAGAGCGCGTGTGCGGCGTTTAATGAGGATCAGTACTGTTGCAGCGGCGCGTATAGTAATCCGGATACTTGCAAGCCGTCTTCTTACTCAATGGCCTTCAAGAACGCGTGCCCACGCGCTTACAGCTACGCGTACGATGACAAGACCAGTACCTTCACATGTATCGGGGCCGACTACCTCATCACGTTCTGTCCTTCACCAGCCACTAGGTAAATTTCCTTAATTACCCTTTACCTTACCCCTTTCTCTTTCATTATAATGGAACACGTTAGTTTAATTTGACTTCTCTAGTAAAAAATTGGTTAAGGCAGAAGGTGAGAATATCGAGTAAATAGGGGTCAGTATAGTGATTGCATTAATGGATATACTGTGCACTGTTACATTGTCCGGGCCTTACTTCAGTTTGAAGTCTCATTTACAAATACATAGATAGCATTTTATAATAACTATAGTAATAATAATAGTAGTAATAATATGTGATGAATGTTTGTGAAACTGATAATGATAGTGTCATGTCACCGAAACACTTTACATGTGGTACAAAGGTTGTAACTTGTGAGATAAGGTCGTTTTGGACAATCTTTAACCATCAAATTAGAAACGTGTTGTACTATATATCATACTATAGTTTTATTAAACTAACTTAAATATTATGTAACTTTGTAGTGTTAAAAATATCTGTTATATAAGAGACAATTTTTTTATCATATTATACAAGAGACATTGTGGTCTGAAAAAAGTGTAATTCACTTGCTACTTGGATTGGAAAAATTACAATTAGACAGATTTGATTTTAGACTAATGTAGCGTTGGTGCAATGCTGTTATCTAGTCTAGTAATGATTTAGGATATCGTATCCGGTTTAATTGAATTAAAAAGTTATTTTTCTAGCTTACAATAGACATCTTGTATGAATTTATGATGATGAGAACTTAAAAAAAAAAAAAAGAAGCTAATTTCTTACTATTATATGAGACAAGTGCAGTGAGGCCGCAGGCTTTCCAACTAGAAAAAAGTGTCCTAGTATATAGCGATGAATTTGCCGTTGCACTCTGACTTCTGAAAAAGGGTGAAACAGCAGCGCTTGATACATAGGTTTACGTATTTTTGACCGTTAATAGAACGTTACAGGTGAGGTGGTGGACTCTTAGTTCCAAGAACAGCCTCCTAGAATTGAATATCAATACCTCGTGCAGTGTGCTCATTTGCTTTTTCATAGGTCCTTGCAGTATGTAGTTGCTCAATTTCACAAGCAGTTTTAAATAGATTCCTAAATGCTGCCTATATCATTTACTGAACTAGCTTCATCACTTGCTTTTTGCGATATGGTGGACGATATTGATGCTGTACGAATCCGACACCGCCCGTTTCCGACAAAAGTTCGATTACTATTATACCCAAATTGATGCCGGCATATTAGTGCAAGATTATTGAACTTCCACCCAATTCAAGAGTTGTAGGCCATCCCACTAAATTTAGGATATCATTGTTAGATTGAACCCCAACTCAAAGGGCCCCAGGTGCCTCAGCTTCAAGTAGCTGTGTGGAAGATGTAAATCAGTATTCAGCAGCCTTCTAGATTTGGGGAAGATATCCCTATTAGGTCTTCCACCTAAAGCTAATGCACCATTGTCAGTATTTTTTCTAGTACAGGCCATCCAACATAAATCAAAATTAAATGAAAGGGATGTTTTTATAACACTTCATTAGAATCACTACTTTAAGACACTTCTTACTTCTTATCAATGAGAAAATGACAGAAAATATAAAGAAAATGTGTTCTTACGTATTGTCTAAGCTTATTGTTGGCACACGTAAGATTGTTTTTCTAAAATAGTGTTTGCGACCAGGTGTTTCAATGTAGCGCAAATTTTACTATGTTCTATGAGTAAATCTTAATAGTTTACTTATCAACTAATAAAATAATAATTTGGGTAGACCGTTCCCGTGTTAATTATTTATCATTACTATATGTCAATTATTCTTAATGTTATTAGTTAATAAATGTTTAGTAGTTACTCAATGAACACTTCTAAACGAATACACAACCTGGCAGCATTGTGGTAAATATTGAAGCATTGTGTTTAATGTTGAAGCCTCAATATTTAGTATATTATTGTGCATAATGTTAAAGCATTGCGTTTAACGAGTAGTTCCTAGTTACTATTGAATGTTGTTTACCTTCTCCAGACCTTAACAATATCTTTTGCTGTCGTTGGGATATATTGTGTATGGTTAATGAGGATGATGAAATGAATAGACAATAATGAAAAGGTCAACAATAGACTTAAAGGAAACACTTCTAAATGAATCTTGCTATTTAGTCAATAATAGACCTTGATGGAGAAAAAGAAAAAAAAAATTCAAAATACTGATCGTGTCTATATTTCTTCTTAGCCTGCCTTAGTGATCCTTTTTCCCTATCTAATTCATTTCACGAAATTGTTTGCAGCCAAAAATCAACATCAGGAAACCAAGATCAGCCGCCGGATGATGGCGGCAACAGTGTCCTGCCATCACTGGGAGGCACGATGGTATTCGAGGGGGCAAGTGCAATGGACATGAGCAGGAGCGGTGCATCCACGTGCATCCACGTTTTAAGATCGCGGGCCATTGCCGGCGTCATCGCCATCGCAATGGCGATATGGCGGTTGTGTCAGTCCTTCTGACTCTTTACTAATAAGCAATATTTCACCGTACTTTCACGCTCATAGAAAAATCACATTTTGCATCATTTAAAATGTGCCTTTTTTGTTTTTTAAAAATGTGCCTTTTTTGTGTCAAAATTACACTAACACTTATATTTTACCTCGAAGTTTTTAAATTGGTTTCGATATTACATCATCAATAAACATATTCAATTAAACGAAAACCGGTTTTACTCATTTGAGAATTGTGATTTTTCCTTTCCTGCCAACCCACCACTACCTTCCATGGAGGCCCATCTGAATTTGTCGAATCTTGGGTATCAAATCATATCACGTGTGGACCATCAATACTCTGGATACGGCCTTTGGTGGGCCTTCTGTTCATCTTGTGGGCCCACATGACGAGGTGCCTTGTCATGATAGAAAGCTAGGAGTTGTGCTACCATGCATCATCTGCACACTGAAGTCAAGAATTTAACGTTCATTGCTGACACAGAGTTAGGTTAGAAATTATAGAGAGAATTTTATGCATTTGAATTTGGCTTTAGTCATGCATAAGAGTGTAGAATTAGGAAGGAGCTCATTTAGATTTTCTATCTATATATAGCATAAATTGTTGTACGAAAGAGAAGACAAATATATTTATCTGTTCTTTTGTTTTTCCCTTGGCATATTTGTTGATGTTCTCGTGTTACTTCCGGCCCTTTGCGCGTACCTTTTTATTTGATGAAATGGCACTTTGAAATAACACTAAATGATGTCAAAAGTATTGAGTGTGACCATCGGTATCTTGCTCTTTTACTATATGTTTCATTTAGTGCATAGGTTTTCATCTTTATGAAAGAAGTTTGACAAATGCGCATTCAACCCTGAAATATCTCCCACATATATAACTTGTCACACTTGTTAAACATCTCAAGCGCATACCTTGTTCACATCTCCCGACTCTTTTTCAGCTGATATTTCCATAAAGTATAGGTGTTCTGGATTTTCACCTATCCATATGTTTTATTTGCATATTATCTTCACCTTTTCCATCTGAATACACTACTCCACAGTGGTCAATCTGTTCCGCTAACGCACGTGTTAAAATCACTCAAGTTAACCAATTTTGTTATTAGAGACGATGTTTCCAAGATAAGACAATTTAAGCTTATAACAGAGTGTCACAAAAAAGACAAGTTTGTAACGAAGAGGTTATTAGAATAAAATAACAGAAAGAAGAGAAGCTCGTTGCAGATATGTTCTTCTTTCTATCGATGGACAAGGAAGAATATAGTAGAAAGAGAAAGAAGCCAATTGCACAGTTTTCTTTTTGGCGGCCAGGGCAAGGGTAGGGGAAGGGTAGGAGCCCCCATTACGTAAAGAAGAAAGCAATTTTTTTGTTATTTTTTTTCTGAGAAGAAGAAAGCATTTTGATATTTTCAATTGTGCAGTGGAGAAGATTATGGGATAAACAGGAAGCGCATTATTATCGGGATATAATTTGAAAATTGGGGGAATCATTTGCTTATTAGGCAACCTTGTTTATGTGGCAAAATTTTAATGGTTTAACTAATAACTAAGAGACTGCTTATCAGTTGGTCTATGACAATAGTAAAATTTATGGTTTGAGCCATCTAATGTCTAATTGTACTTTATAATTAATTGCATAGCAATCTCAGTAATCGGTTTAACTTTTCGTGGTTTGGGCCATCTTCCTTCTACAGTTGCTAACAGAATTTTTCTTTATCATCGTTTTTGGTATTGATGAGCCAAAAAATATTCAGTTAGTCAACAAACGGTCAACGATAAATTAAGGCCTGAGATAACTCCTGCAGCTCTGCAGGAGTGCACTTCTGCTCGGCCATCTTATGCCTTTAGCAAGTTTATGGCTAAGGCAAATTCAACTGTAATCCTTGATCAGTTCGGCCGCATGTCTGAGTCAGGTCGGCACCTGCTTAACATGACCAAGACTGTCATCTCGTAAGGACAGTTTTACATATTGCACCTCGGCTCGGCAATGCCTCTGTCAAAGCAGCCTCTTATGGTCAACCTCGGCGAGTAAAGGAATCAACAATGCACAACTTTCAAAGGACAATTATTCAGCTCGGCCTCAGCCTTGGTTTCTTATCAACACTGAGTACTGATCTCGGCTCTGTTCTCATAAACACTAGTACTCAGAGTCTCTCGGATAAGATCAGAAGAAGATATTATCTACGGCATCTGGGACCCACCAAGGCAGTTCTGCTATATACTTTCCAGGTGTCAAGCATTGACTGACTCAATACCAGGTCATCATTATAGGCCGACTTACACATCATAGAGTCAACCACTGACACAGCTACGGTCTCAGACATTTGTCCCATCATACTGCGGCTCTGCAGCAAATAAGACAGTCATCGCATACACATCACAATCCCATCATCGGGCAGGGGGTCAAGCCTCCTCAATCTTGAGTACAAATATCCCTCTTTCCAGACGAGGAAGGGGATCGGACTTTTGGAACAACTTTTGGAGTCCTCATCTTAAGAACTCCATCTCGGCCAATACATAAGCAGCCATATACTCAGTGAAATTTGATTACATGTTTCATCTGAACCTTTATTCCAGCATAAATTGCATACTCAAAACACCCATAACTGACTTAAGCGTCGGAGAGTTTTTCCGGGACAGCACCCTGGGACCTCTAACGTTTCTATTCTTTCTCAGGCTCCATTGACGGATTTAGATGGAAGATTAACGGCATACAACTCGGGTCATCTCTGACCACCAGGTGAGCAATTCTGGAATCATCAAGTATGGTTATTGTATCCTCTTAAAATCTGGAATCTCTTAGTGGTAAAATGTTAAATCTTGTGAATCGTCTATTAACTTAATGATTCAACAACGGTAATGGAGAGTTTACTTGTGTCCGTTTGATTTAAAGTTTAAAACACACCATTTCGTCCCAAAAATATTGTAATAGTTTTCATTTTGATTTGTCTCGAAAATATTGTTTATTTTTTAAAAGTTTATATACTACTTTTTCAGTTAACACTTACATTCTTTCTCTAGTACCAAAGTTAATTAACAAACTAAGAATATAATACAATAGTGAGCAAAATAGTTTGGCTATATTAAATTTTATTCAAGTAAGACTAGCATTATACTTTTGATACGGAGGGAATAGGATTTCGGTTTTGCTCTTGAGATAGTATTTTCACAAATCGTTTTAAAACTATTTTCTTTTAACTGTGGAAATTAACAGCCTAAAATTGTCACTTGGATTTATTATAGTCCAAATTCCAAATCCTTATGTATACCTCCATCAAGTAGCTATTTATTTTCGAAAACATAGAAATCTCTCATATAATAGGATCATACAGTAATTTTATTGTGCTTATGGAGCAACTAGTGGTCCAATAAAATAATGACAAATAGGCTTTATTTACACGCAAGCAAGAAGATGATTGGCTAAAACAAAGGGCTCGTAAATATTCTACACATTTCATTGGTCATGTATCAATTAATCATACTTACTCATTGACATTTTTAAAATTTGTGCAGGATCATAATGTCAAATGTTATGACAACATGTCGAATGTCAAATTGAACATCAAAAAATGCGCAAACGTCGACTCTCCAGTTATTGTGGGAGAGTAGCAACGTTTGAAAATTTCAGTCTGAAGAACAAGTACGATTTACTATATCGAAACTAGAAAACGTAAAGTAGAAGGATAAGCTACGTTTGGAGTGAATAAACCTTGACTACGTATTTTGCATGGAGATGGATACGCATTCAGCACTGCAGTTTTAGCTAATGCATAACCATACAATAAAAAGTTACTTTCTTGGCCAAACCACTTTGCCTTCCACCAATGACTAAAAACCCTTTTGCTTAATTTGATTTATTGTTGAATCTCCTTGCGTGCGGCTAGCTTGGCAGTTATAGGTTGGTGCATACTGCAAAAAAGAAGCTTCTTTTTTCTTTCTTTTCATTAAAAATAGGCTAAACTTTTGTCTAATTTAACAACCTAACATGATCCCATGTCGCTCCTGTCGGTTTTATTTCCCCCCTATTTCATAAACTAATCGCCATGTTAGACAGAAGTTTCCGGGTAATGACTTAGTATTTCATGCCTTTTTAAAAGATGCGGGTGAGATTTGTGACCTCTTGAGTCTTAACCTTTCGTATTGCCATGATAAAATGAAAGATAAGCCAAAGGCATAATGGACCATACAAAATAGTAAGAAGACACTTTAGAAAAAGCCTAAAATTATCCATATGGGCAATTACTTGACTTTCCACGATATGTAACATGTCAAAGCAAGTTGCTATTAGTTAAATTGTCATAAAAAAGCACGAAACTTTGACCGTTGAAGGCGAAAATTTTTGGATATGGTGACAAGGCCTCGACCAAAAAGTTAGTCTCACATTCGACAAGGGTTATCTTCATGACTCTGAACCAACGGAGAAAAGCATTTTCAGACCCTCTTTTTTTTTCCTTATCCGCTTTATGTGCACGTTGCTGCAATTTACCATCTTTGTCATTTATGCGTAATCTCATGCAAATCCAATTATCACATCATAGCATCTAACCTTTGGACCTAAAACAGATAGTAATGAGTAAGTCTTTGATTTCCCTTCTAATGTCCAAACAGTGTTTTGAAAATAAGGAAACAAGACAACAAACAAGAGAAGAAATATGTGAAGAAGCTTGACTTGAGGCGTGAGAATCACTTTCCGTAAGGAATATTTGCCCCCACTAGATGCTGCAGTGTTATAGGCAAAATTTCTCCTAAGATACAACAGCCAACAATCTCTAATCCTCAGCAAATAGGATTGAGAAACTATGAACTTTCTGAAAACAAGAGTGTTTTTGTGTAAGAAGAAGAATATGGTATGCTAGTTAGTATATGTTGCAAGATGTGTCTTCTAATGGGTGTTAATAGCCTATTTATAGGCTCTTAAACTCCAAGAAGACGTTGGAGGTCGTTGCATGGTTATTGGGCATGTCTCTTGGTGCATAAGATGTGATTTTCCATGAAAAGTCACCTCTGTCAGTACATCGATCGATCGATGTGTGACATCGATCGATCGATGTCATCGATCGATGTCTCACAGTAAGCTCCAATTCCATTCTGACCAACATCGATCTGTCACATCGATCGATCGAAGTCACTTCGATCGATCTATGTGATCGATCTATGTTGGACAGAGAGTTTCAGCTTTGCACCCAGGACACATCGATCGGTCGATGTGATCGATCTATGTGACATCGATCGATCGATGTCATCGATCTATGTCCGGCAGAATACTCAACTTCATTTTCAAGCCACATGGATCTATCCATTTGATACATGGATCGATCCAAGTCATCAGTCAAGCTATCCTTGCTTATTCCAACACTATTTCACCTTCATATTTGATCACAAGCACATATTCTTCATCTCATTGCCTATACAAATCAGTATTCAAGTTAAAGGTGTGTTTTATTGCATTTAAATCATTCTCATGAAGGGAAACACTTGGATACTGTTGATGTCTTATAGCCTTCACAGTAACGACTAGATCTACTATTACATCGTTCATAAATACAACCGAACAAGTTTCGGTTGTGTTAATGATTGATGGTTCGATTGCCCCTCTTAAACAAAAGCACGTCAATTAGATTGCTAAAAACTGATGCAAAACAAAGTTCTTTATTTTTTTTTGTACTTATGCCCAAGTGTTTTATAAAGCCAAGCATATATATTAATGACAACTGGAGCTACTTCCTTCCTTGTTGGAGATGCCCTTTACTCTCTAATCAGTATTTATTAGCATAATTTTTTGGTTTCCGTATTGATAAAATCATAATCATATACAGCCAATGCTGGAGACATCTCTCGAATAATTATTTACATAGTACTTGTGAACTCTACATAGTTGTGAAATCTATTCACTTAGTAGGTAAAATCCCTACATAATTTTAATAAAACCTACATAATATTTATTAAAAATACACACAATATGTGCATCTTGTAAAGGTTGTTCGGTAAAAATTCTTATTAATCTAAAAAAAAAATGAGTTTCTAATTTACACCCTCCACGAAACTCGTTAAGTTTGAAACTATAAAAATTCTGGTTAGAATATGAGTTTTTTTTTTAAAAAAAAAACTAGAGAAATACACACAACAAATAACAACTACATGTCACACGAGAGGGATTAAAGAATTGCTGTGTTCTAATTTGGATTCATACGTCAGCAATCACCCGGGAGCGTCGGCTGTTCCTGTACGTACCTTGCATCATCCGTAAATTTTGAGTGTCACCGTCTTGTCATCTTCTACTCTCCCTTATCCTTCATAGAAAGTACTTTTGCATGAAACTTTTAGTTGAAGCGACCATTTTGTCGTCATTTCTGTATCCAAGTTTAAAATGGATAGGTAATCTAAGAATGATTTAAAGTTTTTTTTTCAGATTTGGATTTTAATATGAAAATAGAGAAAAAACTATATATGTCGCGCGCTCTGACTCCTAATACTCAAGATGCAACCACAAAATACGTCGATCTTTTGATTTGTATCTTTCACGTAGCTTTATGATACTGAGACATTGAAAACTCTGGAAGCTAGAGATTTAATCTTCTCCTATGAGAATAATATCATTTTTTTCCTTAACTTTGATTAACTTATCTATTGGCACCTATCCTAAGAAAGAAAAGGTTAACTGTCATATTCTTCCACGTTGCATGCTTGCTCATTTTCATTGATTTAAATTGACAAGGCCTTACACTAGTCCTGACGTTAGTCTGTCGCTCTTTCCTCCTTACATTTAATCTCTCTATCTAAATCAACTAATGTAAATAAAGTTTGTATTTTCTATCAGTTTGTGTCACGTTTATATTTTTCCCCGACTTTTTGATGTGATCTTCTTTATGAACCGAAGTTCGAACCTTGTTACAGCAGTATGATTGTTTGGTCTGTGTCGTTACCTCCTTATATTATAACGTGTTTAGATTCAGACACTTTATGGACACTAAATTCTGATGAATCCGTTGAGTAATTTGATTTATATAATCCGAAAAGTTTTTTGGAATTGGAAACGTTTATGAACTTTTGCATTGAAGAAGTGATAATATTAAACTCGACTTAAGAAGATCGATGATTGCCTGTCAATACATATAATTTAGCAGACATCTCATCAGCGAAGCAGAATCCATGGATCATGTCTGCAACAACTTTATTGAAAGGAATAAGCTGGAAAATTGAATGTAGCAATCACATTTATTCAACAACAGGAGGATAAATTGTTAGGAAAGTAGTATATTATCATTATTGTATGGATTTGATTGTAATCATTAGCTTACGTAATTATAGGGATTATATACTTGATTATAGGGAAATTGATTGTAAATTGATAGTATACCATAAATAGGTAGCATATCCGGTTGTATAAGTAGAAGGAAGGTGTATACGTTTTTTCATATGAATGAGAATGACATTCATCTCAAAATACTCTTCCAATTCTCTTCTGATTATCATGGTATCAGAGCAGTGATCCTACCCTTTTCACCAGATTTGAAGAGCTTTGTGAGTATAGGCTCAGAAAGTATCTTCATCATTGCCTTTACATACCTGTCTCGGCCATTATCTGGCCTGATCAGTTCTGTTCATCACCTTAATCCAGTATCCGATTGTTACTTACCATCTGCATAAAGAAAACCCATATAACATGTCAGAAGCCGAAGCAAGTGAACCAAAGACTGCAAATTTGGCAGATCTTGCATTACAAATAGCCAGCATTTTACAAAATAATTCCCCCAAAACAATCTCTACTTCAATACCTTCACAAATACCTTTTTCTACAGAAAATCTTACCATCTCTGTCAGGCTAAATGGCAACAACTATGCAGTCTGGGCACCATTGGTGCTGAGAGCAATTATCGGTAGGGGGAAGAGACATCACCTCACGGGTGTTCCTCCTCCCCCTTTACCAACTGACCCTGAGTTTACCGTATGGGAACAAGTGGACAACTCTGTGTTCACGTGGATCATTCAAACTATTGAACCTTCATTGGTTGTAAATGTGACTAGATATCCCACAGCAAAAACACTGTGGGATGGTCTAGCACTTACGTATGGCTCTAGTCCGGACTCCCTCAGAACTTACGATCTTCATAGGAAGGCCAGCCAAATTAAACAAGGAGGGGGCAGTATTGAACTCTGCTGGAACAAGCTACAGGACCTTTGGACCGCTATTGATGCACAAGAACCTAACCCCATGACATGTCCAACAGATATCAATATTCACAACAAAAAAATGGAAGCCCTGAGACTTTACCAATTTTTGACGGCCATTGATGAAAAATACAACACAGAAAAAAATGAATTGCTCAAAAGAGACCCTTTGCCGTCACTAGAGACAGCATACAGAGAAATTCGCAGAGCAGAGAACAGAACTGCGATTTTACAGGGAATCCCTTCAGAGGACATCTCATCATCAGGGATTGGCCATGGCCTAGCAGCTCAGAGTTTGGCTACCAGAGGCCGTGGCTCTGGACAGGGACAGGGACGAGGAAGAGGCCGTCTGGGACAAACCCGCTCAGGAGCATCACGGCGGGATGATAAAGAAGGGTTGGTATGCAGCCATTGCGGCCAGAAACGTCATACAAAGGAGAATTGTTTTCAGTTGGTGGGATACCCAGAGTGGTACGAAGGTAAACGCCATCAGAATGAGGGAGACAAAGGAAAAGGAGGAATTATCTCAGAAAAAGGGACGGGAGGCAACGCAGTTGGGACTGCAGCCATGGCAGCGGCAGGGAAGCTTCCAGAATACACTGGAGAAGAGGCAGCTGCTGGAGAAAATGACGAAGGAGGTAGTGAGGTTGAGGGTTTTTATACCCTCAACCCTAATCACTGTATTTCCTATTTTACCCCTGCTAAAATTGCATCTCATGTCCTGCAGGTTTCACACTATACCAATCAGGCCCTGCCATTATCCGATCCATTACAATCCCGACCTCCCATTTCCAACCGTGATATACTTAGTCCTCAGACTTCCGAAAATAACTCAACAAGCACCCTTTTTTCGGTTAAACCCAAAATTACCCCAATATCTTGCCAAATCAGTCCCTCCAACAATTTATCCCAACAATTAAGCCCCCCATCTCCATTTTCGTGGATTCTTGATAGCGGTGCGACTGACACAATATCCAATGACCCAAAAGATTTTACCCAATGGACACACCCTACAAAAACTCATATTGAAACGGCCAATGGAGCACTTGTCCCTGTTACAGGGGGAGGCACTATTTCGGTTAATTCAAACTTACACTTACATCATTGTCTTTACGTGCCAACTTTATCATCCAAGTTATTATCGTTGAGTCAAGTTACCCGTGATTTAAATTGTGCTGTCCTCATTTATCCTACTTTTTGCTTATTTCAGGATATTCACTCGAGAATGATCATTGGGCGTGGCATTGAGAAGGATGGGCTATATTATATGACAGATGTGGTGCAACAGGGCCGGTCCAATCTTGCCACCGGGACTGCTGAACACAGACTATGGTTATGGCACCGTCGTTTGGGTCATCCTTCCTTAGGTTATATGAAACATTTATTTCCTTCTCTCAATAAGTCTGGTATTACTTTAACTTGTGACACTTGTTTACGTGCCAAACACCATCGTTCTACTTATAAACCCAATAATACTCGTGTCAAAAACTTGTTTAGTCTGGTTCATTCTGATGTATGGGGTCCTTCACCCCACACAACTATGTCTGGTTTCCAGTATTTTGTGACGTTTGTTGATGATTACTCCCGCATGACGTGGGTCTATTTTCTCAAAAATAAATCTGATGTTCATTCTCAATTTGTGGATTTCTATCGTATGATTGATACACAGTTTCATATCAAGATCCAAATTCTTCGCTCTGACAACGGGGGCGAATACGTGAATCATGATCTCAAAGAATTCTGCCGAACACATGGTATCTTACACCAAACCTCATGCTCACACACACCAGAACAAAATGGTGTGGCCGAGCGCAAAAATCGTATCTTACTAGAAATGACCCGCGCAATGATGCTTGAATCCCAGGTACCCAAATCTTTCTGGCCTGAGGCTGTTGCAACTGCAGCCTACCTTCTTAATCGCTTACCCACAAAAATATTGGACCACCATACTCCGTTGTCTGTACTCTCGTCTCATACTGAAGTACCATCCATACTCACCTTACCCCCAAAAATTTTTGGGTGTACTGTGTTTGTTCATATTCCATCATCTCTCCGCTCTAAACTCGATGCATGTGCAGACAAATGCGTGTTTCTTGGTTATGCTATGTCCCAGAAAGGATATCGTTGTTATAATCCACGTACTCGTCGTGTTCATATTACTCTTGACTGTACCTTTCTTGAGCACGAATATTTCTATGTTGCCACGTCTTGGTCTCAGGGGGAGATATCTGGTGACACCTACGACTGGCTTTATAACCCTAGTTTGACAGAGGCGGTTCCAACACGGCAAGTAGGTGACGCCGACTGTGCTTTTCCTGATCTAAGTATAGCCCCTTCTTCACTGCCCACTGGTGACTCTTCTCCAGTGAATATTCAGCAAAATTAGGTATTATCCCCGTCCTCTGATATTATTTCCACACCTACATCAGATATAACCCCTGGTCTAGACTTGGTTGTGTGTGAAACCTTACAGGATAATGATGGTTTAACAGCTCAGGGAAGGATACTTCCACCTCGACAGAATAGAGGTAAGCCACCTGATCGCTACTCACCAAGCAAAGTATCTAAAGGGTCTATTTATCCAGTTCAGGGTGCAAAGGGTTTTTTATCTACTGTATGTGAAGTAATAGTTCCCAGGACAGTTGAAGAAGCTCTAAATCATCCGGAGTGGTATTCAGCAATGAAAGACGAAATGAGTGCACTGCATAAGAACAATACTTGGGAAAAGGTTCCTTTACCTAATGGAAAGCATCCAGTTGGGTGTCGCTGGGTGTATACCGTCAAGTACAAGGCAGATGGGAACATTGAAAGATACAAGGCGAGACTAGTTGCTCGAGGATATACTCAGACCTATGGAATTGACTATTCAGAGACTTTCTCACCTGTGGCAAAACTTGATACTATTAGAGCTCTATTTTCAGTAGCAGCCACTAATTCTTGGCCTTTGCTACAGTTTGACGTAAAAAATGCCTTTCTTCATGGGGAATTAAAGGAAGAAGTGTATATGAGCGCACCTCCCGGGTTCACAGAGGATTTTGCAGAAAACGAAGTATGCCGACTAAAGAGATCACTGTATGGGCTTAAGCAGTCTCCTCGGGCATGGTTTGGTAGGTTTGCAGCCTTCATGAAGCAACAGAACTATAAACAGAGTAATGCCGATCATACGCTCTTTCTCAAACGAAGGGGGACTTTAGTGACATGTCTTATTATCTACGTGGATGACATGATTATTACAGGAGATGATACGGAAGAAATGACAATATTAAAGCAACAGTTATTTTCGGAGTTCGAAATGAAAGACCTTGGAGATTTGAAGTATTTCTTGGGAATTGAAGTAGAACGGTCTGAACATGGAATCTTCATATCACAACAAAAGTATATCTTGGATTTACTTGCAGAAGTCGGTATGATTGATTGTAAACCTGCAGGAGCACCAATGTTGACAAATCAAAAGCTCGAGTATGAAGAAGGAAAGCCAGATACTGATCAAGGAAGGTACCAACGCCTAGTAGGAAAATTAATATATTTGGCACACACACGCCCTGATATCTCATTTGCAGTAGGGATAGTCAGTCAGTTCATGCATCGACCCCAGAGTCATCATATGGAAGCAGTGTTGAGGATTATTCGATACTTGAAAGGAACAACTAGGCGAGGTATCTGGTATAGAAATAATGGACATTTGGATATTCAGGTATACACTGATGCTGACTGGGCAGGAAACATAATAGATCGTCGATCCACGTCCGGATATTTCGCTCTTATTGGTGGAAATTTAGTCACATGGAGAAGTAAAAAGCAAAAGGTAGTAGCCTTATCAAGTGCGGAAGCTGAATTTCGAGGGATTGCTAAAGGGGTAATGGAGATCCTATGGTTAAAAAGGTTAATGGGTGATTTGGGCTTGAAGGTTACGTTGCCTATAAGGTTGATGTGTGATAACAAGGCCTCAATTAGTATTTCGGAGAATCCTGTACAACATGATCGTACCAAGCATATAGAAGTGGATAGACATTTTATTAAAGAAAAAATTGAGGGAAGAATTGTCGAGTTGCCGTTTGTTCGCTCAGAAGATCAACTAGCAGATATTCTAACAAAAGCTGTTGCTGGAAGAGCATTTGAGGAGACGCTGGTCAAGTTGGGCATTGTAGATTCCCCTGCTCAACTTGAGGGGGAGTGTTAGGAAAGTAGTATATTATCATTATTGTATGGATTTGATTGTAATCATTAGCTTACGTAATTATAGGGATTATATACTTGATTATAGGGAAATTGATTGTAAATTGATAGTATACCATAAATAGGTAGCATATCCGGTTGTATAAGTAGAAGGAAGGTGTATACGTTTTTTCATATGAATGAGAATGACATTCATCTCAAAATACTCTTCCAATTCTCTTCTGATTATCATAAATATGCATACATTTATACACCTTTAAAATTTCCATTGGGGTTTTGCTAAGTATCTCTTGTACATACGTTATAACATGAGAACGTTCCTCCTAACTTTCATGATTTTGTCTACTTAATATTCATGTTCATTATGTTAGTTTCTTTTATATTCAAGATTTATGTTCATACATTATGGTATTGCTTTAACTTAATAAACTCCGGCAGCAAAGATAGCAACAGAACTTTCTGATGAATGGGATATGGTTGATAAGAGAAAGTGATTTTTTTTTTCAAAAAAGAAAAAAAAGAAAACAGGAAAAAGAAAAGGGAAAAAGCAATTCACGTAGCTCTTCCCCTTTGATATCGTGTGGTGCACTATAAATAAACTCCTCTCCTGCTCAAGAATTCTTTACTCACATCTTTCAGCATCTCTTCTTCCTCTTCAAGTTATTCACTTGGAATCCAGCTAAACTAACCAACATTATTGTCGCTATTCCCATCTTTTCCTCATCTTATAGACAAACATTAGTCTACCAAATGTCCTCCACTATTTCCCCCTCTTATTTCTGTGCTGCTGCTGTTCTTTTGCTTACATTCATGCTTAGAGGTACGTATTTACGTGTATATATAATATAAGTGGCGTGTATATATCCTTAAACTAATTGCATAATGGTGTGTATTTCTTCCAGGAAATATAGGGGCAACTTTGACATTAACAAATAGGTGTGACTATGTGGTGTGGCCCGGGATATTAGCCAATGCCGGAAGCTCAAAACTAGATACCACCGGCTTTGAACTACCGTCCAGCGGTTCAAGGTCATTCCAAGTTCCACTGGGCTGGGCCGGGAGGTTCTGGGCCCGGACCGGTTGCGTGTTCGACTCAACCACAGGGCAAGGCAGCTGTGCAACCGGTGATTGTGGGTCCAATCAGATTGAATGTAATGGTGCCGGAGCAACACCTCCGGCAACTTTAGCGGAGTTTTTCATAGGGTCTGGATCACCTGATTTTTACGATGTTAGCCTCGTTGATGGATACAATTTGCCAGTTACCATAGAAGCTAGTGGCGGTTCAGGTGTATGCGGTTCGACCGGTTGCGTGGCTGACTTGAACCGGAAGTGCCCGAAGGAGTTGCGGACAGGTGATGGGCAGGCATGCAAGAGTGCATGTGAGGCTTTTGGAGATCCGGAGTATTGTTGCAGCGGCGCGTTTGGTTCACCTTCCACATGCAAGCCTTCTATGTACTCCCAAATGTTCAAATCAGCTTGTCCTAGAGCATATAGTTTTGCCTATGATGACGCCTCTAGCACGTTTACGTGTAGTGGAGCAGATTATACTATCACATTTTGCCCTTCGATGACAAGGTAATTAGCATGATATTTTTCAATATCGCATCTTTATAACTTTCATGTCATGTATAAATAAATATGAGGATGGATTTTTTTGTTATAATTAGAAAGTAAAAACCTTTTAAAAATTAGTATATACGTTAGCATCGATCGTTGTAGTTGTAGTAAGGAAATTAAAGAAATGTACTACCATAATTTTTAAGAAGATATTTTCTTGTTAATTGACTTATATTAAGTTGTCCTTTATTCGTGCAGCCGGAAATCTTCAACGGATGCTTCATCCTTGCCAACGGGTTCATCACTGATGAATGGGCCACTGGTGGGTACTGGAACAGACAGTGGCTCAGGTGAGCAAGGGTCAGAAGACGACAAAAATCCGTATGGTTGGCCGTGGTTGCCAAGTTTTATGACGGGGGACTCAACAAGGAACAACTATAGCTTCGCTCTGCAATTTACTCTATTAGTCTTAATCACTTTGCTTCACATTTAATTTGACACATTTGTTGTTATAGTTTCAATTTTGATCTTGTTGACAGATTTTTGGGTTAAAATGTTGATTGTACATAAATCATAAAGGAAGATTCTTGATTAGATTGTTCTGCGTATGGAACACTTTTAGCCGTACGTAATTTTCTAAGTAGCGTCGGCGATCCCTTTGAGAATCAGAAAAAGGAAAAGTGGATGCTTTTGAAAATGAGCGCGTCATTTATATCAGAGGATAATAGTAGAAAATTAGACAACTTTAAGCATGGCGGTTGGTAATGAGGGAGAGAGAGAGAGAGGTGCTTTACGTAAACATTGGTAGTGCACTTTACTGGAATTACAAGCTTGGTAGTTAGTTGTCCGAATTTAACTGAAAGTTGGGATGGGATCATGTTGTCTGCCACAAACACCATTGAGCTTTCCATCATGCATTTAATCTTCGCCATGCCAAAGATAAACTTCTATTTATCATTCCTTTCATTCCCTGATGTATATGTCATAAGAGTTTCACTTATGATTTGAAATGGTGGAGACATTTCATGAGTCAGGATGTATCAACGTGCAGCGTCAAGATCATAAACTTTTTATAATTCAAAAATAAGAAGCATTAAGACAAATGGGGTAAAAACTATTCCTAGCAAGAAACGACAAAGGTCCGTCAAGTCAACGCTACTGAGTCAACCTCTGCACCCCGAGATCAGCTAGACCAAAAAGAGCTTTAAGGTCAGGTCAGCCTGATAGAGTGTTGGGGTCAAGTTCTCAGCTCGACCACCACACAGTCAAACAAGCCCGGTCATACAACTCTTCACATCTCAGAAGGATTTTACCTTTTCCCTGGCAAGCTTGGCCGTTGAGGTTGGCTACTGAGCTCTTCCAGGTAAAACGAGATTATTACTGAAACATACTCTTGAGCTCGGCTTGGACACCTCATCAGACTCCTGACAGATGCCAAGCGAAGCATAGCGCCACTACAACTGGGGTCATGCGGCGAACATGCAGAAGCACACCTCGCCATTGCAGACACAACACGTGTCACCGGCCCTATAGCTAAGACATGCATTGGCTACCCAGGGCACATAAAAACAATCAGAGAGAGAAAAAGAAGGACAAGTCCAAATCTAGAGAGAAAAATTCACAATCTTCTTCACCGTAAAAATAAGGGAAGACTAGGTTGTAGGATCTGCAAGGCACCACTAGAAGGGGGGGTTGAATAGTGGGTGCGGAAAATGTGGTTTTTAAAATTTCTTTAAAACTAAAAACCCAACTTCTGAAAACAGTTTCTGTTTTCAGGACCAGTTTTAAAACGTTTTGAAAACTAGGTTGTAGGCCTTCAAAAATTCTGAAATTTGGAGAGAACTTAGACTCAGATGTTATGAGTATCTCTTAAAAATTTCAGATTTAAATTCAACCTCTAACCCCTTGAAAATTCGTTGGTGGTCAGATTGCGCAAATCTGCCAGAACCGATACACTGATTTGAAAAATTAATTCCAATTTGTACACAACTCCAAATGCTTTGAAAATTTAACCACTAACCCCTTATATGTTATATTTAAATGGGTTGAAACAGTTTTGAAAAATTCTTTTGGGAAGTTAGTCAAATACGATCAAAGTCTCAACCTTTGCAAGCCTGAAAATCAGACTGCACTAGTCTCAGAACTTTGGACGTTTGAATGACTTATACTTGTCCAAAAGGGTTGAAACTTGCGCCAAAAGAACCCTAGAACGTGTGACTATGTTTTCTGAAAGTTTCGTAATTTTTGAAATTCGTTTACTATTTTTACGAAGATGATTAAAAACAGTAAACAGTGCTGAAATAGAAAATCAGTGCTGAAAGTAAATGACACCAAGAATTTTATACTGGTTCGGTTATCAACAACCTACTCCAGTCTTCAAGGAACACCTTCCTTGGTTCACACTAATCACACAACTCAAAAACACCTTACCACAGGGTTGATAGAGTTACACCTAACTCCAACCCTTTACAAACCTTGTATAGTGAATACAATTTGCACGAACACCACCACCTCGCAAGAATGAAGATTGATCACACCTTGATCAATCTTTTACAAAGATGTATGAATGGTGGTTTATCTCAAGCCTATTCAAGATTGAAAGAATATGAATACAATAGGCTTTACAAGAGGAAAGAAAGAAAGAAGATGTAGAAGAAGAAGGCTAGAACACTTTTGATCCTTAAACTTGCAACTCTTGTTCTTGTTTTTGTTTTGCTCTTCTTTCTTCTTTTTATCACATTATGGCCGACCCCTTGGTGCTCTCTCCCTCTTGAAAATTGTCTTCTAAGTCCTTGGGAGAATGTGTAGCATCATTGTGACATGATCTTGCTTACTTGGCACCTTCTTATTGGATGATCATTTAACCTTTGCTTACTTGGCACTTTATGATTGGTTGAATGTTGTCATCATTTGATGACTAGGAAAATCTGAGAATAACACTTAAAACATGTGTCAAAATCATCATAAAATAATTGCCATAATTCACAAGATCATCACATAAATTAAGCAAGACAATTTTCTCCAAAATATGATGAAAATTTCGGCCATTATGTCTCTTGCACATGCTGAAATTTCAGCATGTGTAACATTCACTTTTTGTTCAAAATATTGCCTATTTTGCATTGATTTAATCCAAGAAATCAAATGATAATTCAATCACCATTTAGTATGCAATATTGTCATCTTTTATGGAATAAAAATTAGTCACTAATAAGGCCTTAAAAACGCCTAGATGCATTGCACACATGCTGAAATTTTCAGCATGTGTGATATCCAAGAATATCACTTTCTTTATTCCATAAAATATTTAAAACACTTCCAAATTGTCTTATAATTAATCCATCTTAATCAAGACACAAAATATGAGCCATTAAAGTGAGAAAATCGCCCATGTTAATGCACACATGCTGAAATTTTCAGCATGTGTTACAAATGTGACATTGTTTGAAATGTTACCTTGTGTAGCTCCTTCCTTTATGTCACCAACAATGTATGATTGATTCTTGACCAATCAATATGCCAACAAGGCTCCACATATGCTCCATCTCAGCTGTAGGGGCGTGTATACATGTATATGCATGTGCTGAATTTCATTTTTGCTAACTTTGTAAAATAGTGCACATTTAATAATACACACATGTTATATTCCAATCAGCCCTTAATTTAATTTTCTAGAACACTTTAAGATGTATATTATATGTAAAAAGTGTCTGGATATGATGTTCAAGAAAAACGTTCCATGTTATGTGCGTAGAAAACCGAATTTTCGATATTTATCGATTACCCGATTTTTCTCTAATTTAAATTCCAATTTTTGCACATGATATATATATTATGTTATACATAATATATATAATATATACTTTAAATTTCAGCACTTGGCTGATTTAAAGTGGTACCATAAACATGTGACAAAATTAAAATTAGAATCTTCACATTTTGGCCTAAATATGGGGTGATTTGTGTGTGCCAACATGGAAAGTATTTTTGGCTGATCACACCATGTGTAGCACGAAATTGTCATCATTTTTTGATGTATATGGGCTGGCCATTTATTTATGGCAAGTACGTGACACGTTGGCGAAGTTTCGGTATTCGCCCGATACGACAAATTTCGGTTTAGAACCTTTTATCGTGTCGTATTTAATTTGTCATCACCATATCTTATATCATTTGATATAAGACCTGAATATACTCATAAATATGAGTTAAGTATAGTGGTGTGACGTTAACGTACGTACGTAAGATATATAACGTGTCGGTAGTACGTTGGAATACATGTGTATGTGCCTTTTAAACAAAAATCTGAAAATATAGTATATATATGTATAAAAGGCGTGTGACATTGAATGTGGGGAGGAGGAGAAAACTTTCCTTCCTTAGCCTTGTTGCCTTTGTGCCTTTTCCAAACGAATCTTCCTTTAATGAACTACTTAGTTTATTAAACTAAGTACTTCACTTAATGAACTAATTTAGTTCATTAATGGTGGCACCTGAAAATAGTGTAAACTCAACAAATGTTCGCCATATGATGTAAGCTTTAATGCTTCATGGCTCGTTAGTACGGCAACATAATATATAAGCTAAATAAGGCAAGTAATAGCAAAGTATCATACATGTACACGTTTGTATATATATCATGCATGTTTTATCTTATGCTCGTTTTTGTGCACATTTAAATCATGTATTTGAAAATCACTCATACCCCTTTTTCTCTACAATCTCCCCCTTTTGATGATTTTCAAAATAACTTATGCACATGATTTAAATCCTATCTCTCTCCCTTCAATTATGCATAAAAGTCTTTCTCTCTCCCCCTTAATTTATGCAATTAGTCTTTCTCTCTCCCCCTTAAATCATGCTTTTTCTCCCCCTTTATTTTGAAAAGTAAATCAAAAGATGCCTGAAAAAAAAATTATGCATTTCATATTACGTGCGTTCTTAAGGGTTATTTATTCAACCCTTTGAAAATGTCCCTTTTGGTACCCAAATTTGGGTGACCTTTCTAGGTCTTCCAAAAGGTGAGAAAGATGATGAAAATGCAACATAGTATCCATTGGGGGCAAATGCGTTTGGCCTTTGGCCAAGAATCCCATCATGCATATAGTATGGTTTTTTTTTTTTTGGTTTGCATGCACGGTGAGTGATCTAGATGCATTTTTATGATATGAATGTCGCATATGCATCAGTGGCTTTTTATATAGCATGTGATTTCTCTTTGTATGATAAGAAGCACGATGTGATGAGATAAATGGTGTACTAGTCTTCTTCTCATATTTATACGGCACATAATTATACTTCGTATGAGATGAAGAAGAGATATAACGAGATGTGGGGAGAGGGGGTTTTTGCTTTATTTTAGGCGCTACGTATGCCTTTGATGTGTCTACTTTCTTAGACAAAACAAACTTAGATGGTTTAGATGATGCTTCGTTTGTCTCGCTGTATCCTAATCCAGTTTTATCACTGTCATGTTTTTGTGATAAAATAATGCGATCTAGCATGTTGGATCCCGTATCAAATTGTTTCATCATTTTTTCTAAATCAGTATTCCTTGATTTCAATTTAGTATTCTCTGATGTCAATGATGAAATTTCAGACTTTAATGAATTTATAATGCACGAAGACTCTTCTTTTGAATCGTTTAATTGAGACACAAGATTTTTGTTAGAAGATTCTAACAATTTCTTGTCTTCAATTAACCGTTTCTTTTGTTTTGCAAGAGTTCTAGCAAACTTATGTAATTCAAGATATTCAACATATAAATCATCATAAGATAGTTCAGAATCCGAGTCAGAATCAGAATTTACCTCATTCTCAATTAATGGAGGCATTTGGCTTAACATACCTTCTTGCTCGGTTTTGTCGCTAGTGGTTGCCATCTCACTAAGATCGTTGGATCCTTCTTGTTGTGAGTGTTCCTGCGCTCTGATACCAATTGTAGGATCTGCAAGGCACCACTAGAAGGGGGGGTTGAATAGTGGGTGCGGAAAATGTGGTTTTTAAAATTTCTTTAAAACTAAAAACCCAACTTCTGAAAACAGTTTCTGTTTTCAGGACCAGTTTTAAAACGTTTTGAAAACTAGGTTGTAGGCCTTCAAAGATTCTGAAATTTGGAGAGAACTTAGACTCAGATGTTATGAGTATCTCTTAAAAATTTCAGATTTAAATTCAACCTCTAACCCCTTGAAAATTCGTTGGTGGTCAGATTGCGCAAATCTGCCAGAACCGATACACTGATTTGAAAAATTAATTCCAATTTGTACACAACTCCAAATGCTTTGAAAATTTAACCACTAACCCCTTATATGTTATATTTAAATGGGTTGAAACAGTTTTGAAAAATTCTTTTGGGAAGTTAGTCAAATACGATCAAAGTCTCAACCTTTGCAAGCCTGAAAATCAGACTGCACTAGTCTCAGAACTTTGGACGTTTGAATGACTTATACTTGTCCAAAAGGGTTGAAACTTGCGCCAAAAGAACCCTAGAACGTGTGACTATGTTTTCTGAAAGTTTCGTAATTTTTGAAATTCGTTTACTATTTTTACGAAGATGATTAAAAACAGTAAACAGTGCTGAAATAGAAAATCAGTGCTGAAAGTAAATGACACCAAGAATTTTATACTGGTTCGGTTATCAACAACCTACTCCAGTCTTCAAGGAACACCTTCCTTGGTTCACACTAATCACACAACTCAAAAACACCTTACCACAGGGTTGATAGAGTTACACCTAACTCCAACCCTTTACAAACCTTGTATAGTGAATACAATTTGCACGAACACCACCACCTCGCAAGAATGAAGATTGATCACACCTTGATCAATCTTTTACAAAGATGTATGAATGGTGGTTTATCTCAAGCCTATTCAAGATTGAAAGAATATGAATACAATAGGCTTTACAAGAGGAAAGAAAGAAAGAAGATGTAGAAGAAGAAGGCTAGAACACTTTTGATCCTTAAACTTGCAACTCTTGTTCTTGTTTTTGTTTTGCTCTTCTTTCTTCTTTTTATCACATTATGGCCGACCCCTTGGTGCTCTCTCCCTCTTGAAAATTGTCTTCTAAGTCCTTGGGAGAATGTGTAGCATCATTGTGACATGATCTTGCTTACTTGGCACCTTCTTATTGGATGATCATTTAACCTTTGCTTACTTGGCACTTTATGATTGGTTGAATGTTGTCATCATTTGATGACTAGGAAAATCTGAGAATAACACTTAAAACATGTGTCAAAATCATCATAAAATAATTGCCATAATTCACAAGATCATCACATAAATTAAGCAAGACAATTTTCTCCAAAATATGATGAAAATTTCGGCCATTATGTCTCTTGCACATGCTGAAATTTCAGCATGTGTAACATTCACTTTTTGTTCAAAATATTGCCTATTTTGCATTGATTTAATCCAAGAAATCAAATGATAATTCAATCACCATTTAGTATGCAATATTGTCATCTTTTATGGAATAAAAATTAGTCACTAATAAGGCCTTAAAAACGCCTAGATGCATTGCACACATGCTGAAATTTTCAGCATGTGTGATATCCAAGAATATCACTTTCTTTATTCCATAAAATATTTAAAACACTTCCAAATTGTCTTATAATTAATCCATCTTAATCAAGACACAAAATATGAGCCATTAAAGTGAGAAAATCGCCCATGTTAATGCACACATGCTGAAATTTTCAGCATGTGTTACAAATGTGACATTGTTTGAAATGTTACCTTGTGTAGCTCCTTCCTTTATGTCACCAACAATGTATGATTGATTCTTGACCAATCAATATGCCAACAAGGCTCCACATATGCTCCATCTCAGCTGTAGGGGCGTGTATACATGTATATGCATGTGCTGAATTTCATTTTTGCTAACTTTGTAAAATAGTGCACATTTAATAATACACACATGTTATATTCCAATCAGCCCTTAATTTAATTTTCTAGAACACTTTAAGATGTATATTATATGTAAAAAGTGTCTGGATATGATGTTCAAGAAAAACGTTCCATGTTATGTGCGTAGAAAACCGAATTTTCGATATTTATCGATTACCCGATTTTTCTCTAATTTAAATTCCAATTTTTGCACATGATATATATATTATGTTATACATAATATATATAATATATACTTTAAATTTCAGCACTTGGCTGATTTAAAGTGGTACCATAAACATGTGACAAAATTAAAATTGGAATCTTCACATTTTGGCCTAAATATGGGGTGATTTGTGTGTGCCAACATGGAAAGTATTTTTGGCTGATCACACCATGTGTAGCACGAAATTGTCATCATTTTTTGATGTATATGGGCTGGCCATTTATTTATGGCAAGTACGTGACACGTTGGCGAAGTTTCGGTATTCGCCCGATACGACAAATTTCGGTTTAGAACCTTTTATCGTGTCGTATTTAATTTGTCATCACCATATCTTATATCATTTGATATAAGACCTGAATATACTCATAAATATGAGTTAAGTATAGTGGTGTGACGTTAACGTACGTACGTAAGATATATAACGTGTCGGTAGTACGTTGGAATACATGTGTATGTGCCTTTTAAACAAAAATCTGAAAATATAGTATATATATGTATAAAAGGCGTGTGACATTGAATGTGGGGAGGAGGAGAAAACTTTCCTTCCTTAGCCTTGTTGCCTTTGTGCCTTTTCCAAACGAATCTTCCTTTAATGAACTACTTAGTTTATTAAACTAAGTACTTCACTTAATGAACTAATTTAGTTCATTAATGGTGGCACCTGAAAATAGTGTAAACTCAACAAATGTTCGCCATATGATGTAAGCTTTAATGCTTCATGGCTCGTTAGTACGGCAACATAATATATAAGCTAAATAAGGCAAGTAATAGCAAAGTATCATACATGTACACGTTTGTATATATATCATGCATGTTTTATCTTATGCTCGTTTTTGTGCACATTTAAATCATGTATTTGAAAATCACTCAAACCCCTTTTTCTCTACATAGGTTTTTACCGAAAAACTCAAACCTTCAAACTTAGATATATCATCAAAAAAATGTCCAGAACTGACTTGAGCATCGGAGAGTTTTACCTGAGACTATAGCTCCCGAGTTCTCTAACAGTGTTCTTTGTAGAAAAGAGACTGTCATTACTCATTAGCGGAAAGGTAAGACGTTAAGAGTTCAGATCACTTCTGATCTTTAGTGAAGACCCGACTTCATCACATACCATTGAATAAAACGGGCATCAGTCCTGTTCGGAAACGGTTAGGGTAATTAGGGAAGGGAAATGGTTAAGCCTCATGAGTCATGGCATAAATACCTTCTCCAATAACTTCTTTTTCCACCAATTCATTAAAGAATTCTGTCCTAAACGATCATATGACAGTGAGTTAAATGTTCAAAAATAAAAACAATAAGTTATGGGTTGCGGTCTATAAAAATGAAAGAATAAAAGACCTCCTATATATACAAAAGACCTCCTATAAGTAGTTACTTTTGACTTGTTTCCAAGGTAACACAGTATTTCTGAAATTTCGAATACCATGAACCCGACAATTTTCTATAGTTTCCAACAAGATCGCTTAATGATAACAAGATCTTAAAAATTCAGACTAATTAAAAAAATGACTAAGCCTAACCGATGAAGTAACAACGTCCGCTCTGATACCAATTGAAGTAATAACAGATTCAAAGAACACAACACGTATAAAGCACAACTCACTTTATATTATTCGAAAAATAACTCAAAACCGAACAACTAAACTGGGCACCTTTGCATTCGCCGGCTGCCCCCTTTTATAGACTGAACTTGTCTAAACTAAACCTAAACCCTATGGAAATAGATAACTACCATTATGGAAACATACCATATCCAAACTCCTAACATATAGGAAACTTATAATCCTAGTATAACAAGGAAATTAACCAACAACCGATGAGTTGAATGAGGAACGAGAAAAGAGGTTGATATGTGATGGTGAAAAGTTGCTGACATTGAGAGCAGTTAAGGTATGGCATCGGCACATGCATAGCAATTTCATACCTACAACCTAAGTAATTAAACTATCAACAAATCTATGAATTTTCGGTTAGTTATTTGATTAACAATACGAAATACAGGGGAAGAATGAAAGTGCAAGAGAGAAGACAAAGATTGCAGCGGCCAAAGCTTCACTACCTTTCGGTGTTTTTTCTGCATTAACTTAATGAATCCACTCCGTATGACCACTTTAAATTATTGTATGCTTTAGCGTACATCGGAGATTCCTCTGCTACTATTATATTGCCATTCAATCTTGTAACCAACTTTCGATCTTCTCTTACTTCTGATAAGCAAATCGTTTTTGTGCATAACAATTCTTTTTCTTGGTCCTTTATTTTATTTTATTTTATAAAGAGCAGCTCTCATTCTACCTTTGTTTGTGTATCATGAGTTATTTGTGCTCTGAAATGACTCGCTTAAAAAAGAAACAAACAATCTCGAACCAAACTCGAACAATTTATTAAAGTAAAGGAGTTGAACTCGAGCATATTGTGGCTTGATTCGATTGCTATAGAGCGTTATTGAGCATGTGTAATTAAAATAAATTTACTCATTTTTATCCAATATTTTATTACGCTATGGATTATGCATTGTGATTACATAGCTAATTATGTATTTTGCTTTCAAAGATGGATATTCGATGAGTGAATTTTGAATTTTACATGCATATTGTTTTTCGAGCAATTGAACAACTTGAAATTGAGTTTTACATTGAAATCATTCGAGCATAATCGAGTCCAAGTTGGCCGCAACCATGCTTGAATAATCTCAATCCAGATTTGAGTATTTCAATTTCAACACATGTTAGACTTGATAAAAAAAATATGAAACTAATTTCCAGAGGGAACCTTAATTTAAAGAGGTGGGCTCCCATAAGAGAGGAAAACGATCCCGATTGGACATTCTATATGTGATGCTTGGACAGTATCATGGGCTCACTCATCTAAAAGGGGAAAAAAGGCCTGCCGAACATAGTCCGTATATTATTTCGAATCTGTCCACCAGCCCACAAAGAACGCCCTGCCCCGGACCTCCCCAATCACAACCGCAAAGAAAACGTTGGCGCCTGAGGGTTTAGTTGGGCAAAACCCTTACCAGTTCCTGTATTCTGCTGCCAATGGGTTCAGACTTCTTCTTCGAGGCTCCTAGCGACGAAGAAATTGAGCTACAATATGGCGAAGAATCTAGCGTAGATACTGGAAGCGAAATAGATGATTCTGAACAAGTATCAAAATCCAAACACCCTACTAATAAAAAACTCGAGCAATCGCCATGGGATTTCTCTGCCTACAGCGAATCAGTCGCCGACGAGCATGCTCGCAAGCATACTACCTCCATCGACTTCAAAATCTCCAAAGCCCGCCAGCAACATTCCGACCCTATCGCCACCTCTGACATTGAAGATGATTCCGATTCTCAACCTGACCTTCAAGTTAGTCTTGCTTGATACTTTTTAACTTCTGGATGTCTCTTTTTTTCCTTTTCAATTTCTGGGGCTTGAAGTTGTAGTCGTAGTGATTGTCGTTTATTTATCTTTACACACGTGGTATTTTCCTCCAAAATAGGAGGACTTCAAGGCAGGCGAGGATGATGATGATGTCGGGAATACAAGTGCGAATCGTGCTCCTGAACCATTTTTTGCTTCATCAGAGGGAGTGTCGTATCATGCCGGTTCGTTCATGGAACTTCATCTTTCCAGGCCTTTGCTTCGTGCTTGCGAAGCATTAGGTTACACTAAGCCCACACCAATTCAGGTTTAATTGCCTCTCTTTTAGTGATTTACCTTTAATCTGCTTCTTTCTTGGCACATTATCTGCAATGGTGGCGAATATAAGTTTTGCTATATTATTACAGGCTGCTTGTATTCCCTTGGCGTTAACTGGCCGGGATATATGTGGAAGTGCTATTACTGGTTCTGGGAAGGTATCTTAAAATCTGATCAGTTTACTCTTTCAATATCCCTTAGTTAAACTGGATTCGTAATTGACTCAAGATACCAACTGCATTTTCCCAAATAAAGGGTGTGTTTTCTTGTTAAGCTTCAGATCTCTGTGAGGAGGATTGAATCCTCAGTTACATCTCACAAGCACAAGCTTGAGCATAAGGTTACAGAACACCTCCCATTCAAACCCATCTTCTAAATTCATTAGCCAATTCTATTCCTCTAACGGCAATTGACGTAGCTTCAAACGCTCTGCCGTATTTCCATTTGAAGCAGTTGCGCTGGTTCTATTTTCGGTGAGGCATTCTGCTGTCTCTTTCTTCTCATGATAAATAATGTATAGAAGACGATGGCAGTATCATAAAGTGCATCTTGAATTTCCCTTTCAGAGGAGTGTAGTTCATCACATCTAAGATTAGTACTCATCTAATTACCAAAAAAAAAGAAGAAAGATTAGTACTTATCTCATATGCTGCAAGAGGTTTTCGACCAATTGCGGAGACGACTTTGGTGGATTGTGTTAGTCATCACCGGAGTATCCTTGTCTGTGTTGATTTTTGTAGTGCTCACACATATATATTGCAAACTTATCACTCATTTACAAGGATAAGATGCTGTAAGTCCTGAAAGAAAAGAGTGGTCAAAATATGGGAAGGTTCTGCCAAACCTCAAATTCTGCGTTGTTATTTCTTAACGCTCCAAAATAATATTTTCTTCCTCTCGTGCCATACCTCACAATGCTTTTCCTTATTTCATGATTGGCTTCACACATCATTCTTGAATTCTCTAATACCTTTGGAAATTATCAGAAGCCTTTCAGCTTTTTTTCCGATCAGTCTTGAGGCGCTGACATTGTGCCTGGTTGGTTGGTTTTGGCACTGCCAAACCAATGTGACACTAGCAAATTAAACATATTCCTTTATTGAAACTAATATGCCACCGTAATGTGAAGACCATATCGTTTTTATCCTGGCATAAAATTAGGCAGCATCAACTGGGGGTAAGTTAAGGATTCTACGTGTCCTGGCAGAAGAATACATTGTTGATTGTTGAAATGAGGCTTTTTTTTTTGAAGTGATTGTTATGTTGTCACGTCTCTTTGTGCAGACTGCTGCCTTCGCTTTGCCAACTCTGGAAAGGTTACTTTACCGCCCAAAGAATCGTCCTGCCATTAGAGTGCTTATCCTTACCCCTTCAAGGGAGCTGGCTGCTCAGTAAGTTCTGTCATGATGCAATTAGTTCATGTACCTTGTAAGAGGATTTCACCTACTCCCCCACACCCTAGCCCCTCTATTTTTTGTTACATGTCCTTTTCGTTCTTAGATGGGTAGTTCTATCAAAATGGTAAAAGTGTGGGAGGTACATTATGGTTGTTTTTTTTTGGGGGGGGGGGATTACAAGCTGTGGAAAGATATCTTGTTTGTAGTACCTGAAATTGTAGGCTTGAGGACGCAGAAGTGGGAAGAGTGATAAGAAGGTGGCATATGGTTATATGTTTTAAGTGGTGAAAACATATCTTGTAGAATAACAACTTAGTACTCTACGCATGAAACCCAAACTGGTTCAACTTTTGCCGGATTATGAGTGTTGTGGGAGCTGTGGTCACTATTCTGGCATCGCCTGTTGGGATTAATCAACTTAATCAACTAGAGGAAGCTATGACAAAGGAGAAGGTTCTTGTGAAAGGAGAATGCTGTTTAACATAGTCTATATGTATGGTTAAGTTTTAGAAAATTTAGTTCATCAAGTTGTCATGTTTTCGAATTTCATGGACTGACTTAATAAGGTTTAATTGGTAAAACAATTCGTGGAAGCCTTTTTTATAATTAATTTTTGGAAGTCAATTATGAGCATGAACAAATTTACAAAAAAAAAAAAAAAGCATGAACAAAGGATGCAAGTTGCGGAAATTAGAATGTTAAGATGGACATATGGACGTACAAGGAAGGATAAAGTAAGAAATGAACATATGAGGAGAAAGGTTGGATGGCTCCTATATAAGAGAAGATGAGGGAGTCAATGTTAAGATGTTATGAACATGTGCAAAGGCTTCATGTAGATGCACTGTTAGGTGGTGTAAGACAATAAATGAGGTGCATGTTAAATGTGGGAGAGTGAGACCAAAGAAGACATGGAGAGAGACAATAAGGAAGGATATGACTTATATGACAATTGAGGAGCATATGGTCAGTGATAGAACACAATGGAGACAATTGATTCATGTAGTCAATGTCATGCTGAAGGTATAAGATTTAAGTGAGAATTTAGGTATTCGGGCTCGAATCATGGTTGAGATGATATGATATTTTTGAAAGAGACGTATTCTAAAGGCGCATATTATGCCTCAGGTATTAGGAGACACAGAAGGAGGGTATGACTTGTGTTAAAAAAATTAATATAGCGTATGAGAAATGATTGATCAATATGTTGAACTTGAATTTCAATGGCATTATTTGTGAATCATATTTTGAACTTAGATTCTGAACCTGTCCACGAGATGTTATGTGTAACTTTGGTTCTTTGGAATTGATTAGCCATTGCTTTGGCTCTGTGCATCATTGTTCCGGAATCTTTATGTCATAGTGGGAATTTAACATACTGGGATTGAAATGTAAGAGAAGTTATGGATCTTATTCGGAATCACTGAAGGAAAAATGGTCAAACATTTAAACGTTCTTAAATTTGTAACAGCAGATCACTTTATGTATGTTCAGATTAATTGGGTTATCATGGACAAGTGGTCTAGGATTGACATATTGGCTATGTTGTGTTTCTCCATTTCGCTTTATTTTTTTGTTTTTGTTACTTTCTCTAGGGTGCACAGCATGGTCAGCAAGCTTGCTCAATTTATACCAGATATACGCTGTTGTCTGATACTTGGTGGACTTTCAATGAAGGTATGTTGGTGTAATCTTTCTTCTGTAATTCTGCATAATCTGATTCGTATGTAATTATTCTTATTTAGTATATAAATGTATAAAGTACTCCATTCTCTAACTACTTAACTTTTAGATGCGATGGTACTTCATAGATTTTCTTGTCTCCTGTGTCTTTTTTTTATAGGAGTACACAAGTCCCTAAGCACAGTTTAACAAAATGAAGTTTTATTGTTGTCCTGATATCTACATCCTTGAAAACTGCTAAAAAGTTACATACAACCATAGGCTTACCACCTACAAAACTTCAAAGAAAACAAACTGGATTAGAACCAGTGAATAGCAATTCCAATTTATGGACTTCTTGATTTCACTCCATGATTCCAGAATAGATCCTCTCCTCTCTGTCATAGATTCTAGACTTTTATTCCCAAAGCCACCTGGAATGAGTTATATACTGGTAACACAGCAAAATTGGAGACAAATATCAGAATTAATTATAATTCGTGGTACACCTGGTACACCAGGGGTATACCTCTTCAGTTGGCAGAAAGGATTCAGAATTCATCAACTTGGAATGTTGAATGCTAGCAGAGAACGTTTAAGTGAATATAGCAAGACATAATATTCTTAATTGTTCTTTTATGTAACTGTATTATGTTAAATAGAATCGTGTTGCTGCCAGTTGTTTCCCTATATTTTGGGTATTAATCAACTAGAGTTTCCTCCTTATCTCTTTTTCTAATTTATTCTATTGTGCTACTGGAGGAATGCCCCCATCTCGGACCCGGTTTGAGATATTCCCGACCTACTTTGGTTGAATCAAATTAGAATTGGGATGATAATCCTGTCCTTTTCTTTCAAATCATATAAGTAGCCATAGAGAAGGCCCTCAGCATCAATTCCTAATTTCCTTGTGAAAGTATCTTTTACTGCACCCAGTCCATAGACATTCCAACATCCTCTTCCACTGTGCATGCTCAGGTTTACAACACAAGAACTGCAGCATACGCTAAGCACCTTTTTTCTGTATTGACATAAGAATTAGAAGCAACTATCTTATAATGCAAGGATCAATACTGTTAGTCCTCCAGGGCCCAAATAATTCAATTTTCTCCAAGTTAGGAGCGGTCAACTCTGGCATGTCCTGAAGGAATCCGAATTCAATTTTCTCCCATGACTTATTTGTGTCTGACGGATTAGTTCAATCAAAAACTTGAGATATTGGGCTGTAAACCGAGAAAAGATTCAAAGGTAGTTCTTAATGGGGTTGACGTTACCAAATTTGGAGGGTCGTTATCAATTTATGCTGAATTGCTCTGACTCGAACCACATTTTCTAAACAAACCAAAGCCAATCAAATTGATCTTGCAAAAGATTTGTTACAGAAACAAATACGTTTATTTTTCAAGTGATTCTTTGGTAGTCCGCTTACTGTGCTACTTCAATGCTTCGGGGTATAAGATGTCGAAGGAACTAATAATGAACTTACCATGATGGAGATCTGTCTGTGATTATATTTAATTTTGTTAATCTTTTCTGGAGATTTAAAAAGTTGGGGTTTGCATGATTTCTTATGGGATGACATTGGATGAGCACTTGAATGACTAGAACTTCCTTGAATCCACAAGTTACTAGGAGCTTCTTTTCTTGTTTGCACTTGTCCTATGCATTTTCTGATCCTCTCTCTCTCTCTCTCTCTCTCTCTCTCTCTCTCTCTCTCTCTCTCTCTCTCTCTCTCTCTCTCTCTCTCTCTCTCTCTCTCTCTCTCTCTCTCTCTCTCGAGAACCTGAACAGATGCAAGAGGCTGATTTGAGATCCTTGCCTGATATTGTCGTTGCAACTCCAGGACGTATGATTGATCATCTGCGAAACTCTTTGTCAATAGATTTGGATGACCTTGCTGTCCTGATCCTGGATGAGGCAGATCGTCTTTTGGAGACTGGATTTAGTGCAGAAATCAGTGAACTGGTATTTTCTTACTATGAATATGAATGTTGTTCCCTTGATTTACAATGATTACTTACAAAAAAAAAAAAAAAAAAAGATTTACAATGATTTAGTTTTACATCCCTGCAGTGATCTTCCTGATGTGATATATTTGCCTTGCTATTAGTATCCCTAAGTTGAGCAAGATCTTTTATTAACTCTCAGATACTTGTCTTAAGGTTAGGATGTGCCCAAAACGAAGGCAGACAATGCTATTTTCTGCCACAATGACAGAGGAAGTTGACGAGCTAGTTAAACTGTCATTGAATAAACCCTTGCGCCTTTCAGCTGATCCTTCCACCAAAAGACCCACAACTTTGACTGAAGAGTAAGTATCGCAAATATTAATAAAGCAAGGAACATCTTTGTTTCATATACCTATTAAACGTATAAACTTTCACGTCTTTTGCTGCTGTGCAGGGTGCTTAGAATACGCCGATCGCGTGAAGGGAATCAGGAGGCAGTTCTTCTAGCGTTGTGCTCCAAGACCTTCACGTCCAAAGTCATTATTTTCAGGTTTTCAGCTAGACACTGTACTCTTTGATTTGGTAGCATATCCTTCTGGTTTCCTTTATGTTGAACCTTTTGGCTTTGTATTGCCCCCTAGAGTTTGTCATTAAGTTTTTTTGTTCATTCAAGTTTCAGCAAATTCATCACCAAAACATCTTCATACATCTACCAAAATTACAAAGAAAAGATACACCAAAGCATTCACCCTATGCTTTTGAGAATAATATATGATCAATACAGCAGTCTACTCAAAATTTCCAATTTGTCCTAGGCTTCTTCATTCTTCTTCCAGAGCTCTCATAAGTGTAAGATTATTCAGAATCTCACGTTAAAATATAGCAGCCCTTCTTTCCTGATTTATTTTCATCCTATCCTTTGTTGCCATATTGTGTGCACTGTAACTGATGGGTCTAAAAGCCTGAACGAACTCATGAATCTATGGTTAAGCAGCCAATCCAATATCCTTTCCTAATGATAATACATCTGTATTGCATTCTAAAAGCTGCATTACTTTCTCCCAAACTAATCTTGATAATGGACAAAGATTATTCGAATCTCTGCAACTGCAGTCTTCTCCACTTTACAGTGGTATTATTCTCCACTGGCATGATCCAAAAGAGGGGGGCCCCCCGGGGGGGGGGGGGGGAATAACATGCAGCTCTTCTTCCCAGTTCCATGTTTTGATTGATCAGTGTGTGCTTGCAATATGTGGAACTTCCAATGTTAATATTTTGTCCTTTTGCTCAACAGTGGAACAAAACAAGCAGCTCATAGGTTGAAAATTATATTCGGTTTGGCTGGGTTTAAAGCTGCTGAGCTTCATGGAGATCTGACCCAGACACAGCGCCTGGCAGTAAGACCTCCCTTCTGCAATCTCATTAAGCATGTATCCTTCAGACATTTTGCTTATTAACCTTTTCCTCTTTACCACCTCTCTTTATTCCTTCTTCAGTCGTTGGAACAATTCAAGAAGCAGCAAGTGGATTTTCTTATTGCTACTGATGTTGCTGCACGTGTATGTAGAATAACCAATTATGCTCAGTGTCTATAATTTGTTTGCTCTAATGTGCATTGTCAAATTGACTTAAGATATGTGGCGGCCCTCCGTCTGATTCTTTCTCAGGGGCTTGACATTGTCGGAGTTCAGACAGTCATCAACTTTGCTTGCCCTCGCGATCTTACCAGGTCTCTACTGAATGCTATTTTGAAATTTATCTTCTTTACGTTGAACACTTACTTTATTTTGTGTGAATTTATGGCTTGGCCGGACGGTGCATGTTTTAACATGTTACTTGCATTGGAGGTTTTTGATTAGGCACTTGAAGATGAACTGCACAATTAAGAAGTTGCCACATTTTGCTGACTGATCTGGCTAGCTAACATCTTCCACTTGCTGGTTTAATCAGCCAAATTACTACTTGAACATGCTAGTTAGGAATTTGAATGCTCCTTTTGATATAGGCTCTGCCTATCGTGGAAAATGTACTTTAACATTTACTTTGTGGTATTGCCTATTACAACGGCTACCTTGTAATGACTCCTCTGTATATATGAATATATATGAAATTTGGCTTAAAAAACAGCATTTTTTAAGTGCATTTCTGACACACTTTTGGTGAATTATATTAGTGACAACGTGCTCTCCTCTGGTTCATCAGTTTTTTTCGACATACTTCTCTCTGGTTTTGATCGTAGATGTTTTTGCAGCTATGTTCATCGAGTTGGTCGAACGGCTAGAGCTGGTAGGGAAGGTTATGCTGTTACATTTGTTACCGACAATGATCGGTCTCTTCTAAAGGCCATTGTAAGCACATTAATTACTTCATTTTATGTTATACCCTGGCATGTTAATTTTTTCCCCCTCTTTGTCGCATAGAATTCAGTATTTAGCACAAGTATACTGATTTGACTGGTTTGCACCAGTGGCTAGATCTTTCGTCGGGGCAAATAACATTTTAGCTCCTTTTGTTTGACATATGCTTTGCTATATCCAGTGTCCTGACAAGCTTTCCGTGTATATAATTATAAACAGGGTAATCTTATTTTCCTCTCGTTCAGTAGTGATTCTGTAATGGTGGTAGAATTAATCATGTACTAATACATGGATGTTACTTGTATACACATATAAAAGGAAAATTATTATGTCATTAGGACTCATTAATCTTGTCTTTCAGCTGGTTATCTTGAGGTGTTTTGACTTAGCTGCTCAGTCATGCAAAAGTTGTTTCCTATAGCGCCTTGAAACATTTTAAATTCAGTTTTGTCATGTTATTGGGCACATTCAGCTCTGAGTTGTTACGTGTCTGAATTGTGGACGATGTTTCTATGACAGTATATTTTCAGCATGTTGGTGTCTTTATGCCTTATCTACTAGCAGGCTTCTTCTATCTTATGTAATCTGCAGAGTATTGAATTTTTGCTAATATGAGATCTAACGAATGAAAATCATCTGCAAGTATCATCTATTTGTAAAACATTCTTAAATTCTTTATACTTCTGCAAGTGTCTTTTTTGAGAATTTGACAGATATAATCTTGACCACTCCTCTCTCCCAGAAATAGTCATGGTTTTACTTGAGCATAATTTAAGTCAAACTATTTTGGTCATTGTTCCTATTATACCCTTGGTCAATTGAGGTAAACTAGAGAAATCATGTAAATGTTAATTGAAAGGGTAGTATTGAAGCTTTGACTACTGATATATTACTGTATTTGGAAACTGGACAATATTTTTGGGAGACAAAAATGGAAACTATGACAATATTTTGAGACGGAAGGAGTACATGGTTCTGTCAGCAGCCATAGTTATAGTTGCTTCATCTGATTCTGGTGCTTCTGTAAGTAGTTAATGCTAGATTTTGTACCTGAGGAGAAGAGTGGAAATACGTATCCGAGAATGGTTTTTAATCTAGTACATGCTCCTCTTTGAATGCCATATAGGTAAAAAGGGCTGGGTCAACATTGAAGAGTCGTATCGTTGCCGAACAATCTGTAACAAAGTGGTCACAACTGGTTGAGAAGATGGAAGATCAAGTGGCTGCAGTTCTTGAAGAAGAGAGGTATTTCCATTATTAATATCTTGCAGCAATTGTGATTTCATGGGAAAGTCAATGACTGAATCAACGATGCAGTGCTAGTACTTCTTTGGCACAACTTTGACCACACGGCATCTTTCACTGATGTCGCAAATTTGTTCTTGCAGGGCAGAGATGGCTTTGCGAAAGGCAGAAATGGAAATGACTAAGGTTTATCTCATGTATAACTTACTTTTGCAGTTGATGAGCGTCGGTTGTCATTACATACTTGCAAAAAATAGGTTGTCATTTCATCTAGCTATATATGAACAGATAGAAATTTAATATTGCCGAATCACATTATGTTGACATTTACGTATCGTAACTTGGTAAAATATCTTTGTTTTTTTCAGGCTGAAAACATGATTGTTCACAGAGATGATATTTATTCTCGTCCAGAAAGGACTTGGTTTCAGACGGAAAAGGAGAAAAAGCTCATTGCCAAGGCAGCAAAGGTATTTTTGAAAATACACTCCCACGTTGTTCATGATTCTGCAACTGCCTGTAATAATGCTAGGCATATGTTGATACTGACAAACTACTTCAAAAAAAAAACATACTGACAAACTTGGTTTCTTGTTCTCTACCTTAGCGTTAGCACCTTATTCAAGAGTCTGGTTCGCTAAAAATTAATTTCCGTGAAGCTGCTGACGGGAAAATGTGTATATCTGCTACTGTTGTGGCCCAAGGGTGTCCTTTAGGTTTGGTTGTTATATTTGATGAACCTCGTCATTTAGCACATCACAGAAAACCCATTGCTAAATCTCCTTCGATTGCATAGCTGATGTGAGATGTGTTTGTTATCGCTTCTACAGCTATGCTCTGCCTCACTTTTCACTCGATGCATCATGCGGCTTCAGTTTCAATATTTTCGGTTGGTTTGTTATGTTTGATGAACCTCGTCGTTTGGCACATCACATATTACCCATTGCTAAATCTCCATCACATTGCGTAGCTGATCTTAGACGTGTCTCTTATTGCTTCTAGAGCTATCCTCTGCCTTACTTTTCTCTTGATGTATCAACGCAGCTTCATTTTTCAGTATTTTGGCATGTTACTTGTGCATCTCAGTGTGCAATGCCTGCAGCTTTTCTGTGCATAGAAAAGTAGCTGAAACACGAATAAAAGTTTAGTGAAAATTTATTATGAACCAGACATGACTTTTACTGCTTACAGCATGACGCTTGAACCCTGTAGGCGGAATTCTTCCAAGGACTGGCTGCCCTTTTTTTCCAACTTCGTCTTGTTCGTGAAGTTAGGTTTTGCTCTCTGATATTTTCCTTATAGGCATCTCTGGACAAAAGGAAAGGATCTGGAAATGATGTCATTAGTGCTGAACAAGCTGAAGATCTCAAGAAAAAGGAAAAGAGGAAGCTAGAGCGAGAGGTGCTCTACTTCCACCATTTCAATTTCTAAGTTAGGCGTTCCTGCTCCGACACATTCTGATATTTTATTGGACTTTAAAATTTGACAGAAAAGTTTGCCGAGGAAGAAAAGACGGAAGTTGGAAGCTGCCAGGGAGATGCTGGAAGAGGAAAGTGAAATTAGAGTACGTAGGATTCTTATTTCCGGTGCTTTGTTTTCCGATTCTTTCTCCATACATGGTTTCAGTGACGAGACAAATCATTTTTGCAGGAGCACAAGGATAATCAGAAAGATAAAACTGGAATATCACTTGTTGATCTGGGTTACCGGCGAGCTAAAGCTGTAAAAGCTGTGAAAAAGGCAGCTGATGGCGGGAAGATTGTGAGAAAGTTTGACAAAAAGCGGAAACATCCTTCTCAAAAGGTTCATTCACGGCAAGAAGAGATGAAAGAACTCTTTGAGAGAGATGTAAGCGAGAGAAAACAAAGAACAACTCCCCATGCAGGTGGCAAGAAGAAATCTGCTTTCAAAAGCAAGTCACGGTATGCATCTCAACATGCCTTCTAACTTTGATATTGTGTCAGCATTTTGATGTTTGTTCGTGCTTTAAACGGTGAAAATTTTGAATTCAGCTTTAAACCTGAGGTTGTAATTAGTAGAAAGGGGCTCTAGTTTGCCATTGATCATTAAAGAGCTCCACTAGAACTTCTACAATCTAGAGAAAGCTGTCTCGTTCATATATGTATAGGTTGATGCTTTTAACATGCAATGATATTCTTGATTCTAGGAGAATGATACTTACCAAAAAAAAAGAGATTCTAGGGGAATGAATGGGAAGCCTGCGACTGAAAGTGAATTAAGTGCGAGTGGACTGTATTCTACTTAAAATGTTTTTTTTTTTCTTTTTTGGTGCAGGTACAAGCGACGATAGTGCTCCCCCTTTACTCTTCGAAAGAGAGACCATTAGGAGCGGTCTTCGCTTTTTTGTGATTTGTCTTTTGTGCCAAAATTCTTGCATCTGTCCCGAATTTAACAAAAATTTTGACTGGTAGGAAAAGTCGCATTTTGCTGTGATCTTGAAAGAGGTAAGATCACAAATACGAGGACTGATGTATATTTATATATGTGGACTATATTTCATAGAACCTTTCATGATTTTCCTCCCATCAGTTTGCTACCTATATATATATATATATATATATATATATATATATATATATATATATATATATATATATATATATAGAAAATGATAAAACTTTGTTGCGTTTTTGGAATGCTGCGGCCGTCACATTAATTGCAATGGTCAGATGATATATGTTGATCAGCTTCCTTTGCACATACTATGTAGAATCTCTAGTCGGTTACTATTTTAATGATTTAGCTTGTACCAGGTTTTCCATGAGACTAGTAAACTTTCTTTTTATCATCTGTTTCGCTTTCGGCACAAACGTTCAAGTAGACTCGTCGGCATTTCATCCAGAGAAAAACTGAATTTGGTTATCCCCTCCAAATGCTTTTAAAAATAAAATATATTCACGTACAGAAAAGCTTTGCAGTACTATACTAATCAATAAACTTCTAACCGCCTCTTGTTTTAGATCTGTGACATCGAAAACACAAGCGGAGGCTTATAAAGTCCACTTCGCCTAGATCAAGTAACAGCTTTTGAAATAGAAACAATCTCGCATGCTTGGACTTCTGCACGTAGTCCACGGGTTGTAACAGTTCTGAAATAAATAGATCAAAAATTGAATGATACCATCAAACCGACAATATTACACTCGTTCAAACATGTTCATGGCCGAACTACTTAAGCCATTATGAATTATACTTTTTAGAGCCTTGGAATCTAAACAGTGTACTCTCGTATCAAGACTTTCTACACAACAAAAGTTTCCGTAAACAGACTTGAAAACCAAGGTGACGGCAAACCGAGAGAGACAAAAAAGAGGAGAGAGGAGAGACGTGTTTGTAATCTGTACATGGATATATGCCAAAGAGGAGATACAAAAAAGCTGTGCGCCTATTGCTCCTCGTATAAAAAGATCTCGCATCAAACAAGATTTGCTTCCTCGTCTACTACTCGAGTCGAATGTTTAAGAAACATAATGAGCCCGTCTAAAAATACAGGAAAAATTGATCCTGCCAAATCAGGATACACAATGAAGTCTGCTAATAGCAACAGCTAAGACAACTGCAGCAACTCCAAACTAACAGCTCACTAGAATCATCATGTAGACTCATACGTACTCTCCCCCTCCAAGACCAACACCAAAGCTACTCAACCCAAGCAATATAAGGCCGTAACAGCAGGACCAGCCACCCTTTGATAGTGAGCCAAAGATGTTGGGGTTTGCACGTGATCATTGACCAGCCTCTTCTTTCCAGAAGAATCCTTTTGCAGCTTTAAACTATCCCTTTGACATTGGAGTTATTTATGAAGTCAAAAAGGGCTGGTATAAGGTAAAGCGAATATACCAGCTCCGCGCAGGTATTCAGCTCGAGGCCACATCAAACAGCTGCTGGCACAGGACATCTGGTTATGTGTCTTGACTTTTCCGTCGGACTCTTGAAGATTCTTCCTATGCCCTATTACATCTGGCCCTTGAAGATTCTTCTTTTGCAACCAATCTTCATCGTAGTCCATTAATTCGTTAGGTTGTAGCAGGGGAATACAATCAATCAAGTTGTCGTACTTCTTTGCAGCTCTATGCTGCTTCTTGGATTTCTTGGACACATGATCATGATGCTTCTCCCGAGAATTGTCAGTCTGATGAGACCTTGATTCTTTGTTTAGTCCAAGAGACGGCAACTGAGGGGCAGGAGCAGTCGGTATGGCAATATCTTTGTTTAGTCCGACAGACGGCAGCTGAGGGGAAGCAGCAGTAGTCGGTATGGAAATAGGGTACAGTTCGTCTAACTGGGCTCTGCTGTTCCCGGCATTCTCATATTTGTTAATTGTATCAGTCCTTCCAGAAGTCGGCCAGAACTCATCAACCTTACTACCAATCTTTCTCTCAATGTGCTGCTTTTGAGAGGGTAATATGAACCTGATAATGTTACCTGATACAGAAGTACAAAAGATTAGGTTAATCACCACACAGTGCAACCAAACAAAGTTTGAAAAAATGGTAAAAATATTGTTCTTCTCCCATCCCCCCCATCCCCCCCCCCCCCTTTCTCTTTTTTTTCTTTTTTCTTTTCTCTTGGGGAAGAACGGAACGGACGATATACCTCCTGTATGACCACCATTTGGAGGAGATTCATGCCTCTTGCGTTTGTTGCTATTCTGCGTGCTGTCCGAGGAATTGCTTGGATTTGGGGAATTAACAGGCAGCTCAAGTTCTTCTGTAATAACACTCCTCTCCATTTGCTCATTCTCTTCTTTTCCAACTTTTTGGAGAATGCCATATACATCACAGCTGATACTGCTGGCTTTCTGGGCCTTCTCTTCTTTCTGTTTCTTTTTCTCCTTCTTCTCCCTTTTCCTGTCTTTCTTCTTTTCTGCCCTGGCCTTTTCCCTCCCTCTCTGGAGCTTTTAACGCACCGGAAGAACAAATTTAGATTTGGGGACAGGGAAGACCAGATAGCAACACGACCAGAACTTGTGCAAATATTACACCATGATCGTTACATGACGGGGACAAGATAAAAACACCTTCAACAACACCCCCCCCCCCCCCCCAAAAAAAAAAACAAAAAAAAAAAACAAACAGCATACACACAGGACACCCAGCAAGGTGCTGACGAACAAAATCAGAAACAAACATGCCTTCTTTTCAGTGTCCAGAAGAGTTTTTTTCTTTTTTTTTGGTGAGGGGGGGGGGGGCAGGGGGAGGGCTGGGATGGGGGTGATCATACATTCATCACAAGAAAATATTTGGAAAATCAGAATTGCACAACCAAACACTAGTTTTCATGTCAATGATATGATATATACAAATTTTGCAAGACTAGAGCCTCCATCTCAATCACAAGTCAAATCCGCTTTATATTCATGTTGACAGAGTTTTCATGTTAGTTACCTAAAAAATAGAGTTTTCATGTTAATAGGCTCTTAGCCAAGTTCAGTCCCAAGTCGGGTTGCTTACAACACAAAGACTTGTTCACAAACTTCTGGATTAAATGTAAAATCCTTTCCTTTTCTAAATCATTCGTTTCTGATCTTGTTTACCTACTTTTGTGTGTGGGGGAGAGGGGGAAGGGGGAAGGGGGAGGGGGGAGCACCTATATTTAAAATATTCTGGTTTAGTTATGATAGTTGATAACCATAACCTTGACAACAAGAACCTCAAATTAGTCCATGGCAACTCCTAATAACAATCACGCTTTCCCTTACTTGACATCTCGCTCCTAATAACAATCACACTTTCCCTATCACACCACACCAACCACCGTTCATAACAAACATTAGTTCAGTCAATCTGACAACCACATTAAACACCCAGGGACCAGAAACACTAAGAAAACAATACTTATTCTCAACATGGCTTGTACGTCAGAATAAAAAAGCTGTCAACCAGTTCCGTGTAATTTGAGATTACACGTATTGGAATTCTATTGACTCTTTGTCCTCCATGCTACTCGCAAAATCACAACTTAATCATCCACAACAGTCAATTCGACCAATTCAGCCATTAACATTGCAGGACATGCTACATTAATAGACGTTCAAACCTAACAACTGAGCTTCCAGCCATTCTTTTGTCCAATACTTGCCCAATCCAACCACAATCTTTCCAGTAAATGTTAATTAAACAGCTCAAATCCCAATTAAACAGGATTACAGTCAATCTCAATTACAGAATGATCAAACTAAGCAGATCATCAGGAATCCCGCACTCGCGTTCTAACACCAGCATAACCTAAGGAGAGACATCCCTTTTTCCTCTTTAATCCACTCCTCATTGTTTTTTGCCTTTGTTGCATGCCAGTTGATGGGAGAAACATTCTAATACCAGCATAGCACTAGGAGACCAAACCTATATCCTTGCTCTTTAATATATGATTCCTTGTCTCTCACCTTTACTGCATGCTAGTAATTCACGGAAGATACTAACCTAACACCGGGGTCTAAAAACTCAACTCCCTTAGAAATTATATGAAAACCTAAATAATCCATTCAGTCACTAGAGAACATTTCAAAAACAAGCCCTATGACTGTATTCTACCACAAACCCTAAGTCCGTAAATCATGCAATCCTTTGTTAAATAGAATATGTAATAGGTTCCACACGTTCGGCTGATTCATTCGTTTAGAGCATCGACAATCACATCGGTATGTAGAAAGAGCAACAAATACATAAATCAAGTGCTCTATCGAACACACCTTAATCGATCCGATCAAGGCCTCGTTGCTCGCTCTACTCATTTTGTACCCAGGAGGAGGGTACGGAAAGCACCGAGACATCCTTGATACACAGCAAAACGTATCGACTCACAATTCACGAATTTCGCAGATTCACCAAGATTTGTTCCCACAATCAACCAAACCACTAATAAAGATACACCAAACCGATAGCCAAGTGCTAAAGTATGGGAAATCGGATGTCAATCTGTAGATGGCAGCCTAGATCTATAGATTTAAGAAGCCTAGGGTTACTCTCTTTCGGCCGCCCTCACACACAGATCTGAAGACCACCCGATAACAAATAGGAAAATAAAAGTAACCACGGGTCAAGGCACAAGGCCTCCTTATATAAACGAGCGGCGGACCTAACGCGTTTTTTTAATTGTACCTATACCCTTCCAATTGTCGAAATATCACTTTAGTCCTTTGGTTTAAACGTAGGCATTCTGTTTCATGTCTGGCCGACAACTCATCATTTAATAGTAGGAGTAATACATTAATCTAATCTAATATCAAAAAAGGAATAAACGAATAATTATGAAGATTTTGATATGTGTAGTAGTGCATTAAGTTGTTCAAAACAAGCATTTCATGATTGTTTATCATAAGTTTTAATTAAGAATTACATACGTTAAACCAATGAAGCGTGTCTATTTAAGTAAAATAGTTAAATATTTTAACGTATTAAGGAGATAAGTATAAGTAACATATCTGATTATGTAATGAATTTATTGTCATGACATATTGGCGTTGAGGCGTACATTACGAATTTATCTTCTTTTCATAAAATGCGTCATGAAAACACAATAATGTCTATTCATTTTCCTTGAGCAATTTAGTTGTCATATACCAATTCAAGCAATATTTAGAAAATATATGAGACTGAAATAATTATTTTTTTCAAATGTTGTATCTAGTACTAGCATAAAACTGAAGCCATATATGTCATGATACAGACTTACAGACTGAAAATATATGATAAAGATGCACTATAATGTTATTGATTAAACACACACATGTGTGTGTATACACATATGTCTGTCGGAGTGTATGCGTTCGTGTGTGTTTATCTACATATGCAAGCACAATTTTCAATTGTAGTAAGAACACATCTACAACAATAACAACAATCATATCCAATATATTTCAACGACAACAAAAGCTATCGCTAGGGTTTGGGGAGGATAAGAGGCAGGCAAACAATATCTCCATCATGTGGAATGAAGAGTTTGATTCCAGTGAGACCCATGGTTCTATATGTACCTGCATAGATATAGTACAATAATAGAAATATGTATTAGTAAATGGATTTTATTAAATATAAATCAAAACCTTACGATATTAAAATAGTCAACAGTGGATATGCACAAATAGTTGAAAGACAAAGACTAAAACAAAAAAAGTGAAAATCAACCTAAAGTATAGAGACTATCTAATTCTTTAAGTATGATCTAAGGTGCCCCTATATCTTGTCTACCCCTCCTTAACCTTAATCCTTTGTCTCCATGACCTCCTATCCTAGATCATGTCCTCAGAGAGGTGCAACTCTAGTAAGTCATGTCTAATCTGCTCATCCCACGTCAGTTTGGGTCTGCCTTTAATTGTCTTTACTTCTACAGTGAGGTTTTCAATGGCTCTAACAGACGTAGTTGTATGTCTCCTCTTGACATGCTCAAGTTATCTCAGTCTTCCCTCTCTTATCTTATCTGTTATACTAGCCACCCCTAACCTTTCTCTGTATATCTCATTTCTTATCCGTCTAGCCTTGTGTGCCCACACATCCACCTCAACATCCTCATCTCTGCCACTTCCATCTTCTGCAACTGTGTTCTTTTGATGGCCCAGCAGTCTGTTCTATATAACATTGCCGGCCGCACTACCACCCTATAAAATTTTCCTTTTAATTTAGTTGGAAAATTCTTGTCACAAAGCACCCTTGAGGCCGCCCTCCATCTACACCAACCTGTCTGAACTCAGTGTGCTACGTCACTCTCTATGTCCCCATCTTGTTGTACAAATGATCCTAGGTACTTGAACTTATTTACCTTTGGGACCACTTGACCCTTGATGGTGAGTTGGCTAGTTTCATCGTCGGTTGCGCCGTTGAAGTCGCAGTGTAGATACTCAGTCTTAGAACGACTAATCCTTAAGCGTTTTCTCTCTACAACACCTCGCCACTCTTCTAGTTTCATACACATGTTATGCCTACTTTCCGCGACTAATACAATATTGTCATCAAAAAGCATACACTATCGGACTATCTCTTTGATCGGCTTTGACAACTCGTCCAAGACAACTGCAAAAAGAAATAGTCTCAAAGCGGACACTTGATGGAGGCCTACCTCTACCGGAAAGAAGTCTGTATTCCCTATAGGTGTATGAACGATTGTTTTCGTCCTATCATACATATCCCTAATTATATCTATATACTTCATAGGTACTCCTCTTGCATCCAGACTATCTCATATCAATCTACGTGGCACACTGACATACGCTTTTTCAATATCGATGAAAACCATATGTAGATCGCGCTTCTTCTCCTTATACTTCTCCGTCAATCTCCTTAAAATATGTATTGCTTCCGTAGTTGACCGTCCTGACATAAAACCAAATTGGTTTACCGTAACTTGAGTTTCTCCCCTAATTCTAGTGTCGATTACTCTCTCTCATAACTTCATAGTATGACATAGCAATTTAATACCCTTGTAATTCCCACAACACTGTGAGTCTCCTTTTTTCTTATATATAGGGACCACTATACTCCTTCTCCACTCATCTGGCGTTTTTCATGTTCTGAAAATAAGGTTGAACAGAGTATTTAGCCATTGAACCCCTTCCTCTCGTAAACATTTCCACGCCTCAATGTGTATGTTATCCAGGCCAACTGTCTTAGTTCTTCCCATCTTTTTAAGTGTTATCTTCACCTCTCCTTCTGTGACGCCTATGTCAGTCTAATATAATGGTAAATATGTTTAATCAAAAGTGAATTTATCCATTTAACAATACACGAAAATGGAGTGGAGGTATATGCATAAAAAGAACAGTCTGGGTTACTATTAACTTAGCTGAGTTAATTAAATTATGTATAAAACGTTGGATGGTCGTTGAGAAAAGTATCTATATTTATATGATAAGAAATATGACATGTGTTTATTTGTTGCACAAAGTGATCATTTTGGATAATCAACAATGAATTGACAATCAAATTAAGAAGTTATCAATATTTGATGACCAAATGGGTTACCATTGTAAACAACATATAGTTACACGTTATAAAAAAAGTATAACGGCCATTCAACATATAGATAACTAATGTAATTAACTTCTAACTAAGTTTATTTATGGAATCAAAACAACTTAGTGAGAAATATAAAATTGTTTCAATCACATAAGAGCAAAATATAAATGGTGGTACTTATTATGAACATAAAGCGGTGAGATAGAAGGATTGATGCTCACCATGTACGTATCATTTGATTAAACAATCTTTACTCTTAAGTACAAAGGCAAATAAATTATCGCGCAACGGGACGAAGCAGTCTTATCATGAACATGATTATTAGTCGTCCGCTTTGTGTCCAGGGCTTTGTTATATTAGCATACCTGCTTTAGTGCATGTAGTGAAGCCATGACAGGAATCTTGCTGTAGTGTTTCCTAATTTATGGTACCATTTCCAGGGCATGCAGCAAGAATGGCAACTCCTGGTGCTGCAATATCAGGCTGAAATACAACTGGAATGCAAACATAAGCAACCATTTCTTTAGTTTTATCATCCATGATGCCTTTTAGAGAGAAAAGTTTGTACCTTTATAATGTTTATGGAGTTTATTATAGGCCCTGTTCCTGAGAAGTAAGCGATGGCTGGAGCTGGCTTGTATTTTGAAATAGTTAAGGACGGTATTTCTTCAGGACTTCTGAATTAGTGTAAGAAAATGCTTGTATGTGGTGTGATTTTGGAAGTTGTGAGTTACCCTGCAGAATTGATAGGAGAGAATATCAAAGCCGTCTTTTGTGGTGACTTGAGGCCAATGGATCCCGGGTTGCAGTTTCTGAGACCAGTCTATGTCAAACATAAGCCAAAAAATTTTGCTAAAGGTTGAAAATGGGAGGAGAAAGAAACATTCAGCTAGCTTCACCATCGGCACCTCCGCTTGAGTTAAATCCGGCTGAACTGCCATTGATTAGTGGGTATACTAGAGATTTTTGGATATTCGCAAAATGAACTGCTCCGCCCTGATAATCAAGCAGGTATGCCTTAACAGATGAAGTACTGTCAGGATAGCATTTAGTGTAAAAGTCATCATCAGACTTCATTTCATATGGATTACCTAATGAAAATTTTCCAAAAAATTAGAATAATTCAAAGTCTATAAGTTCTCAAGTGTGATTAAGAAAATAAATTCAAATTCAGTATTTATACCTTCTATCCAAAAATAAGTATATACAGACTTCATAGCCTCTTTATAAATTTTAAGAACTTCTTCCATTTTAAATATAGTATTAAAATCTTCACCAAATGATTTTCCAATTCGTTCTCTCTTACTTCTAGAAGAGTCGTTAGTCTCATCAACTAATGGCTTGATGGACTTGTATTTTCTAAAATTAGAAATACATACATTGTTTCATAAGAAAAACACACTCAAAAAATTCAGTATCATATAGATCTATTGTCAATTATCATAAATCTAATTGCAGCACAATTGTAATCTTAACTAACAAATACACAATCTTTTGTTTTAGACCTAATTTTATTCCTTTGAAATTCTGAAATTCCTGCCTTTTGACAAACACCCTGCACTGTTGACAAACACCCTGCCATAGGCTTTCCATAATTCGTAAGAAGTTTTTTCTTTTCTGTGAGGTATGCTTTTTCTTTTCTTTCTTTTCCTTTTTATTTTTGGTAATTGAACAACTGATTGTTGTAGCTAGCAGCTTACCACAGATGCTGGTACAACCAAAAGAAAGAAAACTCAAACACCAGATTCTGCACGTCTCAAGCATTGCCAACATATAACATTGGCAATTATGCAAGCGTTGATAGTCAAAGAGCACAATAACAAGAACCATTGGCAACGCAAAACCATTCCCAACGAATTAAAGAATGTCCTGCTCCTACTTAGTAGACTCTTGGACCAAACCTACCAACCCTACTACAAACAACAAGAACAAAAACGCTCACCACCTCTGGGTAGTTGAAAACTTTTGTATTAGTCTACTGTTACGTATCAGATACTACTACATTACTTGACACACATGCCAAAGTCCACGCGGGTAGGTGGATACATCATGCGCATGAAGGCATGCACACACCCACCAAATGCGCAAGTTTGACTAATTAAGCACCTCCAGCAGATGCACTCACTGGTGGTCCATTAGATCTGATTCCACGTCCCCTCCCACGTGTTCCCCGTCCACGTCCTCGGCCACGACCTGCATCATACAGCCACAAGCATATAACGAATGAATGGCAAGCCGTTCCAATTGATTCGAAGTGAAACTGAAAGAGCAGAATCACACAAAGACCTATAACACAGTGCTATCTTCAAGGGGCCTATCAGTCTACCATGACAACATGGACGAATCATCTCATGCCCAATCCTTACAGCCATACTTGGGCCACTAACAGAGAAATGGAAGACCGACAAAAGAAAGGGGAGAAAAGGCTTTCTTTCTTTTAAGGAAATAAAGAAAAAAAGGTTTTGAAACTTAATGTTACAACCCGATAAATCACCTGTCCAAGAACACAAAGTGTTTGATTAGACTCCCCCTAATCCCAAAACACACACTCCGCATTGCGTAGTAGAAGGCAGCGGGAACATAAAAATCGCTTATATCCAACACACAAGAAACTAATTTTTTGTATATAAAACCAATAGGCCTAATAATATTGTGAAACCTTAACACGCGCAATGGAGAATCACAAGAACTTAGACAAATAATGATAAACATAAAAGATACTAATAACTTGAGCCAATACCTCTTCCCTGCACAACTGCCTCCTGATTGTAACTTCCTCCATCTTCCACAGCATCAAACTGGTACCCATTATTGTACCCTCCCCTACCACGACCACGGAAACTACGACCTCGGCCACGCCCCCTACCTCCTCTTCCATAGCCACGATTATAATCCCAATCACCATCCTCATACTCAGATGTGACAAATCCGTTCCCTGAGCAAGAAGTACGCACAACATAAGCATTCCACAATTTTCAACATGAAAGATAATGCACAAAGAAACAGAGACTTTCTGGACGGAGATCAGATGTTGAAATGTTCCGCTATGTTAAGGTTTACTGAAGAAAACAACCATTCAAGAAGAGCAAAAAAAAAAAAAAGCGAAATATAACTCGCCAACTTGAACCATCTTTCTCCAATACTATCAGATGCATAGAACAATTCATGCAATAGTTTTGCACTCACATTGCATGACAAAAATCTGAGAAGCCTAACCCCTTGCAATCCATAGATCAAGACTAGACAAAAACCTCTTATCAGCTTCCTCTCCACATTCCATGAGTCAACTACGCACTCTCCGGTAGTTCAAATTAGAATCATGTATGATGGATAAATGGCATGATGGGGCAGGAGGACCTCTCATTCCGTAGAATAAGAGCATGACTCATGACGGGCAAGTTTTAGAGGTTATTCAGGAGGGCCTGATGATTGCAATCTAGTGAGGCTTTTTTTTTTCCCTTTAAACAATTCACAAACAATTCGACTTCAATCTAGTGAGGCTTTAAGCACAAATTAGAAAGATGTCCACAACTTATGGTGCAATCCATATTATCCTAGAAATGCACTCCTTCGGAACCATAAAAGAAAAGGCTGCAACAACTTGAACACTGCAATCGAATACATTCCATGCGCCAACATATACAGGCAACATACCAAATACATTTCTTTAATATAGAAAAGAAAGATAGACTTTTTTGGGATCGAGAACAGCACATATAAGGCATGAAACAAGAAGTAAAAGACATTCACTGTTGAAACTTGGGCTTAATGAGGCCCATATCCACTCAAAACCTTAAGGCAATGGGTGGTGGTACCTCATCCTCATATAAGCCATGCATTTTTTCTCAAATTAACCAATGTGGGATTCTCAACACCCGCCCTCACATGGCAACGTGGCTTGACATACACACGCGCCTTACAATCCGCCCTCAATCACAAACCACAAGCCAGGCATGAACATCTGGACTTAGTTGAGGGGAAACATTAAGTGGCCAACCATGGGCCAGGCAAGGGGTGAGTCCACATTTTAAACCTGCTCTGATACCATATTGAAACTTGGGCTTACATGAGGTGAGGCCCATATCCACTCAAAACCTTAAGGTAATGAGTGGTGGTACCTCATCCTCATATAAGCCATGCATTTTTTCTCAAATTAACCAATGTGGGATTCTCAACAGTCACTATACCTGATACACCTCTAGACCGTCCCCTTCCTCTGCCTCCAAGGCCTCTTCCTTGAGCATTAGGCGAACCCTCTGCATGAGAAAAAAAATAGTAAAAGGAAGGTATGTAACACTGGAAGCTAGCAATAGAGGCATCTATCGTAACACTACCTCCTTCAAAGTCGATGTCTACTGATGGCCGAACTTGGTCAGCAGGTATCGGTGGTTGATACCTATAAGAAAACATATAACGAAAATACAAAAGTAAAAAAATTGATCATCAGATACCCAAAAGAATACACAACTGGAAGAAAGTGTAGCAACGAAGCAAAAGATGCCACCTCATAACTTAAACAAACTTACCCAGCAGAAGTCAGGTCTAGCTCCTTCTTTGAGAGGGTGATCGTTATCATTGAAACATGCCTGGTTGTCTGCAGACTGCAGATATAAAACAAAACTTGTTACAGCAGAGACTAAACTTCAGTTTGAGACCATCTAAAAAAAAAAACCGGCTTAATTCATATATAGCATCAAAATTTTTAAGTCAAATCCATTTGCAAGGATCCTTACGGCAGCAAGCCTTCCTCCAGGGGCTCCCATGTATCATTTATGTCGGTGGATGTGATTGTTGTAATTTGGTGCAGACCAACAATCCTCCTCTAAATGAGAAGCAATAAAACCATTCAGGGAAAAAAAGGGGAAAAAAGGGAAATCAGAAAGGGAGAATAAAGTTGTATGGTGAAAGAAAACCTTAATCAATTCCACAATTGTCACAGTCTTGTTGATGGCTCTGCCCATAGCCTTGAACACGATTTCCTCTGAACCTTTTTCCTATAAATGATTCAGTAAGGGATCAATAACGTGTAGGCGATGAAAATTTGTCGTAATGATCTCTATAAATGGAAGTTGAAAACAAAACCAAGCAAAAGCATCCGCAGGAACTTCTCTATAAATCGAAGTTGAAAACAAAACCAAGCAAAAGCATCCGCAGTAACTCTCATCAGAAGACACCGCAAATACTGGAAAAATACGAGCTAAAACATTTCTAATAGTGCTTCATCAGAAAAATTATACCACGATTACACCAATGTCGACAATACACTCGAATATGGAGATGTCGCACACCAAAACTCAGCCTGTATGTGTCTTACACTCTGGACGTATGGTTGCCATAGTGCAATATGTTTAACAGCTTAACTAAAATGATGATAAGCATCAATATTTACACATTGACTTGAGCCATGCCACCTAGAAGCAGTGTTGTGAATTCCACAATAGATCATGCCAAGGACAAGTGCATCACAGGATCGACTATAAAACATATAGAGAAAGCAGTACATACACCTCAACCATGCAAGTGTAACAACTCATGGAAAATTTCAGCGGGAAATAGTCATAGCATAATCAACACTATCTTAAATTGCCGAAGACGAAAATCGCGCCACACAACCAACAACTCAACCACGCGCGAAAGACTCATAATATCTGGTAACAGAAGGAGCAGCTTGAAAATTACACCAACCTGAAGCATAGTCATAGCATAGGTGATATAGCTTCGCATCCTTCCTTGGCTTGTGATCCGAATCTCGTTCTCCTGAATCGGAGTCTCTGCCTTTGGCTTCTCCACCTTCCTGTACCGATCCATAGCCTGCTGGAAACCAACTGCTCAATTAAATTCCTCTTATCACCTTCGCGTAAGCATATACCGAGACGCGGATTGGAATAGATAAACCATGAAATAAAAACAAACGAAACCAAAAGAGCATGACCTAAAGCTTCAGCAGATAAATCACGATAAAAGGTAGATATTAACAGAAGAGAATTAAAAATATATATACATATATCCGACGAAACTCACAGATCCTTTCGTATTAATGCAATAACTACAAGATCCCAAAAAACTCAAAGGTAAATGATGGAATCACCTAGTTTGAATTGAGGAGAAACACAAGGATAAGAAATACAATAGTAAGAATTATGCTCCACAAACAAGAGCCCTCTTTTCGGCTTCGTTTCTTCGTTTACGCCCCGACCGCTACAGAAGTACTCCACCAATTTATATGGGTCCGCATCTTGTAGCTGCCCTAATTTTGTATTAAATAATACTTGTATTTGATTTATCTGGCCGAAATTGTTGCCCTCTTTTTTCGGTGGCTCAAGTAAAGTGTCATGTGTCAATAAATGTTTTTTAAGTCGTATATATCCATTATATATACGACTTACATGTGATGGAATCACCTAGTTCATTCTCAGCGGACCGGATAAATGTTCTCAAGTCATAGAGATACTGTTACTTGGCCTCTATGTTTATCCGTTTGTGCCTTGTAAGTATACCTTTTATATAATATATAGTACGCACAAATGCACCATATATATATATATAATCTGTTGTGTGTATTCGTACGTGTATCTGTAGACACACAACAGATTATATATATATATATATATATATATATATATATATATATATATATATATATATATTATACATAAGTATCACACATTACATAAATAATATATACATGCATGATGAAGTCGGATTTTCATCAAGAATCAGAGATGATCCGAATAGAAATACAACGTTACTCTTCCGTTAATGGGTGGAGTCCACCTCCTTGCTGTCCTGTCAAGGGAAAACACCGTTAGAGGTCCCAGGGACTATGGTCTCAGAAAAAACTCTCTGACGCTCAAGTCGGTTCTAGGCATTTTAATCAAGTTTTATGTGTATTTTGATGTTTCAGTTTATGGTGAAAATCTGGTCTTCCACTGTTTTTACGGTGAAGAAGATGGTGAATTTCTTTGTCACTGTTTTTTTTGGACATGTCCTTCTTTCTCTTTTATTCGTTATTTTTGTGCTCACGCCAGCCAATTCATGTATCAATTGTTAAATTGGCAACACGTGTTATATCAGCAATGACGAGGTGTGTATCTGCATGTTTGCCAGGTGGCGCCAGCTATTGCCACGCCTTGTTTTATTTGGCACCTGGCAGTGGTCTGCTAAGGTGTCTCAGCCAAGGATAGCTTTTGGTAAAAATCTAGTTTCACTGGCAGCGTTCGAAGGCTGACCTCAATGACCAAGCTTATCAGGAAAAGGTAAATTTTGCAGACTTGCAGACCCGAGAAAGTTCAGATCTGTAGTGGCCGAGTAGAGGGCTTAGGCTCAATTTACTGTTAGGCCAATCAGACACCGAGACGCCGAAGTTGATTTAGTGCTGACCCCGTGAAGTTACGTTGACCATACCGTGACTTAGCGGAACTTTGTGGTTTCTTCTGCGAGTAACTTTTACCCCATCAATGCATATACACATTTGAGTGACTATTTCTGCTTCCTATTCTCTTTATCCACACCATTTGACTAGATTAAATTGCCTTCGAATCCTTGAATTTGTTCTTGCTTCAATCCTCCTCCCTAATGGAAAAGGAAGAAAAAAAAGTTCTCTTTCCTTTATTTTACTGGACCTGATACACATCAAACGAAATTAGATTTATCTTCTGTGGGTGGGAGTTCTGGTTTGATGTAGTAGAGGAAGAAAAGTGGGGGTGGTGGGTGGTTTAGAGAAGAAAGGGGTGCGGGAAGAGGGGAGGACGGAGAAGAAAGTCAGTGTACTGGGTAGCTGGAGAAAAAGGGGTACTTAGTTGCAGTAGGGAGAGAAAAGGACGAAGAGGGAGTGTATAAGGGCAGGTGAAGGGGAGGGAGGGGAAAAAGAGAGGACGAAGAAGAGGGAGGTTTGGTGGGGTGGAGGAGGGAGTAGCGGGCAGGGGGGGGGGGGAGATGAGGAGAATGGGGATGGCTGAGATTTTTTTTTTTTTTTTTTGGAAGATTATATGATATGATGCTAAGCTTATGAGATGTTTATGACTTGATGGTTGGTTTGGTCCATTTACAACTAAAATTTATGATGAAGGAGCGGATAACAATATTAGGGAGCGGAAATTGGATCTAATGTAAAGATTACATCACATCAACTATAACTGGAATTCTTATCTCTTCCCAAATTGTTTTAGAAAAGAAATGGTGAACACCATATATGGCAGATTCGCCTTTTACCTTTGTTAGCATCAAGTTTGAAAATATATGTTCATTCTCATTCATGTTTTAAGCTAAAAGAATAGGACAACATTGTTTCTTCGACTAAACTAACAATAGTCCCTAGACCGACTTCGGTAGTATTCTTATAATGCCTACTCCTCTGACAATTCAAATATTACACTTATGCAGTTGATGAGAAAAAAGTGTTCCTACTGAATAAGCTTTAAAGTGGATGCTTACCTTAAAAGAATATCATGTTGCCTGTCCAGTCCTAGGGTCATCAAAACCCTGTCTAATAGCAGAATTGTTCAATGTTGTTGCAACAACCGTCTTCAGCCGCAAATTTCACAACTTTATTTACTATGGAAGCTCTGGAGACGTTGGTTGTTGCTTGGCCATAAACCACCTCCTGTATATTCCATCAAGCACATTCACTTTATATACACTGACCCACATGTAACCTGACTAATAAGCTCAAGAATCAGACGTTTTCATTGTACCAAGTTGGTCCACGATTCTGCATAAGGTAGCCAGCTGAGAGATCCTCTAAGCCTACATGTCTAAGAGCATACAATCCGATTAGTATGCCAGCAAATGAAGCAGATGTCTCCTGGTATTTTAACTTGCATACTCGGCATACCACCCAAGCGTATAATGATTTTCACCTCAATCTTCCCACTCCCACCATGAACAAATCATCAGCTTACATGTTACGCTTTGTTTTAACTGGTTTTATCACTTCAATGTACGTATGCAGGAAAGAAAGGAGTTTGCTGGGAACATTGCAACAGGGGGGCGATTTATTCAGATGTCGAGAAGCTGAGCCAATATCAAAAAGAAGATCGAAAAAGAGAACCAAGTGACCAGTGAGTGATCAAGAAACCGACAGCATATGATCAAGATCCATAAATTTAACAGATGGAGAAGGGGGAGAAATGGCAGAGTGGCAAGAAAATGAGCTGACAGATAACAAGCTGCTTGCTAAGTTTTACAATTTATTGAAAAAGGTTGATCTCATGAATAGAATGAAGCTACAAAAAACACATGTACACTCGAGTGGCCAAGTGCACATTGTAAAGTTGACGGCGTATGTTTCAGGAGGAATAGAACTTCAAATTGTTGACATAAGGCCAGTTGACCACTCGTTACATAGATATAAATATCTTAGAGATTGATTTGGGGGCTGCATTTCTCTGACGTGGGGTTCTTTTCTTTCGGACGCTTTGTCTTCAAGATGATCTCCTGTTTCTCTCCATTTCTCCTTTCCCAGTTTGGCAGTTCACCATGACAAAGTGTTGCCACAATTTGGATACACATCGACACTAAGGTCTGTTTGATTGAGGGCTTATAACCAAAATGAGTATCCTCATTCTCAATCTTGTTTATCCATATTTTTAATTCCATCCATCCAAATTGTACGTCTATATTTCAAAATTAGCCAATTACAAATAATAAAGCAAATTAAAAACAACAATTCTGTAAGTTTGTTGTCGTTTATTGTGTGTTTTTTTTAAATGAAATATTGTAATGCATTAAAATTCGAGTAGTTACGTCTTGAGACATAAAACGCTGTTTTTCATTGATAAATTAGGAAAACAAGTATTCATGACTATTTGACTATTTTTTCTTAAACTCAGTATATATGTAAGAGAAGCAATTTAAGATAGGAGAAGTACGGATCTGTAATGGATTCAGACTTGCCAGGGTTCTTATGTATTCGTTTTCTATATGACCGTGCATGAAAAAAAAAAACTAATAAAAATAAAGAGAAAAAAAATGAATATGATTTTCAAAACATATTTCTTTGATTTTAACACTTAACGTGGATGAACGTATGGGTGTCACACTTTCATTTTATCCTTAAATATTGGGTCTCACACACATAGATAGAGGTACACATGGATTTGTCCAATGTTTACTGTTTGAGTCTATTGTTTGTATTTAAATTTTCATTGTCATAAACTCGTTTATAAAAGCATTACAGCAACGTTATATTTTATTCCCTATCATATGATTACGACAACTACCAAATGTTTGTTAAATATCCTATTCATCCTCACTTTCCTTCTACTCAAAAGATGTTATTACGTTTCTTGTACTCTCTATAAATGATGTCATTTTGTTCCATCTGCTTGAGAAAACCACAACCAAAGGAGAAAAGACAGTCCATTGCAAATGCAAAGGCTGCTCCCCTGTATTCTTTCTTAGCCAGTGGAGGAAGGATCTTCTTCCACCCCTTATAGTCAATCGCAAAGGAAAGCTTAAATGGATAGGAAAAACCTTGTCCAACCTCCAATAGAATGTTTTTGTAAAAAGAAATTATATAAGTGTGCGTACACATAACATGTATATTTATTTATTTACCTGCAATGAACAGATCCGATTCTGGTTGAACTCGATCGAATCTAATGATTTCTAACTCATAATTTGAGCTGAGTCAATATTCGATCCGAGTCTAAGGATTGTAGCATAACAAGATGACAATAGAAGCTGAATCATTGTTGATAGACCATATATTTAATATTATTGGACAATGAGATTAAGACATACGTTTTCATTTTATAGAAAACATCAAACGTCTAAGTCACGTACAAGCAGCAATATTTGGCTCAGTGATCATATGTGTCAATTGCTTTGTATTGTTTATTGATGTATAGTATCTACCGTCGATTTGGTTTCTTTAATAAATTTTATAGTGGTTAATGAATAATTATAAGACTTTTTTGGATCAATCAAATAAAGAGTAGTTGACATACAAACAGTGATGAAATGTACAAAGCAAGGAGTTAGCCTCCATTTATTATGTTTTTTATTGATAATTGAGTAATTATTAAGATTTAGATCACTATAAAATTTGACGATTTGGTTATAGCTAGGACTATCCACACAGTCCGTGTATATTGAGGTTTACCAATTTTCTGACCTTCCAAAAATTTACATTTAATGCTGATACTCGTAAGATCTTATTAGATATATATAAACCTTTTGATAATTTATACTAATATTATTTCATTAATTACTAGGATTGATAATAATTATAAGATTACTTTCATCTACAAAATTTAAAATACTCCAAAAGTTAACTATGTGTCATTTTAGTAGCTATTTTATAAACAATCACAGTCATATATCGACAGACCCATGCATCTCATACAATAATTTAAATATCACGTTATACCTGTTGTATATGTTAATTCCTTTCTAATTACTTAACAATGACAGGGCATTGAGGTAAAGCTAACGATTTTCAAGTCTCTCTTTGTCTTAGTTTCTTTGCCAAACTTGAAAAGTTTAAATTATAAACTATTAAAGGAATATCGTTAATTACCTTCTCCAATAAAATTATCATTCAATTCAACTATATAATCCATTATTGTTACAGAAACGTTATTAAAATAAAATATCAATTACGATCCACGAACCATCTGAGCACATGCGTGATCTTTATCTAACATATTCTTTATTGTATGTTTTGTAACCATGTTCTACTGTTAATATCTGTCCACCAGTAATCTACGGCCGCCGATAAAGAGATCCAACCCCTAGAATAGAGTGTACTATTGATTCTAACGTCGTTGGTAAAATGTATTATATTGGACATTAATTAACACATCCACAAAGTCCAAAACATATAAATGAAATATGGTTTAGATCAAAAGCTGAATCATCCAGACAGGATCATTTTTTGAGTTTTCTCTTCCTCTGGACTGTGGACGTAATTGACAAGTCATCCAACTTGTCTTCTTAGATAGATAGGTCAAAATACTAATCATAGTCCCCAAATAAACAAATAAAGGTTACGTAGCGCGTATAAAAAATGTAAGGGAAACAAGAAAATAAAAAAAAATGATATAATTAAATTTAATATTTATTTTGAAGCAAAAGGTAAAATCCTTCGTTTCGATTTTCCATTGTTTCAGTACAATAGAACTATATACCGAATGTAAATCAGACACTCAGTCGTGCGTTATCAGACAAATCACACAAAGAGCTCAATGTAAATCTAGACCGTAACCTAACATCTAATTGGGTCGAGTTCAGGCTTTTTGCTTTCAAACTTAGATAACATTATTTGCTTCCATGTTATGGATGTCCTGGTTCGAACATGTATTTTTCTGAAAAATGTACTAACTCGAACGAGAAATGAGCTATGTTATGGAGACAATTTAATATTTTATTCAATTAGCCAGGAAATGGACGCGATGCTAGCATCCTTCATAAAATGTCGTTTTCGTACGATTTAGGTTGTGGTCTATTTGTTATTGATAATCACAACTGTAATACAGTATATTTTAAATAAAAATTTCATCTTTTCTTCTCTTAGAATGTTTCACCATACCAAAAAAAATAACACGAATGTAGATAATGATAATATTTATGAAATAAATAAGCTTATTTGCATATATAAACAAATAAAATGAGTATTGTATTAAACACTTTAAATTATCTATATACGTAATTTATTGCATCAAATTCATCGAATGAGATGATCGGGAAAAAACACAATTCAAACATGATCTAAATCAGATGATTGAAAACGTGATTATAATATTCTTATATTAGTTTATATTTGCATGTGTTTGTGTTTAAAGCTCTAGCTTTTGTCCATCACAATCTAAACGCTAAAACGAAACCTCTAAAGTTACTTAAGTTTATACAACACATGTCAAAGTTGTTAAGAGAAATTGCGTCATTTCATCGATCTGATGTGTTAGTATTTTTCACCCTTAGAACACTATGTACAATGCATTTTAAGTTCTAATGGCATCGAGCTCCAGAACATTAAATATAACTAACCAAATACTAATCTTTTTCATGTATACAAGCCATATGTAGGTCAATGAAATAAAAATTAGACTTGGTAAGAGTTTAACTAAAAAAATGTGAACCTTATAGCCTCACCTTAACTATTTATGAAAGTAAAACCGTCACAGAATACTAACTGGTTTTAATTTTCTTTTTGGGGACACCAAATACTAACTTTGGAACATGGAAATCTAATATGACATTGTCCAATTCGACACATATCTAAATATAGAATATTGGATCAAAACAAATACCACCTATGTTTACGCAACCATCCTCTGGAACAAGGCAATCAAGTGTCTTGATAAGAAAAACAACGAAAAGACGAAAGGATAGGTTGAAAATAGCGTTGTAGATATTATGGCATCCAACACAAAGCAACACATAATAAGTAATATTATCTCTAATTGCCTTTACAAAAAGATCCCCATTTCAGGTACTATAGGACAAAAAGTACTCCATTATCGTACAGGAATCAGTGGGACTTTCATCATAAGATGAACATAGCAAAAGTAAAAACATCAAAATAATACGTGGAAATTGTTGGATATGTATGGTGCACACAGAAACAGGAGGAACCAAAGCTCTGTTGGAAAGATGTTTGAACTGGATTCGAAAACCAAATGTTACATTATTTTTAAAATCAATCTTGTTTCCACCCATTCACCAAGTTAAACTATGCGTCTAATGCTTCTCATTACATAACGGTTTCTTCTTGTCGTTTGCTCTGCAAAAAGAAAATTCATCATCATATTGAAATGTTTAATAACAGAGAAAAAATAAAAAAAAATTCTACAGTTTTTCTCAAAAGTCCTTTTGAAAAAGTATTTCCTTGAATCATAGGATTTTTATGCACTTTAAATTTAACAAAAAAAAAAAAGTTATTTTAACATCTCTATACGGAATTTAAAGTACAAAGGTAGTTTATGAATGCTCGATGTTGAAAAGATGTATTCCCAATAGTAAAAAGTTGCATCATTTCATAAAGAGACAGCATAAAATGCTATCGTTCTACATCCGACCGAACGTTTGGTCTCTCAAGCTGAACGCACAATTCAATTGATTTGAAATTGCAACTGAACACTCGAGACCGAACTCTAAACTGAATGTTTGGAAGTCCTCTTTGTCGCACGTTCGGTGCTGCACTAGGTCTAAAAACAAAAATTTGAGAATTTGAACGAATTCAGCATTCAGAGTATACTCAGGCAGAATGTTTGGCCTCTTTGACTAAACTCAAAATTCAAAATATAGTCTCATAGACCAAAATCAAAATCAGAGTTTAGTCTTCTTGATCCGATCCAAGTTTGAGTTATTTGTCCAATAGACATCTTAAGTTTTTTATATAAATTTTGAGCATTTTTTCTAAAATACTTTTACTGGTTTTTTTTTCTACAATCTTCCATATGATTCGATTTTATGCAAAAACAACCATTAAGAATCATAAACTAGACTCTCTCATATTAAACAAGGACATTCACACATAATGGATGACGACTTTCGTCTTAAATCACCACTTAGTGCAAATGAAAGTATATAAACGGAAATAAGATGACATAGACGTCTTGAATTATATTTCTCTATTATTTATATAAACAACCAAAAATACATGTCATTGTCTACTCTACACAATTTTGCGATTCGGTGTGAATGCAGCTACGCATCCGCCTCAAGTTTTCATAAGCGCTCTAATGAGTTATTCCAAACTCTCAAAAGAATCAGCACCACATGCACACTCATATAGTTGAAATTCATTAAGTGTGTATTGTTCATACCATCATAATCATGACTGTAAATTTTATTAATAGACACTTAAAATCTCACTTTAAAACTTGCAAAAAGCACTATCTACATCAGCAACACAGTGAGGTATAAGTTTGAGAGCGTTTATTAGAATTCTTTTAAGACTTAACCTTACCCGTTGAGTCTCGTTTATAAGATCTTTACTAATAGAGATTGAGTTGTCATCATAAAGAGCTCATATCAAAATAGAATAATCGCACTCCCTCTCGATGTCATAATAACTTTTATTACAAAATAAGTTTGATAAAATATTGATAGCGGTTAAATACGTTTTAAAAATATTGTATACCCTAAAAAGGACAAGGAATCCAATTTAAATTGCTTGAATCCACTCTATTTTACTCTTAAGAATCTTCAGTTACATTATTCACCTAAAGTAAAACTGGTTGAGATCAGGAGAGACATAAAATGAGTCAAAGTATGATGCTTCCAATCACGTGTTGTCACGTGTAAAAAAAGAAAGAGGTTTAAAATTTTTTTTCTTAAAAAAGAGTTGTTTGTATATCAAGGCGTAAAAAAGAGTTGTTTGTATATCAGGGTGAGTAACACACACAAAGAGGAAAGAAAGAGGTAGGCCGTTGTTGTGAAATTCTAAAAGATCTTAACGTAACAACAAAATGAAATAAAATAAGAACTTCCAAATCAAACATAGCCTACAAGCTCCTCAAGTAACAGGACAAAAACCATTTGAGCAAGCCCCCAATTTGAAAGTAAGGACAAAAGTTTGCGCCGTTTACACAAAGAGCCAGAACTTTCTAGAGGTGGTTTTAATGAATTTAATGAACCCAACCTGTACTATGACTGTACACCAACTAAGCTTACCATTCCCATAATCGTAAGTGACCGCAAAACTCTTTTCTCTCTCATAATTATATCTGATTTTCTCTTTTACTGCTGATCTCTATGGTATATTTAATCTTTATGGTATATTTAAGGTAAAAACCCAGAAGGAAAAACACGATAACAGCTGGTGATGCTAAGGAAACGCGTCACCTTCCCCCATCTGGAGACCCTTCCTTTATTTCCTTTCCCGTTACAGGCGTTACTCCTATTTCCTCCTCGTAGTAATTTTAATAGAAAATACAATAATAAGAATTAGGAAGTTTTTTTATATAATAAATATATTTTTGTAAAAAAAGGTTTTCAATTTGTACGATAATTCTATATTTTCTAAAAAATATATGTTATTATCATTTTTCTTTTTCTCGTCTTCATATCAGGTGCTTTGAACACACGTCAGCATCTACTCATCCCCTGACTCCTCGCTCAGATTCCTTTTCACAACATTATTATCATCTAAAGCTAAACACGGCCTTAACTCCCTTCGCCTCCTTAAATTTTACGATACAATTAATATTACTATTTATTAATTTATTTTCTTCTTGTGCCAACCCCCTAAGATATTTTTTCTGTTGCGCCTCGGAAGCCTAAACGAAGCAGAAAATAAGGGAAATAGTTTCAATTAACAGTTTTTTTTCATGTGGGACCAACATCTGTCCGCTCTGTTCCGCCTCCCTGTAAAGACACTTACCCTCTCCACCCCATCCTCCTTCTGAATTCCCACCTATATATAAACTCCCTTACTCTGAACACCAAAGCATAACCCTGTGGCTTAGCCGTCTTGATAATGAATTATTCACAACACTGTGTGCCAATTCTTTTGTTTTGGTGGTTGTCGATGGTGTGAATTTGCCTCCACTCACGTAGGCAGCCACCGGCAACCTACCTACCCGGATTATTTGACCCACCAAAGAGAGAGAGTGTGCTCTGTTTCGTCTGTGTTGTTCAAGATGTTGTTGTCGGTGTTTCTAGCGTTGTTTCTGCCGTGCGCCGGGATGAGCGCCGTCTTCCTGGTGTATATATGTCTGATATGGTACGCGGCCAGCCGCGGCAGTCAGCAGGTTGCTCACTCATCGGAGAAGCCACCAAAGAATGAAGGTCTTTCTGACTCCGATCTACAAAAATTGCCCAAAATCATGGGCCAGGATCTGGTCTTAGGGGGTGAATGCGCGGTTTGTTTGGACGAAATCAAGAGCGATCAACCGGCTCGTTTGATTCCTGGATGCAATCATGGTTTTCATCTACAATGCGCTGATACCTGGCTGTCTAAGAATCCAATTTGTCCTCTCTGTAGAACAAAGCTTCAGCCGGAATTGTTTAATCCGCCGGAGAGTAATCCTTGTTAGATTAACCCCCCACCCTTTTCCCTTTCAGCTCTCTCCCTATAATCGTGTCGATTAGTTCTCTATTAATTTAGAGATAATGGTACCTGGCGTATCCATCAAAACTAGTTAATTAGGTGTGGGAATTCATTCTTGTTTTTTCTTTGATTTTTTAATGGGTTCTTGTGGAACAAATAGATGTATAGTTGTCATAGGCGCAGGAAGAAATGATGCAGCTATTGTGGTGTATGGACTGTTACTTTGTTGTCTGTAAACTTTCCGGTCACCGGCGATGTCCTGGGTGAGATGAGCGGTGGGATTGTATGATGTGGCCGATGGACATCGTGTACATTCACAGGTAAACCCGCAAAATCAGGAGTGAACTTAGCGCAATTCATGATTCATCATGCATCGTGACAAAATAACATCACGAGATCACGAGACTGATAATATCTCTCTGTTTCATATTCAAACTGGGATAAAAATTTAGAACAAGTAGTAGTAATAAAATTTAGCTAATTAAAAATTATGTTAACCATATATGGTAACAGTATGATAATGCTTCGTCCCTAGACGGAAGGACTTTTAACGTATTCACATTAATATTTGCTTGGTACAATGAATAGTTGCAGTGAGATTTTTCACCTACTAAAATAATTGGACAGCCTGTAAAAGGATGAATCCTAAGTTGAGTAGAGCAATTAATAGCCAACCAATGGAATGGTCTATTGGTAAGATTCCTTAAAAGGGAAAATTTAATTGACCGGGTTACCATATGTATGTGAAACAACAACCTCATTTTCCGATTGATTTATGGTCTTACAGATTTAGAGTATGAAAAGTCGGATATATGCAACTATATTTATGTGTTAAATATGTAAATGTTGTTTTCTATTATTTATAATGAAAATTGTTGTTAATTCACAATATAAGAAGCGTAACATGTCATTTTGTTTTATTTCATCATATTCTAAATTCTATTGAAAATGAAAGTACCATATGTATGTGAAAACGAGTGACAAATTTTTTTTATTATAAATAAACGTATGAACATAGCAGTGGGAAATTTGTTGTGATATAGTGCGATATTAGGTGGCATAAAAGGTATTCAAACTGTTCTCTGCTTTACTTTGTCGTGGGGAGAAGGACAATAACAAGTGTTATAATGTACGATTGAAGGGGCTCGTTCGGTGTGGAATCCATTTGAAGGGGCCCCCTATAAGGCTGTGTCCGTACCCAATTTGATTTAGCGAAGTGATAACCTAAACTAATGGCGTAATTAGCATAATCATCCCAACTTTTGACTCTGGGTCTGTTTTCAACAATATCACGTTGATTAAGGTTAAATAGCTGGCAAGGGGAATGATGATCAATCTATTAGAGTGATCATTAAGATACATATAAAACATACGGCACCTATTATATACATATACTACATCTAATCTTAAATATGAATGTGAATTTGGGATTTGCACATAATCTAAAAGCTCGAATTCGCAAGCATAATCCATCTGAGACCTAAAAAGTTCATGTGAAACTATTAAAGAACTAATTTGATTGAAAGATATTATGTGACATGTTAGTTAACGACACTTTAAAATAATAGCTCAATGACAAGATATCATACTTTTTTGGGCTGAAAAACGATTTCAAATTCAACATGTTACTATTTGAAATAGTAGGATTATATACAGGTCCTTTTTAAAAACAGATCCAAATGTTAAAAAAGAAAAAGTGTTTCCTTGTTAAGTGTCCTGCCACCACCCGTCTCGAAAAAGTCCACAAACATAAAGCAGGGGATGATTTTCACACAGAAACCAACTTTCCAAGGTGGAACTCTGCCCATCACCGTTGCTTTAGCCTTTACCTTGCATTGGACAAAATCTTATTGTAGTTCTAATCTCTCAATCCAAATAGCAACTTAAATAGCATATCTCCATATTAAATAAAATCTTGATGTTACAGAGAAGCTCAGTAGCAAGCGTAAAGTGACACATGTACGGTTATGGTTCCACGTCTATGAATATAGACATCACCATTAATTTACCTCCTCCCCTACCCTCTCATGCACGTTAAAACCTTTAAGCTGTATGCAATTAATGGAGTTAGCAAAATATCTACTCAGCCGCCCATTCCCTAAATAAAATCTTCAGCAAAAGCAAAAGCAATTTCTTGCTGCTATGCGTTAGTTTAAGGAGTCGTCTCGTCAATATTTTACATTTTTGTGGAACTGATGGCGATTGTACGCCAGATATCCTTTCCTGTTAACCTTATTCTTGGCGTGTAAAACTCTATTTTAAACTTATCATTGTACACTTTCATTCCTGTTTCTTGGAGAAAAAAAGCGAAATTCGAAATCCCTTGTCTTGGGGCCCACCGTTTCAGCTCTAAAGATCATTATGGAGGATACAAATCATAAGTTCATCGGCCTCTTAGGTTGGGTGAGAAATCACGCAGTGACCTACATAAAGTGACCCTGCAAACTAACAAAAGTGGAACACCACCAGGGGCGGAGGGAAGGGGGGCCTGGGGGACACATGCCCCCCCAACGTCGACGAAAAAATCATATAGATAGGTAGGTGTATTTGTATTTTTGGTCATTCAGTTCAAAGTGTGCCCCTGCTTGATAGAAGAATAACTCTCTGTTACGTGGTCACATAGTGTTTAGCGTTTGTCAATTCTCTGCTAAGTGACTAAAATGTGTCTAAAACTTACCGAAAGTTCAGTCTCATAAATATATTAAAAAAATTTAAAAAGGGCTAAAACTTTTTTTAAATTTGCAAAAAGATTAAAATAAAAAACCCCATTGACTTTTCAGTTGTCCACACGGTTGTTGTCCAAGCAATCTCAATAGCTAGGTTTTTTTAATGTTGTTGGTTGTTTTTACCCGATTCACACACGTTTTCCATATCGTTTAGGCGCATTTTGGACAACCCCCACACATTTTGGAGTTTATCTTTGGCGGTAAGGGTTTTCGTGGTTGGAATAAGATCTAGTTTTCTAATTTGAACTGTGTCGGATGGTGTTTTCCTTTTGTTCGGAAGGTTTGACTTACATTGGAAGCTGAAATCGGCCAAGAAGGAAGAATTCAAGATTTGGAAAATCTTGGAACACAAATTGGTGGTTTTCTTTCCCAATTCCCAAACGGTTTTATGAACACTGATTAGGGTTTCCTCTTATGCGTGGTTTCCAGGGTGTTTAGATGAAGATGAGTGTCGGTCAAGAAGGGTAGCAAGAACAAACATTTTTACAATCAAATTCTCAAGCAAGATTAACAATAATTCATTAAGAGGTAAATATTCAAACCTACATTTTTTTATGATGTTTTCTTTTTCCAAACGGTAAATCTTGTGGTCGATGTCGTCTGTTTGGATTCTGCAATTGGTTTGATGGTTTCTCCTTGCAATTTAGATTGTTTTAGTATGTGCTATGTAAGGTAATCGTTGAAAACTAGTGGTCTTCTTTGCATTAGTTTGCTTACGAAGATGAAAGTTTTTTTTTGGTTGCTAAGCTTACGAATCCTGTGAGGGCTGACGCTTGATAGTTGGTACATATTAATTTGAAAATGGCATACGGTTGTGCCACTCCGTTGCGGGAAGATTCTACAATTACACAGCTTTTATGATTTTATTTGGTTGCTCTAAAGTCGTTTCAAATTTAAGAGCTACACATACCTTTAGATTGCATTCAAATCTTTAGTGTTGGATGTTGCTGGTGTGAAAACTATTTTACGCATTCCAAACAACCGTGTATACCATATATGATTGGTTCATTGATTCAGCATTCAGAAAGTAAACTGTAAAAGGTAATCTGTTTTTTCAAATGCCCATTGTTAAACACTAGCTTTTGTGACAGTTGTTTGTTTCTAATTTTTTTATAATGAATATCATCAAGAATGATGTACACAACCGTTTGGGAGGATGACGTACTATCGGATTGTTTATTGTGTTACTTTGAGCATGAAACTTTTAGCACCATTGAAGATGAAGATATTATGCAACGATTTCAATCAATGTCATCTCGAAAAACCTTTTTGCGTCCTTTGACAATTCCTTCTCGTTCTACAATAGGCAAATAAAAAGTATGTATTGATATATATTACTATATTCGTTTAATAATTATAATTTGCATATTGTTTGTTGTGTATTGTTTATTTTTTTGTACATTGGTTGGTAGATGTGATTTCTTTCACGTATTTTATGTTATAATACAAAAATAATGTCTACAAGATTTTATCATTTTTCCCGGTCTGAACGGTCACATGTGGTATTTCTGTGGCGAAGCCTGTCAGTGTCCTCCCAAGAAGGGACTCCTGGCTCCGCCACTGAACACCACATTGTGCGTGTCCATAGAGTCGAAGTATTGAACTTCTTGAAGAAAATCTTAACATGACTATCAACTGGACTATGTACTCATGGCTCCGTTCCTATTTCTTAGTTTATCTTATCTTTAGTACCAGATGCATTTCCATAAATTGCTGCGAGTAGGATCAATATTGGATAACTTATAGAGTGTTCCACATGAACTAATCAGCCAATTTTTCAACAATACTAATTGGTAACGTGTACTTTTATAGGGACTAATTTTAGTCGACATCTTATTTTGACGTGGAGTTGCTTGACTCAAATTGGTTGGAGAATGCTTAATAACTAATTATTGAGACGTGAATTAATCAAAGATTGATGGATGGCTACATATTTTTAGAAAGGGTAACTCTAGAGACCTCCTTTGGACATGGATGGAGATGACACGAATATTTTCGAGACTAAGAAGAATAAAGGTTGTGTCTCTATATACTCCCATACATCTATAGCAATGATCTTCTATGACAACCACTAAAATGTATTCACTAAAAATGAGATAATCTAATTAAATGAGATAATGATATGATAAAAGGACATCTCTTACATATACATATATGAAGATGTTATAAAAAGAATCTCATACACACATATACATACTTACTTATGTACATATACATATACACACACATACTTTCTATTTGTATTTACTATATTCCTTCACTAACACACTAGCATACCATATCCCTATTACGATGTCATCTATGCAAATACATGTAGAGCCGGAGGTCTCACTGGAAGCAAACTTTCGATCATTTGGAATGGAGCTATTATTTGCTTGCCTCTCATTCTCCTCATACCCTAACATTAGCTTTTCCTGCAGGTGAGATATACTGAGTATATGTATTGTTGTTGTTAATGTATGTATATGTGGAGTATTAGTTAGCTTCGTTTTTCTTTTCAGTTTCAAAATCACTACATACATGTTAATACCAACGAGAGAAAAACTGTATCACATATGACACCCCCCTAATTGACTTAGTAGACACATGTTTTGGACCAATCAAAACTTTGAAAACCTCTACAAAGCATTGGACCTCAAAGGAATTAACGTCTCAGAGTTACGGGATGGGCATGCTCCAAACTCGAGGATGAGGTCCTAGGAGGCTAAAAATGAGGATAAAAGTAAGGCCTTCAATCACGAGTCGTCACGTGTACAGAATCAGTTTTTTTTAAAAAAAAATTACAGCACCCCTTTGCTTTTGTACACATGGCGACGCGTGATTAGAAGCCTCACTTTTAGCCTTACTTTTAGCCTCCTAACATCTCATCCGCCAAACTCCATTTTCGCATGTCTGCTAAACATGTAGACAGAACCTCCAACCAAGACATCAGCATGAAACATCTTGATCGTGCACAAAAATCAAGGGACTGACCTGCTGCAAGCATAAAACTCTGAACGCTTTTGTACAAGAGGAGAGACCATAATCCAAGTATCAAAAATATGTCTATGACATGTTATAACCTGTAATACTAGACGAGAAAAATGTTAGTTAAGTATAACACCCGATCAACCTAGATTGATAGACAAATGTAACCCATATTATTTTGTGTTTTTAAAGTTGACATCCTCTTAATTATCTTAAGATCTTGCCATCAACAGGTAAGAGATCTGAACGTTAATTCTTATTGACGGACCTGAAAGCTTTTTCAAAGTCCGCTTTCTCCTAAATCATACAACTGATTCGAATGATGGAGAGTTCTTCCAGAGTTAAGATCCACAAATCTCTAGCATTTGGTTGTTTTACATGAATCGTCCGTGCATGCAGTTATACACAAATTTCGTTTTTCTGGCTTATTCATACTTTTAATCTCAAAAGTTTACTAGTTAGCCCGGTTATTAAAAGTTTTAAATGTCTCCTCCGTTTTGCCCGCGACCGATCTCCTCCACAAACGGAACCTCTCGTCAAATACATGTGTGTGATATGCGCATGTGTGTCATATTTCTCATGATCTAATTCTTCATGTCCCCTTGATCAATACAAACCTCCAAATATTGCCAATTAATACGGATATCATCTTAACACAGTATGATATTGTAGAGTTGCCGTGTTACTTTGTTCAAATATCAAACTTATTAATATACTACTTAATGCTTTATGATTAAAAAAACTAATATTTTGTCTATTTACCTTTAAAGACATGTAAGACAGTAACAAAGTAACAATGTCTCAAACGCATTTTATTTTTCAATTATTATTATTTCTTGGAAGTATGACGGCTCAAACTAATCTCCAATCAACATAGGAGCCATGACCCGGGATATGAAGAGTTCGTGTCATTAACATGAAATTACCACCAAGACAAAGACGGTGTTTGATGAGAGAGTAGAACCCAAATAAATAAATATATAAATCTCAAATTAAAAAACAAGAAAGATGATACGATAATATACTACTATGACTGACGTGTCAAATGTTAACCATGATTAATTTTTTCTGGACCAGCAAAGATGAGAAATCTGATTCAGTTGACATTAAGTAATGTTTGACCATAATGAAATCGGCCCAAACATACTATAATCTTTAGACGCGTGTCAACGAAAAATCCGATTCATTTGACATTCGGTAGTGATTGCTCATAGTGACATTAACAAGCCCAAACATACGTTAGGTATGGATTCAATCCAGAATTGATATAGCAAATCTAGATCCTTACAATGTCGACTAGTGTCGCCATGATAAAATGACCATATCCGGAACATTATAAGGATTCTGATTCATTAGCGAGGTCCAGGAAAGATGTTGACCATTAAAGAGGCTGAAATATAGAGACCTAAAAAATATAATATTAGAAAAAAGATAGCGGTATGATATATTAATATAACACAATTACTAAATGTCAATAACGATTAATCCTTTTCGAGTAAACGAAGATTACAAACCTAATTAAGTTGACATTTAATATTGCTGGTACGTAATGACTTCAGTGGGAATGAAATTAGCTATGTAAATTCAGTTTGTTACACTGTGGAATTATAAAAGTTACATTGAAAGTGTTTGTTTATGATGTATTTAAATAATTTTATGCATACAGAAAAAGAAAAAGTGGAAATGCTCTAAAACCCTCCCCCCTCTTAAAACATCAAATTCCATTCTTCAAATGAATAATCACATTCATAGGTGCGCAAAAAAAAAA
>AP025050.1:388059-428322 GCA_036186865.1 Eustoma russellianum | reverse complement strand
AAAAAAAAAAAAAAAAACAAGTATATCAGGTTCAAAAGGCAAAAAAGAAAGGAACCGATAATCATTAAACTTTCCATAACGTACAAGTATTTTTTAGGAAATATGAATTTAGAATCAAAATATCAGGCATATATTGAAATAATTTATAACAATGTTGTAAAAGTCGATATATCGTCCGATGCATGAACAAGCAAGTCGATAAACTAGTATTTCTTTAATACGATAGTGTTTATTGTATAATAATACCTTCATACAATACCTCCAGATGTAACGGTACTTTAATAAACATAAAAAAGAAATCATGAACTAAATTGTGCCTAATTCTACACATGTATAATTTAATATTTCTGATATAATGTATACATCATATATTTCACTGATTTTGACATCTAAAATTCGTGAGCTTTAGGTTTTGTGGTTCACACATACCATGGTTTAACATTACTCTGTTACTACTGTATGTGCTCTTGTATATTTGACTTGGTGGTCTGTTATTAGTTTAATTGTGCATCTTATAGGCTTCGTACTGGGTGAGAAGTGGGGGCTTGGTTGACTGTACGATATCAGAGTTTCAGCCATTAGAGGCTGAGCCAGAAGCTATACCATTGGATATAGTTTACGAAGACGACCCTTTGCTTGTTGTGAACAAAACTCATACGGTGAGCTCACTGAACTAAAGTTTCTTACTTGGATACACAAATGGCTTGCTGTTTTATATCTTTTTTATGGCAATTACTTGCAAGGAAATGTTGCTTTGGCTTGGTAGAGTTGGTTGTCATTATTCTGTTAAGTATCATTGTTACTTTTTTATTTTTTGGTTCATGTATATGCAGAAATGCGGCTGCTAAATGTGCTGACTGATTCGATACTATTATGCATGTACCTCTCTTTAAGGTCAGGATTGTTCGGTGTTGGGTCCTACTGGTTTTGAGTTCAGCCGCCTACATTATCTGTTACTTGATATCTCATGTATAGGTGCATCCAGCTTTGCATAGTGCAAGTTTGGGAAATGTTTCTGTTGTTCTTTTTGTTGTTTATTAATTGAAAGAAAATAGGAGACGTTTGGTATAATTATCATCAACCAACCCTTCTAAAACGCACTAACACTTCCTAGTAGAGAAAGACAGGTCCTTTACTTGTTAGTGCAACCATGAACAATCATGTGGTAAGCTTGCATCGCTGTTTAATGGACTTCGGTTAAGAAAAATGTTTTGTCGCGTGAATTGTAAAATAAAACAGGTTGTTTAGCCAGTACCTGGCAATGCTTCTGGAACTCTAGTAAATGGCATTTTGCACCATAGTAGTCTTCCTACAGTCTCAATGCCTCTTCCTGATGATGATGAGGCTTATAATGATGACATCAGTAACACTTCTCTAAATCCATGTGAATCTGGAGATATCTCTTTTGCATGTGTGAGCGATATGTACGTCCAAGGATTGTACACAGATTGGACAAAAGGACTAGTAGTTTGCTCGTTGTTGCCAAGGTGATTACCAAAAGTATGAATGAGGGTTACAATTTCTCTCTTGTTATAGTTTTTCTTTCCCCGCTTGTGGGGGTCCATGCTCATTGTGTCCCAAAAATTTATTGGGTTGTGCAGGATGAGCATTCTCACAATCATCTTCCTGAACAATTCAAGAGACACAGCATAAAGAGAATTTATGTTAGTCTTACCTGCGGAGTTCCATCACTTTCAGGGCGCGTTGAAGTCCCCATTGGGCGTGATGTAAAAAATCTCTTACGCATGCCTACGATTGCTGGATCTGCCAATTCTGTAATTGCACGTAATGCTGCTAGTAGGTAACATTGGGGTCTTCTGTATTGACTATTCATTTTTTTGAATTCTTTGGTTCTTGATGCGGAGAAAGAGATTATTTGGTGGAGGGAGCTAATTAGCGAAGTAAAAAATACTTTTAATCATTTTACTGTTCAAATTTTAGTTACTGCGGGATACATAACCGCCTCATTGCTTTTTGTTTGGTGTATCCAGGTACAGAGTAGTTGAAGTACTTGTACACGGTGGCTCTGCATTTAGAAACTGGTCGAACACATCTGGTAGATAGTCCCTCTTGTTAGCAATTTATGAAAGTACCTAGGGTTGTGTATGATTATGACTTATGGAGTCCATGTTAAAGCAAATGTTTGGAATCGCAGACTATGGCTAAAAAATTAGCGAACGAAAAACAACAATAAAATTGAGGCAAAAGTGACTTTGCTTATTTTCAGAAGTGATCACATGCATCTGCATGGTAACATTACACACGTAAAAGAAAATGCAAAAGCAACTGAGAACATTTCAACCCACGTTCTCTCACCCTACAAACTAGGAATCACAAACCCACTTCTCTACCACTATCTCCTCAAAAGTAGGAGTTTATTTGTTGATAGATAATTACTACCTAGTCAAAGATAACCATTAACCAAACTATGGATAACCACTTAACTAACCACACATCTAGTTTGGTGTTGACCAAGTCTTCAACTCTCCCCCTCAACACCAACTTGCGTTGTCATCACGCTGCAACTTTCATCACGCTAAGATATGCGACATCATCAACTTGTGCGATATCCATCATGCCTAGTTGACGTCGAAAGTGAACTAGTTTGTTTCCATTGAAGCCTTTTGTAAACACATCAGCAACTTGATCCTGCGTACTAATATGCTGCAACTCAATTTCTCCTTGCAACACTTTTTCTCTAATGAAATGATAATGTACCTCAACATGTTTGGTCCTTGCATGAAACACTGGATTGCATGCTAACTGTATCGAAGATAAATTATCACAAAACATGCGCACGCTACTCACATTTTTCTGGCATAATGCATTTAAGACTTGCACAAGCCATACACATTCTTGAGCTGCCATAGCTGCTGCTCTATATTCAGCTTCAGTTGTTGATAAAGACACAGTAGGTTGAAGCTTGCTACACCAAGATACTGCTCCTGATCCCAACATAAACACAAATCCAGAGGTTGACCTTCGTGTATCATAGTCACCCGAATAGTCAGCATCACAAAATCCTTCCAACTTAAGTTCACAATTTCGTGCATAGCACACGCCAAACCCAATAGTTCCTTTGACATACCTTAAAACGCGTTTAGCCAACTCCAAATGTGGTTTCTTTGAATTTTGCATGAATCTACTGATCACTCCAACTGCACACGAGATATCCGGCCTAGTCAGCGTTAAGTAGATTAAACTTCCTACCAAACGCCGATACATAGTAGCATCCTCAATTGCTTCTCCTTCAAATGCACTTAGCTTTGTATTCGGCTCCAAAGCTGTGTTCACGGGCTTGCATGAGACCATGCCGAACCTCTTAAGTAAATCAGCAGAATATTTACTTTGGTGTAACAGAATTCCATCCTTCATTTGTTCAACTTGCAATCCAAGAAAGTGTCTAAGTTGACCAAGCTCTTTCATATGAAACCGTATGGACAAATTTTGTTTAACCTGCTGTATTTCTTCATTTGCATCTCCAGTGATAATTAAATCATCAACATAAATTAACACTATGGCTATCCTTGATTCAATTCTTTTAACAAATAGACTTGAATCTGGACTCGCCATTTTGTATCCACAATAAGCAAGAAACTCAGCAATCTTACCATACCAAGCTCTTGGAGCTTGCTTCAATCCATAAAGAGCTTTTCTTAACTTACATACATACTCAGGACTGTCTTTGTCCTCAAAACCTGCAGGCTGGGTCATGTAGATATCATGATCCAACTCACCATACAAAAACGCATTTTTAACATCCATTTGCAATAATCTCCAACTCTTGTTAGCTGCTATTGCTAGCAGCACTCGTACGGTTGTTATCTTTGCTACTGGACTGAATGTTTCTTCATAATCCAAACCATACTGCTGAGAGAAACCACGAGCAACTAAACGTGCTTTGTACCTTTCAATTGAACCATCAGTTTTTCTTTTTAATTTGTAAACCCACTTACATGAAATAGGACTTACATCTTTTGGCTTAGGCACAAGCAACCAAGTTTGATTTTGTTGTAATGCTGAAATTTCGTCTTCCATAGCCGTCCGCCACTCAACAATTTTCGCTGCATCTTCATAGCACTCCGGCTCTGTGATCTCTTCTACAATAGCAGCATTTGCATACCTGGGATTTGGTTTTTTGACTCTCTCGGACCTCCTTGGCACAGAGCTTGGTTCGGCTTCTTCCACTTGCTGAGGCATTTCAACTTGCCATGGACTAGAAGGTACATTTGGCTCCTCACTTTCGGCTACAATGGGCTGCTCACTTTCGGCTGGAAATTCTTCATTCTCAAGGTGTATTTGCGTGGCATGTGAGTCCTTCTCATGCTCATCAGGAGTATCACAACCTTGTTTGTTTGTTGGCCACCACGACACTGCTTCATCAAACACAACATTTCGGGACACATAGCACCGTCCATTTACGGGATCACAGCATCTCCAACCTTTCCTACATTCATCATATCCTACAAAGATGCATTTGATTGCTTTCTTCTCCATTTTAGTCCTTAAGTGATGAGGTATAAAGACATAACACACACTTCCAAAAACACGAAAGTAACTCACTGTAGGCGTTTTACCCATCATAATTTCATAAGGAGAACGAAAATTAAGCTTTTGTTGAGGTAACCTGTTGATGACATAAACTGCAGTTCTCATAGCCTCAGCCCAAAACCTTCCAGGTACACACTTAGCGTGCAACATACTCCTGCATGTCTCGGCCAGATGCCTGTTCTTGCGCTCTGCAACTCCATTCTGCTACGGTGTATTTGCACAAGTTAACTGCCTTTGGATTCTATTTTGGCGCATAAAATGTTGAAACTCTTCCGAAGTAAATTCACCACCATTATCTGTTCGAAGGCATAGAATTTTCGTTCCAAGCTTTGCTTATACTTCTTCCTTGAACTCCTTAAATTTCTTAAAGGCTTCGGATTTTTCCTTCAAGAAATAGACCCACACAAATCTTGAATGATCATCAATAAACGTAATCATGTATTTCATACCTTTAACAGATGGCTGCTTCACTGGCCCGAAAACATCCGAATGAACCATCCCCAGAACAACTGGTGACCGAAATTGTGAGTCTCCATAAGGCAATTGATGTGCCTTGCCAAACTGACATCCTGCACATACTATGTCTTTTCTTACCTCGAGTTTAGGTAGTCCTTTCAGCATTGATCTTTTCATCATAATGTCAAGCTTGCTGTAACTTACATGGCTCAATCTTGCATGCCACAAATCTGCAGATTCTGTTTTTCTTGTCTTGTCAATATAGACTGACTCTGCTGACATTACATACACAGAGTCCACTTTCTTTCCTTCCATTACAGGATCTTCTTTAATTTCCACATGACGAAAAACCTTCACATCTTTTGGTCCAAACAATACATGATGACCTGCATCTGTTAACTGAACAACTGAGAGCAAGTTCTTTTTCATACCTGGCACGTGATACACACACTGCAACGGTACGGCAACTGCACATTGTTGAGGTGCTACAACTGCTTTTCCTACATGTGCAATAGGTAACTTGTTGTTGTTAGCAGTTACAACAACACGATTGCCCTTATACTCTTCCACATTTTCAAGCTTCTCTTTATCTCCAGTCATGTGATTAGAACATCCAGAATCTACAATCCAGTCCATCTCATAATTGATTCGCCTGGATGTAGCCATGAAGGCACGTTCTTTGTCAACGAATGACTCCTTCTCTTCTTCTATGGCTACCATTGCTTCGACATCCCATTCCTCTTCTTCTTTGTACGCTGCTACATTGCTTTCTACTGCCTTTTTCTTTGACCAGCAGTCACGGGATCGATGCCCCTTCTTCCCGCAATTGTAACACTTGCCTCCAAATTTTTTTTTTGTTAAATTCAGGTCTACTGCCATTTGGATCTCCATTTGATTGGTCCATACCCATCGGCCCTTTCCTCCTTTGATTCGAAATATTTTGCCTGCTATTCCACTTGCTTTTACCAGCATACATTGCTTGCTCATCACTCTTCATGGTCATTCCTCCCATCTGTTTGGCCAAAGCCTCTTGCCCAGCCAACAAATTCTCAAATTCTACAAGTGATGGTTGAACAGGCCATCCTTGTACAGCAGCTACAAATCCTCTGAACTCTGGTTTGAGACCATGGATAATAATTCTTTTTGTCCTGGTATCTCCAATTTTAGCTTCAGGATCCAACTCAGAAATCTCACGACACAGTGATTTCACCTTATGAAAGTACTGAGCAATGGATAAATCACCTTGAGAAATTGAAAGCAACTCACTTTCAAGTAGCTGCAACCGTGTGTCATTTCTCTTCGAGAATAGCTTTGCAAGTGTATCCCACGCCGCCTTTGGCGTGCTTGAATCCCGGATATGTTCCAACACATCCTCTTCAACAGTTGTCTTTAACACGAACATAGCTTTCCTAGCTTTGATCTTCCATTTTCGTAACACTCCAGTGGAGTCTTCTGCATCTGGTGACGTAGTCTCACTGCCATTAACCACCTCCCATAGATCTTGTCCTTGCAAGTATGAAATCATGCAAGTTGACCATGTGTTATAGTTTTGATTGTTCAATTTCTTAATTCCTCCAACAACTTGCAATTCACTCATTTTGGGAGTAGAAACAAATTTGAGATGGTTTGAGTTTGATAGCTCTGATACCAATTGTTAAAGCAAATGTTTGGAATCGCAGACTATGGCTAAAAAATTAGCGAACGAAAAACAACAATAAAATTGAGGCAAAAGTGACTTTGCTTATTTTCAGAAGTGATCACATGCATCTGCATGGTAACATTACACACGTAAAAGAAAATGCAAAAGCAACTGAGAACATTTCAACCCACGTTCTCTCACCCTACAAACTAGGAATCACAAACCCACTTCTCTACCACTATCTCCTCAAAAGTAGGAGTTTATTTGTTGATAGATAATTACTACCTAGTCAAAGATAACCACTAACCAAACTATGGATAACCACTTAACTAACCACACATCTAGTTTGGTGTTGACCAAGTCTTCAGTCCACTCTAACATCTTCTTAGACCTTAAAGACTTTTTCTTATTCTCTAACATAATGATGAGCTCCTATTTTCCTCATATGGATGACTCGGTGGTTTTGAGAAGTATATATTTGGATGAACACGGAGTTATTTAAGACATGAATGAAAAAGGATGCTAGAAACTATTTTGAATGTTGTTCTGTTAGTGAAGATACAATACGAAGATTTTAGTAGCCGTGGTAGTGATTCTGTGTCTCCTTACTGCTGCTTCTGGATTATCTCAATTTCAGTTTTCTGGTGTTGGGGACATCTATTTCTCAGTCCCTTGTGATATACTGGGTACAGATGATGATGATGTTCGTAGCATTAGATCATATTGTCCTTGACCTGTAGTCTGCTTGATTGACATTGATATCATTGTTGTGTTTGATGTACCATTGAGGCCTGTGCGATTCTGGGTTGTTTTTCTTTCTTTCTAGTTTTTAGTTAATCTTACAACAATAACAACATTACCACATTGACTTAGAAGCTCTCGTCTATGGTGGGGTAAGAGGAGGTTGGATGTATGTAACCGTAGCCATGTGTTGGAAACACACAGATATTGTTTTCGGTTTTTAGTTAATCTTCATGCAAGTTTTATTTCTGGCCAACAGATACGGCCTCATGCAAGTACCTGGGTTTCCCTTTGCTGGGGGATGGAACCTAGGGAGGAACCAAGGGGATGGCACTATCTTTGCTTCATTCGAGAACTCCAGCTAATTCTCAAGGGAAGGTTCAGCAACTTATCTGTCAGCCAGAGAGACCTTGCCTCCATGCTTAAAACTCTTGGGTAAGAATATATTTAGTGAATTCAGCGCAAGTTTCTCACATTTAAAATTAGAGAATCAAATATCCATGCATCTGTCCTCAGGTTTGTACATCCGAAAAGTGGAGAAAAGATGCAGTTCTCCCAGGTGCCATCCATGGATTTTGCCAAATGTTTAAACCAGCTTCGTGAAATAGGGACTAAGATATTGTCAAGAGGAAACTGTTGTTTTGACAGAAATGTGTTGACCTGCTCGAAATGCTTCGCAAATCAAGGAAACTTGCCCACTTCTGCAAAGGAACTGCTGGATTGTGAACGTGCTACAGTTTTCAAACCAAGGCGCTTTTTACCCATGACACATGTATGTAGCGAGTTCTTTCTTTGTATGCTGATGCAGCTACACTTGGCTTGTGATCTCGGCAGTTGCAATTGAACAATCAAAAGAGAGAAATGAAAGCAAGGAGGTGCATGGGGGTCTAAGTTACCCCCAGAAAACCAATGCTATTGTCCTGCTTGGGGCGAGGTATCCAATCAGAGGTGACGAACAATCATGAACCATGTTTGTGAATTCAAAAAGCATTAGCTCGCCGCTTTGGAAGAAGTACTTGTGTCGGAGAGGGGTAACAAGCAACGATAAAACAATGTTGCGAGGCCTAGAATCATTAGCACCATACCATTAAATGATGTAGCAGTCACCAAATATCTTGGTCTGATATATTTTCACTTTTTCTTTTAATTGTGTGATTGGTAGCCACTCTCCTTAGATACCGTTTGACGAACTATAGTGACTACATCAACCTATTGCCAATGATTAAAAGCTGGGAGGAGGCAAAGGCAATTGTCGATACATATTGCATTATCTTGTAACTGTCAGGCAGCCATTAATTTCTTATTACCTCTGTTTTCTACCTATCTTTCAGTGATGTAGATTCAGTAGATCCGTTTAAACGTTTTGATGATTACCATTTGATATTTTGGGCTGTTAGCTCCGATGTGCAAAGTAATCATAAAAGAGGTCAAGCATTTGTGTAAGAAAAATTTGATTGATTTAATGATCGAAACTCTTGTCAACCGAACAATACATGGTTCAATGTGCAATATCTTAAGCTAGACTACATTATCACGTGGAAGCCTCAGGTATTGCAATGGTGTGTGTATCATCTAGAATCGGAGAAACCAGCAATTCAGCCATTAGCGAGGATACAAAACAAGTGCAGCAATTTCGTGATAAACCTACCAATTACAAAAATGCTGATTAAAATTTTCGAGCAACAAACATAACTCTCACCCACAAATGACATTTTCTGTCATATTGAGATCCTGAGACTAGCAAATAGCTGCTGCTTGACCCTTTCCTATCATTTTCTGATATCTGATCGACTACGCGAGAGGGAAGCAACATCACAAAAGTCCAGCATAAAGTATGTTACTCAACGGCCTTGCATATCAAGCGTCTCATCCAATCCCTTGAGTCTCTGTAATCCTTCACTAATCAAGAACCTTATTTTTTGCCTGTCACTACAGTTCCTGTTATTTTCCATCTCTTCTCTCACCATCTTTCTTAATTCAGCTGTAGCCAACACAGTTTAAGAGTAGAAATTAGAGATAAATCGTACGGAATAAAATTGCCACTTGTATTCAACATGAAGAACGTAACAACAACAGAACCAATGGATTATCTACGGGAAAAAAAAGAATCAAACCTTATTCCTATCAGGTGAAACCAGCTATATGAATCCTTTGTTTCCAACCAATCAATCCAACACTAGCCAAACATAGTTTAACAAGGTAATAATTGTAACTTTTAACAACTGAAGATTTAATGAAGTTGCTTGAAGAAAGATGCGGCGTCCAACCATAACAGAGAGTAAAAGAAAAACAAAATGGGAACTGCATAATAACCAGTTGGAAGGAACAGAACATAAACCCTATATCCCACTAAATTTATGCACATAATTGACTACCACTGCTGTATTCAATTCATAAATGTGAGTACAGACAACACACATAGGCTTCTCTAGCATGTCTGTGCCTTCATCCAGCCGACAGTGATGGACAATGAATTGTTTGGCAAAGTTCGAATAGAGAAGGCTTTGACATTTGTGAACTTCACTTATAACTTCAGAACCTAGATCTAATCGATTTTGTTGTACAATTGGCGTTTGGAAATGGTCTAGCACACTATGACTCAGGTCAACACCAAGGACTGCTATCTACTCTACATTTTGCCCTTTGATTAGCAATCTCAGAAGGAATTTGACATCAAAAAGAAGGCAAGATCAACAGCAATTTCATTACGATCTAGTTTAACTAGACTTGATGGTAGTCGTTTCTCTTCTAGGCAATGACCAAGGTTCACTGTCCATTAACCCCCATCTCTACACACAAAGCACCCCCGCCACCCCCTTAGGGAATAAGTGTAATCGTTTCACTAGCGGTGTATTTGATTAGAACATGGAATAGAGGAAAATGTAAGAATGGAGTTAAGAAGCTTCACCTCTGGACTCAACAGGAGCTCTCCTGGTAATCCTAAGAGCCTGTCTATAAAGCTTTAGCACCCGGGCTCGGAGAAGAAAGGCCTGCAAATCTAAGGTGAAGCCCATCACTGATTCCTCGCCACAAAGTCATACAATTCTTCAAGTTAGAATAAACAATACAAAAAGATCAAGCCTTTATCAGGAGAGGCATGTTCTACTAAACCTCTGAAAACGTAATGTTACGAAAAAGGTTCGCTCAGAAAACAATAATCACATTACAAAGGCACAAAATTGAAGCGAATATAGAAGAAGATTAAAGAACAAAAAGTACCCGAAGTAAATAAGGACAAACTGCAGCAGAGAAAATTACACCTGGTTTTGCTTCTGCCGACGAAGATTTGTTTGCGACAGACTTTCTTGTACAAACTTTAACCGAAAACAACGAAGACTGATGCGGATCATTTGGATGCCTATTCGTACCGGTCTACTGCATCAAAATACTCTTTCAAACCTGCAATGCAGAAAAACCCTATAGAATTGAGGGATTTTTGATTCTTAAGTTAGTCAAGAGAAAGTGTTTGGAAGATGTAAAGAATGAATTGTTTTATCTTGTTAGAGAAAACCCCTATTTATCTTATTAGAGTAAGGTTATGTTCCTTCTTTTAATAATCAGATTGCTTATTAAATGAACCGAACCTTGAAACATCATATGATTTTGGGACTACTTAAATCACCTGCACACTACCTCTCACACATTACTTTCCCTTATAATCACATGTTTTAGCATTGGGATACAAACGAACTAAATAGTTTGTGCGCTATCTAGTTTGATTTGAGTTTTTGTTCGAACAGTTTATTTCAATAATATTCGAGTTTGAATTCAGATTAAATTGAATATTTAACAAATCAATTTTGAATATATTAATGTTCGAGTCAGTCATACACACTTTTCAAACTTAAAATATATATGATAATTGTCTTTATTATAATACAACAATAACGAAAACATTACCACATTACTTTAGAGGCTCCAGTCTATGACATGGTATGGGAGGCCGAATATACGCAACCATACTCATGTATTAGAAACACAACGAGGTTGTTTCCCGATGACCTATAATGATACGTCAAGCTGTGTCGATCAACTGCGACTTGACAATATAAGAAGCGCAGCCAATTTAGTGAGTCGTTTTGTTTTATTCCATCATATTTTAAAGTCAATGAAGAATGTGATATTGACTCTATTGGAAATGTCAAAAGTAATTGTATAAAAAATAGATGTTAATACTTGTAGATATGAATGTGCATATTCAATAAATGTATTATGACATTCTATTTTGCCATTTTAAACAAATAAGTAACGGTATATTCTACAAAAGTGATCTTATTAATTTTCTCACAGCGCAATTTGATCGTGAATATAATTTTTTCACAGCTCAACTGTTAAGAAAAAGATTTAAACATTTAGAAGCGAAAACGTTTTTGTCATAGATTGGTGACCTCATGTACTATCAAATTCTGACATCTCTTTATCCGTTACCACGGTGGGAAACTTCCGAATTACTAACCTCCTCTTAAGGGGACATTCCTTCTCCAGACAGGGAATAATTTGGTTTAATAATATTCGTTGAATTTAATGATGAATATGAACTTGTTCACTGCTGAATCGGTTCTATAAAAAAGAAAAACAGCATTTTGTAGGAAATTTAAATATCTTATAGATAATTTAACAAACATGTAAGTAATTTGATGATTTTTTACAAGTATTTTAGCGATCATGTAAGTTTAAAGTTTTGGTTGACAATCTTATAGGTTTTGATCGATGATCTCTAAGTTTCAATTGAAAATCTTATAGTTTTGCAAAAAAAAAAAATGATGTAAGTTTTGGAAAATAATACTGAATTTTTATTTTTTTTAAAAAATTTGACTTCGGGTGAACACACCTCATTTTTTTATTATTTTAAGGGGAAAGTGAGGCTTATGGACAAAAGTTTCAACTAATGGGGGATGTTATTTTGTGCTTAGAACAGCCCCAGGATATCCTTTTCTTTGTAAAGGTTATGTATTTCATCTGTACTTTTGTAGGATATCCTTTTCATCTATGCTTGTGTAATGCTCCATTTTGGTTAATGAAAGATTCCTTTGTTGAGCAAAAATATATAAAAACAAATTAAAAGGAAGTAAGGCATGTATGCCCAAACAAAGAGTCGTTACTAAAAAGTGTGTGCATATAGGGCTTGTAAAAGACAGGGTATTCTGGTCAGTGGAAACAAGGCCTTCAGACTCTAGGATGTGGAAAGAAATCCTTTGTATTAGACCTCTGATGGCCAATCATGTAAAGATATTTATAGATGATGGCACCTCTACTGCATTTTGGCACTCGAAGGTTTGGATTTGACAAGACTGTGCTAGCCCCAAAACTAATGGAATTTGTCTGATTGAGATTGATAATTGCCTATTCTCTGCAATCAGATGATGATGTCCTAAGAGCACATGTTCTTCATCTATCCTTTCTTCAAAAGAATAATTGGACCACGTTCTGAATTTGCTTTTGTGCAGCCTTGTTCCCCTATACATGAGCTAAACATTACCAGTCAAAGAACAAATTTCAAAGGGATGTTAGACTACATCAGACTTCCTGTGAGTACGTGGAGGAATGTTCGCCAGACTCGGACCGATTGGGCTGTTGCTAGTAACTTGTCCCTCCCTAGATCACGCTATATATCGGATTTTTCTTGTCTAATGTTCTTCTGTTATTTTTCTCTATATCTACATGACTTAAACTGCTATTTCAATTTTAAATTAGGTGTGACTGATAAAGTAAGTATATATGCTTAGAATAACACGAAAAAGTGTAGAAAATTTAGATATGAAGGTACAGGTACCTCTGGATAATAATCAATAAAAATAGTGTACAACTTTTTCCCATTTCTAAGTTACTCGAACCCCTTGATATCTAAGAATTTCGCCAATGAGCTCTCCTTTACCCGACCCCACGTATCTTCCACAAATATTCCCATCTCTAATGAACAAAAACGTGGGCACTTCAATCACGTTCATGTCCTTCAAGAACTTCATGCAACTCTCATTCTCGTCTCCATTCATCCTCGCAAACACCACCGTCTCAGCCATCTGCCTCGACAGCTTCAGAACCGTCGGATAAACCTTCACGCATGGCCCACAATGTTTCAGCCCCACGTCTAACACAATCAGTTTGTGGTCAACTTTGTGTTGACCGATCAAATTCTCCACGTCTTCTCTGTTGTGAAGTTGCACGACGCCGGAGTGATTGTCTCCGTAGTATAAAACGTCGCCGAAGAGCTGATCTGGGCCTATTCCTTCCTCTTCGTGAATTTTTTCCTTGCTTTTGTAGAAGCTGAAATGGGGGACTTTCTCTATCTTCTCTCTCTTGCAAAGATCTTTGGTTTCCTCGGATTCATCGCCCATGACCAGTAAGAAATTAACGTCGTTGCATGTTCTGCTGAGATCTACCATGAAAGGGTAGATTTTGCGGCTTTCGACGCTGTGGCTGGCTGCGAATTCCACCACAACAAGCTTGTTTTTGGCGGCGTCAAGTGCTTCGTCGAATTCTTTTATGGTGTGTACTTTCTGTACTCTTTCGTCGCTGTTCACGCTCTTCTTCACTGAGGAGGCCCCAGCTGGAGATGCTGCCTTGATTTTCAAGAGGTACTGTTGCCTTTTTCCGTCATTGAAGTTGAAATAAAATTTTGGTTTCTTGAGTAAAGAAGGATGTTGGAAGGGAAAGGGTGAGGATTTGGTAAGATCTGGAGGAGGTTTAATGAGGAAACTGGCGATGGCAGCCATGGCCACACTGAAGGAGAAACCAAAGCAGCGCCTTCTCTTTGAAGAAAATCTTGCTGGAGAGGGCCGACTCGCCACAAAAATCTTACTTAACCTGCTAAGGTCGTAGGGTTACATCCACACATTTTGATGGACCCTCGCGGCTTGTACTGACCACACAACTAATTGTTCTGCTGGATTTTTATCTACTCTTTGTCCCTTCCTAACAAAAAAATATTATCTCAAGAGCTCAAATTAGGGCTGTAAACGAGCCGAACAAGCCGAGAATTGCGTTGTTCAAGCTCTGTTCATTTAACTTAGCGAACGAGCTGAGATTGTTCGTTTATTTAAACGAACATATTTACTTGTTCAAGCTTGGTTCGTTTAACTCACGAACAACATTAACGAACCGAACACCTTAAACGAACGGTGCCACTTACCGAGCTCGAACAGAAAAAGGTGTTCAAGCTCTGTTCATTAACCTTTTATCCGAGCCGAGCTCGAGCTCGAGCTCGAACAAACGAGCCGAACAACCGAACGGCTTGGTTCACTTACAGCCCTAGCTCAAATACATATTTTATTAAACAATATTTAAAATCAAATCGTTAATATATTATACATACTGTTTAATAAAATTTGATCATTAATGGTATTAAGACTATTTTGACATATTATTATTTTGAATGTTTTCAAAATTCAATCTCAATTGATGATGTATGTTAAAAATATCTATCTTGTATTAGCAGACATGATTCATATAGTTCTTTATTTTATGTGCTATATTGTTTTGATTGGTCTAGCCGCTAGCGTCACCTCCGGATTGACTAGGTCAAAAATAAAAGAATGACATAAAGTCTAATAACTAATACAATTATGAAATATTATCTGGAATTTTTTGGCCTAATTATAGTAGGTTAACCTTCGGGTTGACCTGGTCAACACTAGGATTAATTAGAGCGTCCTAGTGAGCAGTTTAAATGATTAATTAGTTAGCTTTCATGTGGATTAAGTCAATGTTGACTCAAAGGATTGACTACGCCAGAGGTTTCCCAAGGGCATGAGGAGTTCACGTGGCTAGCGGGCTCCCAAAAGTAACTTAAGACAACTTTCTATTCTTTTATCTAATTGTCATTCTTTAACATTGTTATGGAATAACCTTTCTCGCATAATGTTAACGATGGCAAAAAACGAAAAACGTGTATAAAACGTGTCTAATCTTTTGAAAGTTAAACTACACCGTAAGTGAGATTTAACTTTAATGAATTCATCTATTTTTACATGATTTTTGCCTAACAATCTTTGTCTCTGCGAGATTGTATTTTTTATAAAGTATTCGGCTCTCTATCATCTGTTATTAAAATGAGTTGAGAAATAGAATACTTTAGTAGAAGATGCATGTTCTCGGACAGAACTTCTCAGTTGATTATTGAGTCAAGTAAAAGGACAAATGACATCTCTTCATTGTCTTGTAAGGATTACAGCTTCCTAACCGAGACTCACACCTTTAGCCGCCTTTTTTACATAGCCTCTCAGTTTTTTCCTGCTGTTACGTGTCCCAAGTTATTTTTCTCATTGCATTCTCTGTATCGTTCCAATTTTAAATAGAAAATCATTGCATTCCTACTCGTGAAGATATCAGGATGAGCAAAGGAGGTACTAGTATTTCGAGATTTGTCAGAATCATTGTCTCTCACGCACTCAACTACTTGACGTGCCGCTCGATAGTCTCTGCCAAATCTGAGGCCATGTTTTCCTAGTTGCAAAAAGGTCATATACTGACGCGAGGGCCTCCACCGTCTTAATCCTAAGGAGCTTTGTACAAGATATAAATCAGAAACTCAGGAGTTTACTAGATTGGTAAGACTATTTACTAGACAACTAACACAAGGTATCTACCGTAAACAGGACCGGCAACTCTTTAACTTAATTTGGTCGGATATCATTGTCTAAGCTATTACTAATTCAGATAGTAGTATTACATTCACGTTGCATATATTCTAGTTTGAACATGTGCCCTTCTAGTTGTAATGTCATAACACGTGAATTGTGTTGGTGAGGATGAGGCCACGTTTTCCTTCTCACTGTTTGATTGTTCATGTGACGATGCCAACATCAAATTATGGAATCTTTGTTCACAAAAATATTACTCACGTGTCCTGTTTATTTTCACAACCTAATTCTAAAACCGCAAAACATCAAACAACCATCATTATTAAATAATTTTATGACAAACTGGACAGCAAAGCTGTTGAGGTAAGTACAACTGTACAAGAAGTAAAAGTTGCAAACTGTGATAATTAAAATTTAAAAAGACAATCGTATATTTGTTTAATACGACCCCTTCTACTTAATCGAATAGGAATGGTTTAACAACTATATGAAATATTAATACGATTTTATAACTATTACTTATGAAAAAAAATAAAAGGCTATTAAACTGGAATATCAAATACTCTAAATGGTTTAATAAAAAGAGAATATTGCAACTCAGGCTCGTTGTTCTCAAAAAAAGGAAAAAAAAAAAGAAAAAGAAAAAAACTCAGGTTCGTTTTCTTACCACCATCTTCCTTGGAAACTCCAAATGCTCAATTGTTAGATGTGGCGGGGAAAACAAAACCGTCAGCCAAAACCATCGTTTTTGGCTGTTTGGCTTTGAAACACCTCCCTCTTCTTCGCCCATAGCCATCCAAGATTTCATTTTTATTCTTTACCCTACAGAAAGAATTAAACTTTACGTCATTCTCCTCTACCTCATCAATGTATGAGGATAATTCAGAGAGCACCGTCATACTTCATGGCGATCTTGATCTCAAGATTATTGAAGCTCGTTCCTTGCCCAACATGGACATGATCTCTGAGCGTTTCCGTCGCGTTTTCGCCGCATTTAATATTTGCCGCAAACCTTTCACCCGCCGGAGCAAATCCCACCGCCACCACAAAATCATAACAAGTGATCCTTACGTCACCGTTTGCCTCGCCGGAGCAACGGTGTGTCGGACTCGCGTGATTTCTAATTCTCAGGAACCCGTTTGGGACGAGCATTTCAAGATCCCATTGGCCCACCCTGTCTCCAAAGTTGAGTTTCAGGTCAAAGACAATGACGTCTTTGGCGCTGACCTAATCGGCGTTGCCACCGTTTCCGCGGAGAGAATTTACTCCGGCGAGCTAATTGATGATTGGTTCCCCATAATGGCCCCCTACGGCAAGCCTCCGAAACCCGAAACCGCCGTCCGATTGCAGATGAGGTTTACGAAATGCGAGACTAATCCCTCATATCGTGGGGGCATAACTGAAAATTACGGGCTAAAAGATAGTTACTTTCCTATTAGGCCAGGAGGAGGAGTGACTTTGTATCAGGATGCGCATGTTCCGGATGGGATGTTGCCGGGGGTTGAATTAGAAAAGAAAAGGGTGTTTGAGAATGAGAAATGCTGGGAAGATATTTGTCATGCTATATTGGAAGCTCATCATTTGGTTTATATAATTGGGTGGTCGATATATCACAAGGTGAGGCTGGTGAGGGAGCCCAGTAAGCCTCTGCCGAGTGGTGGGGATTTGACTCTTGGTGATTTGCTCAAGTATAAGTCGCAGGAAGGGGTCAGGGTTTTGTTGCTGGTTTGGGATGATAAAACTTCTCACAGCAAGTTCTTCATTAATACAGTGAGTTTCTTTGTTCTACTTTCTCTTTTCAAAAGGTTCCTTATGAAATTGTTAAATGGATTTGATTCGGGTGACTTGGTCATTTATCCCTTTCATAACGTGCATTAAGGAAAACGCGTTTGTTAAAAAGGAAGAAAAGGAGGCTTCATCCATAGATGGGAATGAAAAGTCATCTTTTTTTGGCGCCCTTTCTTTTTTCCTTTTGGGCTGACTTGCCAAGTAGCTTTAACTGTTCAAGTTTAAATCTTGACATGTGCAGTTTATTTTCTTAGTGCTGCTGACATCATAGCATCTCACTGCAGTTGCTTCTATATTTGTTGTCAGCTTGATCATTGATACAGAAAGTGATTCGCATTCACCTTTGTCCCAAATCTTTGAATTCTGGTGTTAGTGTTGATGCACTTTTAGTTTATGATTAATCCGGAGTTGTACATGTGCAGGAAGGAGTGATGCAAACTCATGACGAAGAAACTCGAAAGTTTTTCAAGCACTCCTCTGTCACTTGTGTGCTGGCACCTCGCTATGCTAGTAGTAAGCTTAGCATTTTCAAGCAGCAGGCATGCTTTATACCATTATTTGCATATGTGATCTTCTGGTACTGAGATTTATGAGTGTTTATGGCAGAAATGGCTCTTCTAGGCATAAAATATTCAGAAAACAGTGTTTATCCATTGGCTAAATAGTGTGATTCCATTATCATCGTTAAGAATTTCAAAAAGCATGATCATGCTATCCAAGTCATCCATGTATGATTTCATATACTAAAGGTGTCACCATGTGAATGCTCAAATACAGACTACCTGCACACATTATATGAGTTATTCTTTCCAGACGATAAAAGCTAACTGCATGTTTTTGTTCTTGTCCTGCTCAGGTGGTTGGAACCCTTTACACACACCATCAGAAATGTGTGATTCTGGATACGCAAGCCCAGGGGAACAACAGGAAGATAACTGCATTTCTTGGAGGCTTAGATATGTGCGACGGGCGTTATGATACACCTGAACACAGATTGTTTCGTGATCTTGACACTGTTTTTGAAAATGACTTTCATAATCCCACTTTTTCTGTAAGCATAATTTTCAGCTACAGTTCTACCTTTACAGTTTCTTTATGCTTGCATTATGTACATCGTAGGAGATAGTGGAGGTGGGTACTCCGTGGCTGTGATCCCTAAGAGTTAACTCTTGCACTGAATGATTTTTTTTTTTCCAGTAACCCTAATCAACATATGCTATCTGATGCGTCTGACCTTCTTTTGTGGCTAAAGCTATGCCCATGACATTGCTTTCAATTTGCGGAACTTTTTGAAACTGGATATCAATTACACTCTGTTAGATTGGCTGGTGTTGATTTATGTCTACTGTTATTGGCAGCTTAATGCAACGTCTGATCCTCTTATCTTGTAATAGGCAGCAACAAAGGGACCTAGACAACCATGGCATGATTTACACTGCAAGATTGAAGGACCTGCTGCGTATGATGTGCTCACAAACTTTGAGCAGCGTTGGAGAAAAGCCAAAAAATGGTCCGAATATGGAAGACGTTTCAAAAAGTTATCTCATTGGCACGATGATACCCTGATAAAGATAGAAAGGATTTCTTGGATAATTAGCCCATCCTCATCTATTCCGAGTGATGATCCTTCACTGTGGGTTTCCAGCGAAGAAGACCCTGAAAACTGGCATGTTCAGGTCAAAAATTTTGATGCTGTTCAATTGAAAGATACCTTCTATTTTCTCAACATCAACTTAATATTGCTCCAATGTAAAACCTTTTGCAGGTTTTCAGATCTATAGATTCTGGTTCTCTGAAAGGTTTTCCCAAGGACGTCCAGCAAGCTGAGGCAGAGGTGCTTTTAGACCTTTTTTCCTTTTTTTTCCCCCAACAAGTGAAAATTAGAAAGCTGATAAATTTTGCCCATGGTTCTGTGCTCTTGATCTTTTGACCTTTGTACTTCTTTTGCAGAATTTAGTTTGTGGAAAAAATCTCACCATAGATCGCAGTATTCAGATGGCATATATTCAGGCAATCAGGTCTGCTCAGCGCTTCATATACATAGAGAACCAATATTTCCTTGGGTCATCATATGCTTGGCCTCACTATAGAGATGCAGGTAATCCTCTTCGTATTGATGCTTCAAAATAGTTAGTGCTAAATTATAGTATCATCTTTTTCCCAGCGGACAACTTTTGCATGTATGTTAGCTCATGCTGACTCAGAGAAATGTTATTTTTGGTCTACGGCTAACATGATGCTTGTCTTATGTCCAGTCCAGTTAACATAAAACACGCACAATTCGTTCTACCTTATATTTTCTTAAGGCATCTCAATTTGATATGATTAGGTGCTGATAACCTAATTCCTATGGAGATTGCCTTAAAGATAGCAAGCAAAATACGTGCAGAGGAGAGATTTTCTGTTTACATTGTGATTCCAATGTGGCCTGAGGGTGTTCCTTCTTCTGCATCAGTACAAGAAATTCTGTATTGGCAGGTAGGTGGACGTCTTTCTGTGAATATATTTATAACTTTCAGAAATTTTAAAATACCCTCAGATGTCTTACAATTAAACTTAGAAATGAAATAACAAACCCATAAAAGAAAGTTTCCTAGATGTAAATTTTAAGAAATCTATCATGCAGATGACCCTAGTCTGAATAGTTCATTTTGCTTTGACTTTGTTTGTAGCATATATGAACTGTTACAATAAGTAAGCTAATTTCCAGCTTTGGACAATTTGTAGGTCTAATACAAATAGAAATCTACTTGCAGGGGCAGACAATGCAAACAATGTATGACCTTGTGGCTAAACAGCTAAAATCCTCGGAACTTCAGAATGTGCATCCATGTGATTATCTTAGTTTCTATTGCCTTGGCAATCGTGAGGAAGACCTTGAAGGATCACCAAAATCAGACAACCAGCCTCCACCGGGTGAAGTGGTAATTACCTGGCAATTAAGCATCTAAACAAAAACTGCATGAGAAACTTTAGGTTCACATTGCACTTGCTAAATGGAAATTGAGGTCACTTTAAAATTTGCTGATATGTAACTCAGGATGATGGGTTTGGCTTACAGAAACAAATTTTTTAAGTAGCATAAGGGATCACATTTGGCCCAAGGGTGCCTGACCCTCCTTAGACCCATCACGTATCTCATGGTTTAAGCCACCGGGACCCCTTTTTTATCACCTTTGCTTAATTATTGTATCGTGGAAACGAAGCGTCACACTTTCTAATTAGTCTTAACCTTGGGAAATAAGATTTACTTCAGTACTTTTGGCTCAGTGAGTGCAACTTTCGTAACGAGATTAAGTCAGCCTTCATTGATGATCAGTGAAATGAATCACTGAAGCAGGATTTTCCATAAATTAAACACTCAGAGATGAGCTTGAGCTTACAAATTCTACTTTTAAGAAATGTTAATTAGTGGTTAACTTGTATGTCTGTATATCAGTATGCTGAACAAGAATCATATGAGCTCACGGTAGCTTGTTTTGATTCAGTTTTAGCTCATTTGAACTGTTGATCTGCTTTGATCCATCACAACCAGAACAATTTTGAATTGAGCAATTTTCGATGTGGGCTTCAGCCACTAAAGAACATCTTAGCAGTTGCATGGGAAGGGAACTTCTGTGCAGTCCAAGTTGGTTATAGGTTCAAAACCACACTACTTCAGCACTACATGCATCCTCTAAAAATGCACGCCTTCTCTAAAATACATGCCTTCTCTAAATTTTCTTATGTTCATGATAAACCTCTGATTCAAGCAAGCAAGCATATGTATTCTGTCTGAGAAACCTGGCCTTTTAATTTGACGAGTCCTTTATCTTCAGGCTTCTAAAACAGGCTTTTAATTATCTTTGTACTAACGGTTTATTTATGTCTGAAGCAAAAACTGTTGCCACTTCGTATTAAGAAAGTAACAATACTGTGCTTGCTGGCTTAGGTCTTTCCCTCACAGAAGTATAAGAGGTTTATGATTTATGTGCATGCCAAGGGAATGATAGTGGACGATGAGTATGTGATTTTGGGGTCTGCCAACATTAACCAACGATCTATGGCTGGCTCTAGGGATACAGAGATTGCCATGGGTGCATATCAGCCCTGTTACACTTTGGCTAAGAAGAAAAAAAATCCACGAGGCCAGGTTAGATTTGCATTGTTTTTAAACTAGCAATCATGTATTTTGATTTTTTAACACGTGAGTATGGTTGCGTACACATGACCCCCCGTACCCCACTATAGGCAGGAGCCTCTAAGGCAATGGGTAATGTTGTTGTTATTGTTGAACTTGTATATTTTGTTTACTAATGAAGAAGTTAAAAGAAAAGAATGAAGATACAAGCATTGGATACTATAAGATCTCGTTTCTTCTTCATTCTGAATGCTACTGCTAAATGAGTGCATAATAGTCAGATGATCACACATGGTAGCTGCAGGACAATTTTCTTGTAATGAAAATGTTGAGGGATGGGGTTGCAGGTGGGGACCCCAAGTACACTGGAAGAAAATTTAGCTGATTATTGGAAACATACTTGCAGGTGTATGGATATAGAATGTCTTTATGGGCGGAGCATATGGGGAAGTTGGATGATAGCTTTTCAAAGCCAGAAAGTTTGGAATGCATGCAGCATGTGAACAAGATTGCTGAAGATAATTGGAAAAGATTCACTGCTGAGGAGTTCAAACCTCTACAGGGCCATCTTCTTAAATACCCATTAGAAATTGCCGCAGATGGTAAAGTGAACCCCTTGCCTGGAAGTGAAAGTTTTCCAGATGTAGGCGGGAAGGTGTTAGGAGCTCATAATACGCTTCCGGATGCTCTGACCACATAAGCTTATGATTTCCAACAGGCATTCCGAGTCCATCTATTCTTCCGCAGATATCTTCAAGGTATACAAAGTACACCGCCTGTTGAGTTACTTTTTTTTAAAAAAAAAACATTTATATTTGTACAAGAATCGAGTATACATCGCTGCAAGTGTACATAGAATTTTTGTGGTACATTCTTAAGATGTTTTAAAATAATGAGCAAAGTGGTAAAGAGCTGCATGCTTAGACCCATCCACTCCCATACCATTGTTCCCGAGTTTGTATTATAAAAGAGGAAGAGACCATCAATTGATCATATACGTTTCAAGTTTTTAACTTGATTATCTAACTCTATCTCAAAGTGTCTCTTCAAAACCATTTGATCCTTGTATTTATAAACTTCAATTCACAAGAAAGAAGCTAATTTGACACCTCTTTACAGAATTTAACTTATAAAGTTAGTTTATGACATTTCAAGGTTGAAAGGAGGTGTCCTAAGTTTTCAAAAGCTGTATCATTTCATCAAAAGACATCAGGATTTTTTTGATATCTGTACCGACCCAACGTTAAGTCACTTTTACTAAACGTGAGATTCAAAATTTTTAAGCGTTGCAACTCAAGACTCTTCATCAACAATGGACCAAACGTTCGATAAAGCGTTCGACGAGAAGACAAACTTCAGAATTGCATCGAACTCGGACACCGTATTCATAGTTCATCACGGAACATTCGGTCTCAATCACCAAATGTTCGATCATCTCAGAATTCAGAGTTTCCTATCACCATCCAGTCTAAAATTCACTTCATTCTCCATCAATCTTCTTACATGCTTTTTTACTTAAATTTAGATCACTTTCGAAAGCACTTTTATGTGCTTTTTACAACAATCCTCACATGATCCAATATTTATATAAGAACATACATGAACAATATAAACTAACCTCTTCGGTAATAAACGAAAACAATGACACATAACGGATACAATGACTTGCGTTTTGAATTGATCACCAGTATTGATGGAGTTATATAAACCACAATAAGATAACATAGATGTCTTGAATCATATTCCACCACTGTTTATACAAACAACCAAAAGACATATCATTGTCTACTTCATATATGTCGTTTTGAACTCTATCCGCAATGCCTTCCTATTTTGAACTATTGCATATTTATCTTTTCTTTGGAGCAGCGTATACGATAAACATTATTGGTTATGAACAACACGTAAGTGTTTCCCTCATATAGTATATCGTAACATCATCCCAACCAAATTATTCGTGTCCATTCAGACCCAAACGCGGTCCTCTACACATAAATTCAAGACCATCTTCATTTTCATCTTTTTCTACGGTCATCAACGCATTTCTGTTGAATTCATTCAACATAAAGACAGTTGAAACATTCCCTTAACAAGACTGCAGGCTTATTTTGAAATAAAAGCAAAGAAGAAAAACAAAAGATGCTCCCTCATGAAGAATTGTATTACAGAAGTAGTTAGAAAGGGATAAAGAAATTTGGACACATCCAAAAGAAAATAGGAGCAACATCTATGATCCAAAAAACCTGTTCAATTTCCTGTAAGAAATGCATCGTAGAAGCCGACGGAGTAACTAGCTGAAAAATGACATTGAAGCATGCTTTAAAAAGTGGTATAGTTATGGAAGAAAGATGCAGCATGGTGAAGTGAAAGGAAAATGACTAAACATCGAACACTGGCATTACAATAACTGAAAGAGCGCTAAGATATTGGCACGGCTCAATCAGAGTGGTCGCATATACACAGAAATAACATCCTGAGTGATCCGGGCCAATATCATAGCGACTATTTCAGTAGATTAAATATCTCTCTCACGACTCTTGTTGCGCTTCTTCTTGATGGATCCGGTCGAAAAAACCCAAAGAAGAAAAAGAAGAGATGAAAAATTTTGATTGTGATACGAGGATGAAGATTGGTTGGGGGAAGATGCGAGTTAAATAGGCTGGTAATGAAAAAGAGAGATAATAGAGTGATGGGTAGATGCATTGAAATCCTTTGCTACCAAACTCAAGACTATTAATGGCAACCAAACAGCCATAAAGTCCACAAAGATATTCTCTGCAATTTGCCTATCAACGGTGAAAAAGGGAATCACCCATAACTCTACCTTCCTGCTTTCTCTCTCAACTTTCCACAGGCTATGTTTATGTACTCAACAACTCATTTCCGGTCTGTTTGCATTAATACTGTCACGTGCATGGGGTGAACAAGAATTGAATGATGTTCCTCTTCATGACATTCATAATGGAGGATTCCTCAGCTTTTTCTTGGAATTATCATTTGGTTTGCCTCTTCTGTGGGTAAAGGGGTTATTTTTTGGGTATGACGAGAGAGACCTTAAGGAGGAGTTTTTAACGGCGGGTATATATTTCTTCCACCGGAGGAATTGAAGGTTTTCCTTTTTCTTATCCCAAAACATATGCTTTTTCCAATACATACGGAAAGTCTTTAAATCAACGCCCATTTCTTTTGTTTCAGGTATTCAGATGACTTTATGTGTTTAACAAAAAAAGGTCACAGGCTAAGAAAGTTCTCGTAAAGTTGACATATATGAGAATCTTCTATTTCATATTCTATCAAATCTTTTATCATAATAGGTGGCATCATGTTATGTATACTAATTTGAGACATACACCACACTCTACTTCACATTTTACTAAGCAACATTACTTATGTAGCATGTTGTTACAGTGTTTTTTTGAGAGAATCTTCTATCTTATAACCTATCAAATCTTTTATCATAATAGGTGGCATCATTTGATGTATACTAATTTGAGATCATTTAAATATACATGGTATGGTCTAGTATGATAAAAGATGAAATAGAAGTTGAGATAGAAGATCTTTACTATGTTTGGTTCTATATACGGATGTGCACTTTTTCCGATACACCAGTTTCTGGCAATATAACCCTATATATATATAGTCCATCAATGTTTATGTAAGTACACAACCGAGTTTCGGAAAGTATTGGTATTAATATCAACTAATCGGATTTGGTCTTATAGACATTCTGGTACACCTATATTCTATGTTCATAACCTCAACTTCAGAAATTCAGAAGATGCAAGTTCATAAGACACAACGCTATAGATCGGTGTATATAATAAAAACATAAAAGGTTTGAAGCTGAAAGCTAAAGGCTAGCCCAATTAGATTGAAATGTTATAAACAATATTACATGGGGGAAAAAACACCTTACAGAATGAAGAGAAAAAGGGTCGCCAAGATTTCTTTTTCTTTGTTGTATTAGAGTTCAGCATATGTTTTATCCCAAAAATATGGTTCAGCTTGTGTACTATACAAAAATCTCCTTAAAATATGACATCACCATTACTTTTCGGATTCAGTAAAAGCTTTCGGGCCGTTAGTCTTCGAAGTTCAAGAAGCCATGCGGCATAAGAAGTTAGCTATAATATACTAGGGGAATCCTAGGGCAAAATATATACTTAGAAAACTATTACACTTACACTTAACAAGCATGTATTGATTCTTAAATATTTGACACACGCGTCTCTATGCCCATAATGTGTTTCTTTATATGAAAAACAAACTTATGATGAGCGGATATTTCAAGTTCATTTATGAACTTGTTCTCTAAGAAAACCTTAAACTTAGAGGTGAAATGTCATTACATGGATTCCTACCAAAAGGTATAAATAAGGGGTCTTTCACTCATGTAAAAGATTCTACTATTTGTCCTCTTCTATTTATATACACATACATTGCAAGTTTACTTAGACATGAGAGAGTCAATGGAGTGTTGCTACATGACCGTAATTGTTTGACCCAGTCGCGTAATTTGTATCATATGATAAACCTCAGGGAAACCTCTGGGTAACTATTCAAGTCTGCCACTTATGAGTTCGGATCCTCGTCAGGTGGATCAGAGATGATTCTTGTGGTATGTCGTCTGTGCTTCGTTAATGTTCTTTTTTTCAGCCTGAGAGAGAAAGACAACGTTAGAGGCTCATGGCTAATGCCCTAGAGAAAACCCTCTGACGCTCAAGTCAGTTATGAGCATATTTGTATGTGAGAATGTTGGAAATAGAGGTTGAAGCAACCTGTTAAAGGCTCTCTTTTAAGAGGGTGGCTATTTGACGTGGATGAGCTCAAACTAAGTTCTGGCCGAGCTTAAGACACTTTGGGTGGAGGTATGAGTTCAATTTGACTAGAATGACCCTCAGTCAACTTGAGAGTGGGGAAATGGAATTGGTTGGCTTAAGCTGAGGAAGTTCTTTGGAACTGAAGGCTGCATGGCCATGAGGAAAATGGTGATGACACATGGCTGCCCTGGTGGCAGTTCTTGTTTGCATGGTCGCCAGGCAGCAACAGGTGGCTGCGGTTGTAGCGCCCCGCTCCCGAGCACTAGCATCGGGAACAGTGCACCCGCCGTATCTCGCTAAGGAGAATACAAAGCGTCGATATAAATCAACTACACGTCATCGTATCAACGTAACTCGATGTCAGCGGAAGTCATTACTAAAACCCTCGATAAAATAATCATCATTATTAACACAATGTCTAAAATTTCTAAATCAATACAATAGTCAAATGTATGTGAACACTAATCTCGAAAATACATAAACCTCGACTGTCGAAATAACCGCCTCATCAACCCTCGAAAGTCTCGTCTGAATATTCTTCGTCTCAAAATCTCGCATCTCCATCTTCTATGGTATACTGACTCATGTGTAAGCGTACCCTAACTTCTCCTACCTGCAAAACTGATGGGTGGTGGTGTGAGCCAAATCAACGGGCTCAGTAAGCAGCCTACATATACCTGTTATAAAATCATACATGCAGAAGCAAATACAAATAACCTTTATAGTTAACATACAAATCCTTAGTCCACAAGTAATTTCACTCGATTATCTTTAACAGTTAAGACTTCAAAAATAAATAAATAATTCATCAGCTCAATCTACCTTACCGTGATGCATGCTCTTCTCAAGTATGACATACATCAAACAAATAATCATATAGACAAAGAAGGGGACAATGCATACCAATGAAATAAATAAGCCGCAGAAAGTAAGTCACTCCACATAATAGTGTGCAACTTCATGATGCATGTCCTATTATGCATGTCACACGCAACGAAGTCACGTCACACAGAATGCCGATATCTCCACCATGCAATGCATGAACCCGGGTCCTAACTGAGTGGCTGTGGGTCGTACCCACCCACAGTCACCATACTGAGTGTGCGTGGCCCTGCCACCGTACACCATACTGAGTGTGCGTGGCCCTGCCACTGTACACCATACTGAGTGTGTGTGGCCCCGCTACCGTATACCATACTGAGTGCCCGTGACCCGTACGTCACAACCCACCATAAATGCAATGCATATGCCATGAATGCAAACAACACAATCGCCTGAGGCCCTTGGCCCATCCTCACCATCCTCGGGCACTCGAATCTAGGTTCAGTTATTTCTGGAATTTATTTCTAATTTTCTGATATTTATTTACATTTTTTATAATTAAAACTATTTACAATTAATTAATTAACATTCATATTATGTTCTGTGCCGAAGCCTACCACCTCAACCGGGCCGCTGGCCATCCGACCCGGCTCGACGGCTTGCCTGGCGTGGCTCTCTTATCTTTCATCTCATTTTCATTTTCATTCTCATTTATGTTCTTCTCATCTTTCTTTAATCTGGTGCATCCACACTCATACATACACACATTTCACATGTAGATACATACATCACATATGCACACAATTCACATATAGAGGAAACCCAATTACAGATAGGCAACAAATAACACACTGATGCAAGAATAACATAACAAATACAAATATACCGCTCACATCTGATGCATAACAACATAACGAGCACAAATAGACCATTTACCTCTGATGCATGACAGTATAACGAGCATAGATAAACCACTTACCTTTTATCGGTCACTTGGCTTTCTTACTCTATGCTCGGAAGTGAAGAAGGTTACCATAAAAGTCACCGCTTCTACATGTCCAACTTATCCTCTGGAAATCTCTAAAATTTGAACCTGTAAGTTAATTATTTGCTTATTAAGTTGTCTCTTCGACTTCACCCTCACACCACAAATTCCTTCTACTTTGAATTATTCTTATTCTTTCACTGTAATTATTCGACCATTTATTTATTAAAATAATTAATTTCAATTCCAAAAATAACATAACAAATAGACATCTCATTCCAAAGGCACTTTATGTAATTAAATATAATCTTCGTCCGAAAGTAATATGCTTAAATTTATAAATCTGCCCAAACCGAGAGTAATATAATTAAATTCGTATAATTACCCAAAATCAGTGGATATAATTGTATATAATAATAAGTACGTAATCTGTCGGCCAGATTAAATGTAATTTCACAAATACTAATTATGCAAACAGTTTACATATTTTCCATTAATAATAAAAAAAACTGAAAACGGAGTTTAACAATATGAACTATAAACGAAATAGTGGCTCACAAATCTTTTTTATATACTCATATACATTAAACTATACTTCATAGTTTCTAACATTCTTTATATAGAAAACATCATACATATATAGTTCCACTGGACTATATTCCATTTTGTTTTACAAATTTTGGATTGGAAATTAACATACTCAAATAAAATTCAATTAACACTTTTCTTATACGTAGGCATAATAAATCTGAAAACAGTAAACAATCATATATATATACACACACACACACACATATATATATATGTATATTTCAAATACACTGTGCACCCCTATAAATGATATCATATTCAATTATTCATTATAAAGATGCACTCTCCCTTCTTTGCCCACTTTCGGCCATCACACAATTGCATTCTTTTTTCTTTTCATTTTGTAATGCAACCAGCCCGTGAGATGCACAACTTTCTCATGGTATAACATTCTAATTTGCATTAAACTCTTTTTTTTTGCATTAAACTCTTTTTTTTTAATTTAAAATAGCGGTTGTAACAGCGGTGCTGGCAGCTCTCCTTGGCATGGTTGACATGTGGAGATAAATAATTGCGCTGCTGGCAGTCCTAGGATGCACGAAGGCCAAGTGTTGCCACGCGTTAGGCCGGGAGGCCAATACTACTGAGTGGCAGAGAGGCTGCCTGGCCGAGCTGACGTGCTGTCTGAGCAGTTTAGCTAGGAAACATAGGCAGGAGTAGAATGTTTAAAGTTAATCAGAGGTGCTCCGCCGAGCTGAACTGGATAGGCTGAGCTGGACAGGCTGCTAAGCTTTCTGTAAGGACTAAGCTGACCCCGACGTGGGCCGTGCGGGCCATGACCTTTGCCCCCTGGCGGAGCTGATTTGAGGATGGTGAAGAACTCAACTCCTTAGAAAATTTTGGCCTTGAAACTCTATCTCAGGACTTTTCGAATGAAGCTAGGTTGCTGAGATTGACTGGTCAGTCTGCTGGGAGGATACATCTTCTGGGGACAGGCCTGACTGAGCAGGGCTTAAGTCATCCGAGCTTAACTTCCAACTGTGGGACCCACTAATGTTGGTTGTTACTGACTAACGGGCAAATCCTTCAACAGTTAGCTTCTGGGTTTATCAGCCACTTTTTTTTTTTTTTCATTTTCTTTGAAAAGCGTGTGTGTATAAAGATGGTTATGTGTGTAAGAGAAAAAATATAAACGACATTTATCAAAAAAAAAAAGAAAGAAAAAGAAAAAGGCACAAGAATTCGTAAGTATAGTGCTAATACAAACTATTTGAATGGATTAATGTGGATATTATTGGTTGAGTCCGCGTTTTCCTTGTTAAATCTAATGGGAGAATCACCCGAAAAGCAGGAGACATGCCGTTACTGTTTACAACAGTTAGATATGGTGAGATTGCTCATCTTGCATCAAGTTATCTTTCCATCCTTGTCACTCCCACTTCCCGACTAATTTGTCTCTTTCCGCGGGGTTTTGTAGCTTAGATTATGGCATGTTCTTTTACGTTGGAGTTGTTACAGTAGTAGTACAGCGCAAGAACCAAAGCAACACATGGCTGCAGGAAGGGGTTTCTCTCATTCGATGTTTAAATTTCCTTATATACTAGGAATCTTTATTACTTACCTTCTGATTGTTCCCGTGATTTAAGTTCTAAAATATTTCAAAAGATTTCTGCCTACCAAGTCTTTTTATTCCTTAAGCCGGCGGAATCAGGACATCTGTTTGCTTTTGGTTGAAAAGCACATGGAAATTCTGAGACAATCCTTTAAAAATAATCACACCAGTCAACTTCATTATCCCGGGGAGGATGAGCAATTATGCCTTGTATGTAAACCAATTCCCAAACCTTTCCCTTAACCATAACAACGTCTCTGTTGCAGAAATCATGTCCGCTCCTGCTCCTGTTGGCGGCGATTCGTCCTTCCCGGATGACGTTATCATTAAAATAACTCCCAAGGCCGATCCTGCTATTACGAGAAAAGAGACTGAAGTTGGTTCTACTTCTTCCTCTTCGAGTGATCAAAATTCTGTTAGGAATAGCATATGGAGAGAACCCAGTTATGACTTCTCCCAGGATGCTGCTAAAAGTAAAGATTTGGACTTTGTTCATGAGGCCTCCCATTTGTCTAGAATCAATGAGAGCCCAAAGAACCACGGAAAAGATACTATAAGGGAGGTTAGAATCCCTTTTCATGAAAACGTAACGGATTCAATTCTTCGACGTTCAAGTGTTAGTGGAAGTCTTGGCAGGAATGGTAATTCTGACGAGAAGCTAAGCAAGAACTCGTCTTTCAAAAGAAAGTCAAGTCTTTTGTTGACTAGAACGAAGTCAAGGTTGATGGACCCACCGGGACATGATCATACGCCTTCAAACACCGCGGGAAGATCTGGGGTGTTAGAGATGGTTAGTGAACTTGAAGAAGATGATCCTTTTTGGGGGGAGGATTTACCTGAGGAATATAAAAAGACGAAGTTTACTGCCTTGAATTTGCTTGAGTTGGTGAGTTTGATTTTACTGGTTGCGGCTTTAGTTTGTAGTCTTACTATCAGGAGGTTGAAGAAAGTTACTGTCTTTGAGCTTCATTTGTGGAAGTGGTTTTTGATGGTTCTTGTTTTGATTTGTGGAAGGCTGGTGTCTGGGTGGGGGGTTAGATTCGTAGTGTTCTTGATAGAGCGCAGTTTCCTCTTGAGGAAACGCGTTTTGTATTTTGTATATGGATTGAGGAAGGCTGTGCAGAATTGTATTTGGTTGGCTCTGGTGTTGATAGCTTGGCAGAGTATTTTTGATAAGAGAGTTGAAAGGGCGACTGATGGAGAGTTGTTGCCATATATAACCAAGATATGGGTGTGTCTTCTTGTGGGTACATTTATCTGGCTTCTTAAGACTTTGCTTGTCAAAGTTCTGGCTTCGTCTTTTCATGTTAGTACGTTCTTTGATAGGATTCAGGACTCTTTGTTTAATCAGTATGTGATTGAGACAATGTCTGGCCCGCCATTGATTGAGATTCAGGATGAGCAAGATGATGAAGCGAGTATCCTTGCTGAGGTTCAAAAGCTTCATAATGCTGGTACGAAATTGCCGTCTGATCTCAAGGAAAGTGTGTTGAAGGGTGGGAAAGTGATCGGAAAGACTCCCACTTCTGCCACTACTCTCGGGGGTTCCGCGTTTTCAGCTATTATGGACAAAAAGGAAGAGAAAGGCTTCACAATTGGCCATCTTCACCGGCTGAATCAGAAAAATATTTCAGCTTGGAATATGAAGAGAATGATGAATATTGTCCGAAAAGGGGTGGTGTCAACTTTGGATGAAAAGTTGAGAGACTCAACCATTGGGGATGAGGGGATCACAAGTGAAAATCACGCCAAAATTGCCGCCAAGAAGATCTTCTTCAATGTTGCAAGGCCTGGCTCCAAGTGAGTTATATGTTTGAAACGCTTCAATTAGCATGACTTTTTTTTCTCTCTTTTGCATAGACAGCTGAATTCCCTTGGATGGATACATCTTATTTTGCTCTTTTTCCCTGTATCGTTCTCTAAGAAGTATCATCAACTATTTTAGCTGGAGACTACTTGTAAAAACAACAACAACAACAACAACATTACCCTTATTGGTTTAGATTATGACGAGGTAGGGATGTTCGGATGTATGCAACCATACCCATGTGTAGAAAACACACAAAGATTGTTTTTCGATGACACATAATGAAAATTGCGTCGATCAATTACTACTTCACAATATAAGAAGCGCAAACAATTTTGTGAGTCATTTTGCTTTATTCCATCATATTTCAAAATCAAGGAAGAATGAGTCTTTTGACTTTATTGGAAATGGAAAACACTACTTGTAAAAACATGATGCACTATTGCATTTTTAGAGAAACTACGTTAACTTCACCACCTAATGCTTTATCCTGTGATATATTCAAGCTTCCTTGGGCATGTCTTGCCCTTTGTGGTCCTCCAAAACCTGATTACGATAAAGGAGCTATACACTGCTCTCTTTGCAAGATGCTGCCAAATTCGGAATTAACATACAACATATTCCTGTAATTGGATATTTTCTTTTAATTTGTTAAGGTGATTGTCTCTTGTTTTGTAGATTCATCTATCTAGAGGACTTGATGCGGTTTATGAGAGAGGATGAAGCTATAAAGACCTTTCGACTTTTTGAAGGAGCTAGTGAATGCAAGGGGATAAGCAAAAAAGCCCTCAAGAATTGGCTGGTAAGATGTTCTGACACATTCTGTGTCCACAAAATCCGTCTAGATTTAAGCATTCCTTGTATTTATAAAGCCTCTAGATGCTTCAATGTCGAAGAGATGTAGGTACTTGTAAAGTTTCATGGAGTAAACTGAGTGCTGCAGTGGAGAGTGGTCTTAAGGTTGTTTAGAAATATATATTCCCTCCGTCTCAAAAATATTATTCTATTGTCTCTGTTCCCCGCTTCTTCTGAACGGTTACGAGGATTACACTTTGTATGTGCTGGTTTGTTGCATGGATGATAGCAACTCTACATTCTTTACGCAGGTAAATGCATTCAGAGAACGGAGAGCTCTTGCTTTGTCTTTGAATGACACAAAAACCGCAGTAAACAAGCTGCACCAAATGTTGAACATCCTCGTGGCTGTACTTGTGATAGTTATGTCGCTGCTTATACTAAAAATTACAACTACCCATTTCTTCATATTTTTTAGCTCCCAGCTTCTTTTGATAGTTTTCATATTTGGGAACACGTGCAAGACAACATTTGAGGCGATCATCTTCTTATTTGTGATGCACCCATTTGATGTTGGGGATCGTGTTGATGTCGATGGAGTTCAGGTATGTATTTTACCAATTAATTTTGCACGCACTTTTTCTATGCTGTGCCTATCACAACAATGTGATTTTTTACTTTGTTGGTTCTGTTTATTTGTACACAGCTTAATGCTGACACACTTGAAACTGTGGTGTGTGTTTCAGATGGTGGTTGAAGAGATGAATATCTTGACTACAGTTTTCCTAAGATATGATAACCAAAAGATCATATATCCGAACAGTGTCTTGATAACAAAGCCCATCAGTAACTATTTTAGGAGTCCAGATATGGGAGATGCAATTGATTTTTGTATCCATATTTCAACTCCTATGGAAAAGATTGCTTCAATGAAGGAGAGGATAATAAGGTAGTTAATTGGCCATGAAATCTATCTCGCTTCTCCACTTTAGGATCTTCGATACATTTCTCACATTCTTAATTGTATGCCTTGTTTTGGTGTCGGCAGGTACGTAGAGAACAAGAGTGAGCACTGGTATCCAGGTCCGGCGATAGTGATGCGGGATGTGGAGGACATGAACAGAATGAAATGGTCAGTGTGGCTATCACACAAAATGAATCATCAAGACATGGGAGAAAGATGGGCAAGGAGGGCTCTTCTGGTGGAGGAGATGGTCAAAATCTTCAGGGATCTTGATATTGAGTATCGGATGTTGCCTCTTGATGTGAATATTCGTAACATGCCGTCTTTGAGTTCAAGCAGGTTACCCTCAAATTGGACTGTGAGCTCCAGCTGATCTGAGAAGAAAACAAAACTGGCAACAAGTGGTTTGGGCTTCGTGGCTTTGGCATTCTACGCCTTGAAAGCTGCCTCTTGACTTGTTTTAAAGTCTTTGTTTTTTTCCTTTCCTTCCTTTTCCTTCTTCCCCGTAAATGATATAGAATAATGCTCTGTTTTTCCACTGCAAAAGGAATAAGTTAATGTTTGTTGGTTCTTAGCTGAAGTTAGTCATAAAGTCATTCGAGGGTCAATCTTGCGACACGAGATCCCCCACCCAAATTCCCGTACCTCACTCCTCATCGTACGACACGTGGCAGCAGGGGTGGTGATGCTAGATGAGGGTCACTAGCATCTAGCCTCACCACCTCATCTAGCATCATCACCCTCTCCCTGCTGCCACGTGTCGTGCGGTGGAAAATGAAGTGAGGAGATTTGGGGTGAGAAGATCAAAACCCCAATCTTGCACACAGTTTTCTCCATCAAATGAAACTTGACATATTTGCACTCTCATTTTCTTTGGTACATGGACAAATGGTTCGAGAGTGATTCTTTGGTTAACACCTTTCTACGAAAACAAACCTAAACCCTCATACGCATAGGGCCAGACGGTAATAACTCGTAGGGCCAGGCCAGAAGAAGGTTTTATGAGTATGTGGCTCGTTTTGCGACGGGCCCGTTACTTTAAATAGTTTGCCCAACACTGTTTGCCTCCAGAGCATAGCTCAGTTGATACTTGGGTTGTGATATTGCTCTAGAAAGACGTAGGTTTGAACCAAGACACGCGCATCGTGGGTACAATACTGCTCTCTATGCCAGTAATGGGAAAGCCATTTATCCGGCCTAATTAGGTTAGAATGTTGCTGGTCCGGTTTACAGTATGCACTTGGTCTCTGACAAAATCTTATCAACCTAAGAAGCCGCTGAATTTCCGATTTGCATCTTCGACGAAGTCCTTAGGCTGGGACGGTGGGGCCCACAGGTCTACGGGTATTGGTCTTTTCTTCAAGAAAAAAACACTCCACCATTGGTGTAGTGGGGGATTAGGATCCCCTCACCGCAAATGGAATGCGGTGACGCGTGACCGCGTGACACGTAGTAGCAAGGGGTGGTGGTAAGACTAGATGACGGTCACCCGCAACTAGCCTCACCACCCCTCTTTGCTGCTACGTGTCGTGTGGTCACAAAGAGGATGAGAAAAGTGGGGTTAGGAGATCCCAACCCGTGAACTGGTGTACTAGTGAACATTGGATCCTACTGTATGATCTTTCAACAAAACGACATAATCTTGTGCCAAAGGTTTAGAAATAACGAGGTGGGAGATTTCTTTTGGATTGAGATGCTAATTTTGTTTTTAGCTTTAACAGAAATTTGATACAAAGGCCTTTGTCTTAAACTGGCAGCAGTATCCTGAACATAGATCAACTGGTCGAAAGTGAGATAAGTGATTCAATTCTTGTCAAAGGCAAGAGAACTCCTTTTCAGTAAGTGCATAGTGTGGGAGTTTCCTTTGCATGTAGGCTTGTCTGGGGGCTCGCAGACTATTGTGTATTTGACCAAGTTCCTGCTAGCGATCCCTTGGTTACCTGATTTGCATCCCTACACTACCTTTGATACTAGGTGTGGCAGAGACCCGTACTGGTTCAACTTTAAACTGGCAACAAGTATCCAAAGATGGAAGCCTATGTGTCCGGTCGACGTGGTAGACTGTTAGCCACATACGGTGGTCCCTGCAATATTTATTTTCTTTTGTGTTTCTTCTTTTCTATGTAAACTGAAATAGACAGATAAAAAGGCGACCCCCAAGTTATAGAAGGAATTAGAGAACCAGTTCTTAATGGCTACTCCGGTGAAGGTTTATGGCCCACCATTGTCAACGGCTGTGTCAAGGGTTCTGGCTTGTCTCATTGAGAAAGATGTCCCTTTTCAACTCCTTCCGGTCAACATGGCTAAAGGCGAGCACAGAAGTCCTGACTACCTCAAAATTCATGTGAGTATTCATAAGATATTCATTTTTCCCTACGTTTTTACCACTTTAGATACCACATTACTACGGCTCTTGTTTATTCAATAACTGGGCTTTTGGCTGTGGCACAGCCCTTTGGTCAAGTCCCTGCTTTTCAAGACGACAGCATCACTCTCTTCGGTACATGCCCTAAAGATTTCTTCTTTTTAGTCGATTAACTGGCTATTTATCCCTTTTTATTGCATTTCAGTTATTACTCTATGCGGGTTTCTTTAGCCTTTCTTTCTTGACCTTTTGCTGCTAAATTGTAGAATCCAGAGCCATTTGCAGATATATCTGCGATAAGTATGCAAATCAAGGAAATAAGGAACTTTATGGGACTAACCCTTTAGTTAAGGCTTCAATAGATCAGTGGATTGAGGGCGAAGGTCAGACATTCAATCCACCAAGCTCCGCCCTGGTGTTTCAGCTATTTTTTGGGCCAAGAATGAAGATCAAGCAAGACGAAAAGCTAATCAAGCAGAACGAAGATAAGCTCTCCAAGGTGCTTGATGTTTATGAGAAGAGGCTTGCAGATTCGAGGTACTTGGCGGGGGACTTTTTCTCCCTGGCAGATCTTTCTCACCTACCAAATGCTCAGTATTTGGTTCATGGAACTGAAAAAGGGGAGCTTCTTACTTCAAGGGAGAATGTAGCAAGGTGGTGGGAAGAAATTTCGAGCCGGGAGTCCTGGACCAAGGTGGTTGAGCTGCAGAACTCTCCTCCTAAGTAGAGTTATTGATGCCACCTCATTCCTCATGCTGGTTTCACGGTTTTGATTAGGCTCCACATCTTGAGCTGTTAGCCTTTTGTAACAAAATCTAGTTCGTCTTTTCACATGTAGTCTATCTTTCATTTTCAAACGAATAATCTTCTTCTTGTCCACCTGTTACATTCGATTGTTCCCAGTTTGAATGTTGAAAATCACGACTTTGGACAATTCAACTGTTTGCAGGATTTTGCAATGAGAATGAAAACGACCATATATTCGTGTTGCTTGCTGTCTATATCATGTTGGGTAATGCAGAGATAAGTTCAGCTACTGGCTACACTATTAGGACTTCACCCATTCTCTACCTTTCTCGGTAGTTAGATAGTGATTTGATCACACTGACCATCTAAAGAGAGCATTTACATTCATACTGTAACTATTTGTGATTACTTAGCATTAGCTGGCAGTTGAAAGGGTAAGGGGATGCAAAATGCCGTTCAAGATGTTTAATATAGTCTGGTGAGTTTCCTGGAGGCTTCCTCAGTATACATGTGATGGTTTTGGTGAAGATTGTTCCTTCATCCTGGCAGGAGGTCTTTTAAACAATAGCAAAGAGGGCAGCGGGAGTGTATGTTTTGTGGGCAGGATAATTTGTAACTGGGAATGCCCTATGGCAGTACATGCTCCTTGAATGAATAGCTTGTTCATCCTACTTGAACACGGGGTTTCTGATCAATGTCTCTAGATATACCTGATTAAGGTGACAACAACAATGCTGACTTGCCATCACATATTATTCAATTGGCAAAAAGCCACTATTTCCATAAATCTTATGTCTTCGACCCCACCCAAAGGTGATGAATGGGGCTAGAACCATCCAAACCTTTAATCAACCCAAAGAATACACATAGTGATGAATTATTCTACTGCAAGGAGTAGACAAGTGCAGAAGGTTTCACATGAAGTTGCTGAAGGGTTTCCATCAGTAACTTTCTTTGGTCTTTTGGTGCACTAAGCTATTCCTCTGTGACTGGTTATTTCTTCATTTATTCAGTCCTGACTTCATTAGTTTTTGATAATTCTTCTCCCATTTTAACTGATAGAACCACATATATTTCGCGAATCAATCTTTAATTAAAACTTAGCTCAAATAGCTGGAACTCAAAATCATAAAGCCGGTAGAACTTTTCTTGAAGCTTGGTTCATCCTTTCAGCAGTGAAAGGAGGCAGCATGCGCAGAATACAATAGAAGTAACATCCAATCAAATTGTGTTTAACATGTCCGAGACACAACATCAAAGAATATGTAGGAGACTCGCTGCCAGAAGATGAAAAACTGGAACCTGCTATCCAGATCATGACGCAAATACATAAGGTGATGTCCCGTGCACCTAATTTATTCTCTGAAGAAATCTGTTGTTCACTTTCCGTCCTAGGATAAGAGCCAAAGAAATCCAGATGAGCATGTCTGCTGCATGTCAGTTAGCCGGAGTATACATCTGCTTTCATCAATCATCGAGAAGGCCAAGATATGTTGTAGTATGGAATGAAGGTTACAACTCTCCCCTCAAAACGTATTTTTCAGTGTAACCCATTGTGATATTAGGTGAAGATCAAGAGTCTGTAACTTACCTTTCGCTCTTAATTCATAGAATATGATCCGCACGTCCTATAGTACTTAAGTGAATGTGATATGTAGTTTTTATTGCTAATGAACTGATCTCTCCCTCTGCCAAAGAAAAAAAGAAAAAAGAAAAAAGAAAAGGAAAAACCTTGCTCGTGCTTGACTCCAAGTCCGTTTCAGGTGTAAAAGCCGATGTTATTAACATCCTCATGTCTTGTATGGTATCTGCAGCAGATGAATCATCAGTAAATGTTTCATGGAACTGAATACCCATTTCAGATTCATGTACTTAACATGGGTCTGGAAAAACAGGTAACAAAATCTTCCTTCAAATGAACATCAGGGAAAAGCTAATGTTTTTCCCCTTAAACCTGGATTAGACAACTATTATAAGGACATGAAGATCACTAGACACCCTTCCACGTCCAAGAGTTGGAACAACAGTCATGGTAGTTCTTAGGTCAAACTGCTGTCAAATGCCCCAATTGCAACAAGAAAGATTGTGCTACATAAATGAACAGTATGGAGAATAAAACAATAACCTAATTGCATATTACAAAAGCAATGTATTTAAAATCTAAAGGTCCTATCTTTGGTGTCCATTTGCAGCCCTACAGCTATAAACTGTCTTTCTCCCTTTACCGTTGGTTTCATGTAGAATTTTGGAGATTCAGTCTCTCTCTGTACTCTTTCATTTCACGTTGGTATCTCTCTTTGTCATTCAACCCATAATTTTGATAAACCTGCATGCAAAAATAACCTTAATATTGACAAACCTAACCATAAGGAGCAATCAAAACTGTAACTGCACATGCACATGCATTGTCAAAAAGAAGATCAAACACCTCTCCTGTTCATGCTACGATATTTGTAATAACACCAAACAGTGTAATCAAGGTTTGGGTTTTTTCCTTTCCTCTCTCTTTTTTGTTAAAATATTGTAATCAGATCTTTAACTGTTCATTTACCAATAGCCCTTACCAATCTTTCGTCATGACTGAGATTGTTCCAAGCATCGCCAATCATTTTTGTGAATTCTCTTTCTCTATTTGGATGGAGAGACTTGAGCATCGAATGCCTCTCGGCAAAGAAAAAGTTATATCCACTCCTGTTGGGTTTAGGGTGGTTGGGATCTTGCCTTCGTCTCCTTCTTTTCCTGCCTGAACATTTAGGCTGTTGGTTGTACATCACAGCATCGGTGGTGCAAGGTGGAGGCGGTGCTGATGCCTGTGGGGCATAAGACTCCGGATGGCATGGATGGTAAAGTATGCCATTGAGAACTTCAGAGCCCAGTTTCACAGACACCAAATATCCGCAGTCGAATTTGCCATTGATCGTGCCAACTGCTTGGAAAG